>JAQQZR010000001.1:12763086-12825907 GCA_030068235.1 Notoglanidium macrostoma
CACACACACACACACACACACACACACACACACACACACACACACACACACACACACACACACACACACACAGGAAGAGGTCAGCGTAACCATAACAATTCCTTTTTCCATGGTGACACATGCTGGGTTAAAATTTTCCTCTTGGCAATACAAAAAAAAAAAAAAGAAAAAAAAAGAAAAAGCTAGGAGAGTTTATTGCTGTGTGTGATTCATGCTAAACAAAAATTACCCATATATGACAGCCTGACTACTTTGGTGGCTTGTGGAAGCTGATACAACATTCAAATGTGAAAAAGCATTGAAATACTAAAAAGACCAATTTAATGAAATGTTGAAACTGTTTTTTACCATGTTTTGCAATTCAAATTTAGTTTTTGCATTTGTATTAAAGTACAGGCAGATCCTCATCAGTTTATAATGAGATGCAGCACAGTTACAGCAGATCATAAATGGTGTGCTTTCAAGACTATTTTAAACAGAATTCATCCGTCACCAAGAGAGTCTAAGGATGCTGCAACTTTAAGGACAGGGATTTGGTGAAGCCCCACTAAACTGTTAACATGATGCTATTTATTTAACGCGAGGCTATTTTGCAAATGTGCAACGACATGTTGATTTCGGAGTTAACGCTGTTAACAAAACCTGAATAGGATACATGTATGCTACATGTACTCACCAACCGTTTTATTAGGAACAGCTGTATTTTACCCCATAGTGCATACAGTTGTGCTTGAAAGTTTATGAACCCTTTAGAATTTTCTATATTTCTACACAAATAGGACTTAAAACATCAGATTTGTTTGCACCTTTTTGCAGATTTGTTTTGTCCTGAAAGTAGATAAAGAGAAACAAATTAAACGAATGAGACAGAAATACTTGGTCATTTCTTTATAGAAAAAAATTCAGAAAAACAGATAAAGGGTTCACAAACTTTCAAGCACCAATGTATGATCAAAGGAACACGTTCCACAGTGTATATCGGTAATGTTCTCATTGAAGCATAGTCAAGCAGTCGTGCCTATAAATAGCAGTGTGCAAGCGTGTTTCCTGTGGTGACGGAGAGATGAATGAACTTCACTACCTTGTTGTAGTATCCATAAGTGATGGCATTGGCCTCAACGCCGGCCTTCTTCATCTCCATTAGGACCAGCACGGCCATGACGGGCATTCCCCACAGCCCGCACAGCTGCATTACCACACGGTAACACACCTGCCATACACACATACCATTACCCTGACTTTAAACCTCACAACACATTTTATACACCTGTTAAAAGATTTAACACACACACACACACACACGTTTTCCCCATAAAACCATACATGTTTTCTCTACATTATACTCAACTAACAAAAATAAAATAAAAATAATCAGCACATCTCACCCAAACCTTTAGACCCACAAAAAGCCAACTAACCTCATCCAGCACCTCCACCTCAGAGCTCCTCATCTTAAGCAAGACATCAAGCGCTTGCTGCATTGCCCGGGGTTTGGAGTGAGCCAGACGCATGCCTGCAGGCAGGCAGATAAACCACAGACTATAGCAGTGGCTGAACAGACACTTAGCCCACAGCTGAGGGTTCGAATAGAAGCGCTTTGCCATCTTGTAGGCCAGCTTGACCTCCTGTGATATGAAAGACAAAGACAGAGAAACATTCAATGTAATACTGTTCAGTAATAGTTTATAATATGCTTAATACTCTAGTACAACTGCATCAAATATGCATTCTTTTCAAACCACAAGCTTAACCATTTAGTAAATTTACAGTAAAGTCCTTAGTTTGTCTCAGAAAGATGATTCGAAACATCTACATCCTAAACTTCTAAGGCAGAACAATGAACTATCAGCCAAAAAGGACTAAATGGGGGAAAATGAGATCTTGCCACACTGGCTTATTAAGGCTAACTCATACATAAACAGTCCTCAACTTAATATTAAGCCTTCAGTAAACATGAAGTCTCTCAACAATGGCCTTTAAATAACACTGGACTTGCTTCAGAGATCCTCTCCACACTTGTTGCTGGTGTAGCATCGGTTCTCCTCCAGTACACCAATATCCTGCTGCTCCACACAGCTGCTTTTGTGTCTTTGTGCTCACACTGAGACCGCAGATGAGATACATGGGAGCACCAGACAAAAAACTACCCAAATCCATATACGACTGTGCCCACCTGTGTTTATATCATCTTTCTCCATATTAACCTACAGAGGCTTAAAATGTGGGCTTTCAGCAGAAGGGAGGATGAAGCAAGAAAAGAAACACAATGGCTGCCGCTCAGCCAAGTCCTCTCCTTTCAATTCAGCTCTGAGGTTGATGCATGTGCATGAGTATCCAAAAAGCCCACCTACAAAGCTAAGCACAGATGTGCTTTCTGTACATGTAGGTTTGCTCCTGCCATGACACCGCTTTAGTTGCAGCATTTTAAAAAGTAACTGCTCACTCTCTCTACTAACAGTCCAGAGGTTTAAAGGCCTCTTTCAGGGCATATGAAGTCTATTAACTATGTCTTTTCTTTTTACTGATTTCACCTTTTTTTTTTATCCTTGCTAGCTTGTGTCTTTGGTCAGATTGTGCACAATTAACGGGTGTGTCATGGTGAAATTGTGGGTGGGACAAAAAACAAACAAACAAAAAAAATCTATCATGTTTCATCCCCCCCTCGTCTCCGAGTTACTTGAGATGCTCGTGATGGCAAACACAAATGGTGGTCTCTACACTTTATTCATGAATTCATTACCAGCTGAATGTACAAGCTCAAATAAATATGGTCTCACTCCTGGGACAGAATTTGTGTCCCATTGTTCTATTGTGCATACAAGTCAGGTCAAGAGTACAGGACTCACTTGGATCTCTGGCCTGGGATGGAACACTGATGGAATTTCTTGACATTATGGGCACGTTTGAAAGTTTGAAAATCATCTATATTGATTCGAGTAAACTAAACTCTTATTATACGTTAAACAAAACGGACCACTGAACCTTCAAAAGACCATGCTGACACATTGTAAACGTAATTATGAGTCAGCAGTTTGAACTCAAAACACTGCATCGCTGTGCGCTAAATATACCTATTCTAGTCACGGGCCCAGTGTGTGATTACTAGGTATGCAGCCACTGTTACAAAATAATTCTAGTTCATTAGTAGCCAGAGAGTCACTGATTCTAACAAGAAGTTAATCGAGAATGACACGGCAATTTCCTAGCATTTTGTAATGGAATACTGTGTAGCATAGTGTGGTGTGTACTGTATATTGTGGTCATACCTGCTTGGTTCTTTTAGCCAGAAGGGCAGGACTGCTGGACACACTGGCACCTGCGGCTCGGATGCTAAGTGCTGGCTTCTGCTCTAATGGACGATCAAATAACTCCAGCCTCAAGCGAGGGAAGCTCTTGTAGCTGTTGGACAAAATTACAAAATTTCAATAAACAAATAGAAAATCAAATAAAAAAATAAATAAATAAAAAAAGTGAACAATGTATTCACTCACGGAGCACATTATTAGGAATACTTGTACACCTACTCATTCACACAGTTATTTAATGAGCTAATTGTGTGGAAGCAGTGCAATGCACAAAATCATGCAGATGCGGGCGAGCAGCTTCAGGTAATTTCAGATGATTGTTGGTGCCATATTGGCTGATTTGAGTGTTTCTATAACTGCTGAGCTCCTGGGACACACACACACGCGCACGCGCACGCGCACACGCACACGCACACGCACACACGTCTCTAGAGTCACTCAGAATGGTGCAATAACAAAAAAAAACATCCAGTGAGCAACAGTTCTGTATAAGGACATGCCTTCTTGATGAGAGAGGTCAACGGAGAATAGCCAGACTAGTTCAGAAAGGCCACAGTAAGTCAGATAACGACTTTGGACAATTGTGGTGAACACAAAAGCATCGCAGAATGCACAACATGTTGAACCATGATTTGGAAGATAAGGCTGTGCAGTAAAACATAGCGTGGTCTGACGAATCTTGATTTCTACTGAGGCACAAAAATAGTAGGGTCCGAATTTGGTGCCAACAGCATGAATCCATGGACCCAACCTCCTTTGTGTCAACAAGTATTGTTGCTTACTGTGTGCATCCCTTCAGGGCCACAATTCACCCATCTTCTAATGACTATTTCCAGCATGGTAATGCACCATATCACAAAGCAAAATTCTCAAACTGGTCTCATGAACATGACAATGTGTGTTCTTCAGTGGCCTTCCCAGTCACCGGATCTCAATCCAGTACAACACCTTTGGGACGTAGTTGAACGGGAGATTCGAAGCATGAAAGTGCTGCTGAAAAATCTGCAATAATTGCATGATCAATCATGCGACATGGACCAGAATATCAAAGGAACGTTTCCAACATCTTGTGAAATCCATGCCACAAAGAATTGAGGCTGTTTTGAGAGCAAAGGAATGCCCTGCCCTGTATTAGTGGAGTGAAAATTGAAATATCACATCAACACAATACCTGTTACCTGTACTTAAAAATAAGAAATTACTCATAACCAGGGGAGAGTGTTTACTGTTCATGGTTGATCTGGGGGTAGTAAACGATAAGACAGTAACTAGCTCAGTGGAGTGGAGAAAGCTGTCCTCTCTGCAGGTGACACTGTACAGTTACTAATCAGAATCCAGAGTTTTGGACTAAAGTTGAGTACCTATGTTGGTTTTCTATCACATTGTGGCAGCTGTGAAGGTCATCTGGAATTTACAGGCTAGTAAAAACAGGCATACCGTTTATTCCACATTAATAGGTTTTCTTCAGTGTGAACTACTGAGCAAGGGACACAAAATGTTGGTGTAATCTCATCAAACATTACAAATGAAGAAAGTGTGATGCTGTCTCATTGACCAGCCAGAAATAAGGTGTGAAAGTTTAGTAAACCCATCACTACACTACTATTGAAAACAATTATGCTTTACCAATTAAACCATTTCCTGCTCATGTGCCCCAGCTCAGCTCCATGGTATTTGGGCTACAATTGTAACCTATCTTGGCATGAGTACTTAGAGACAGTATGTCTCCCTTGGCAGTGGAAAAAAAAAAAATTGTGGGATAGCAATTAACCAAGAATGTCCAGAGGAAAAGTACAAAGAAAGATGGTGAGCAAAAACACAGTCACTGCAGAGTAGACAGCTGAGTAACAGGCATCAGCATCTGCAATCGTGGCCAATCAGGCTCAAGGCTGGCAGGAAACTGATTGTAGGACCCTAGGTATTGGCAAGTATAAAAACAGATGACCTTGTGCTAATGGACCTAAAAGCCTTCATTTGCTATTCAGGTAGAGCAAGAAGTGCAGCATAAGGTCAGTGGCTTAATAAAACCCTATACTGCCCACTACTTACCCTATAAGGAACAGAAAATGAAACTTCAGGACAGAAAAAATAGCTAAATTATTGGTATAATACAAACATAGAACATGTATTTCAAGAGAAAGACAGTTTTCAAATGGATGGCGTTTTTGATGTCGACAGGTTCAGACATACTTAAAAGTTTACCTGTAATTTAAGTGAAAAGTATGTGTGTGTTCGATACACACCAGTATTTTGCAGGAGGGTCTGGGCCATCATCGGCAGTGGGCTCTGGGGGCAAGATAAAGACAGTGTGCTCACTCTTCTGGGACTCATCCAGCTCTACCAGCTTGGTGTCTTCTGACAGTTCTCCTTCAACCTGCAAGAAAAGGTAAACAGTTAAACCAAAGCTGCTCCAGGATCATTTCCTCTAAGAGATAAGGCTGCACATATAATAATGGTAATTACTGTGCAACAATTATAATAAGCCTCTTTTTCACACTTTTCCTTTCCTTAAAAAACACCAAGATCTGATATCAACAGGCAACTAAATCCTCTACAAATCATTAAACGATTACATTTTGTGCTGTGAAAATCCTAAACAACCAAAGAAGCTCAAGATGCTCATGTAAATACATTTGGTCAAAAGAAAAACTAAGTCTTCATTGTTTTCATCTCATAACAATATTTACATACTGACTGGTGATTTAATGACCACTAATTCCCCAAAACACACAGGGACTTTCCATATTCTTTTGTGGCTCGATGTGTTTAGATTAACAATGTGCCAACATTTCCAACAGCAGATGGCAGAGTTAATTATTTACTCCATTAAACCGATGGCACTGCATATGAACAGCAACGGCCATCTGGCCTTAATCTTCCTAAAAAGCTGATCTGGAGCCTGTTACATTACCAACAGTCTAACAGGCTCAACACCAAAACAGTGCTCTGTTCAGCAGCAAGGGGCACTTCCTCCTTCCAACACCATCTGCCCTTATTACTCGTTAAGCCTCCAGGCTTAGCCTGATATTTTTTGTCCGTCCTCATAAGCAGCAGAGTTGCGCTGTGTAGTCAAGATAATGATGGTAGAGTAATGAAGTGTTGCACAGGAATTTCTCAGGAAAATGAGGCTCACCTTTGTGCCCTTGTCTGTTCCTTTATCAGACGGGAAAAGCTATGGGAGAAGTGAGAGAGGAACAAACTGAAATCAAAGGAAACTCTGCTACTCATGATAACAGTACAAATGAAGGTGCTTTACATATCATACTACTCAATGAACTCTGTTTACATTGCTGTGACTCTAGACACATAAAAGCACTAAATAAATAAAAACACAAATCAAAGAAGGGGTAATGTCCAGATCATTGTGAAGGTGAAAATCTGTCTGTTGCCAGAGGCAACAAGAGCTTGAAGTGCCAAGTCAGAGAAGTGTGTGTGTGCGCACGCATGTGTGAGATACCTTTTCAATGCAGTAGTCAAAAAAGGCCAGGCCAGTGTCTTTGTCACTGACAAAGGTGCATTCTTCTATGAAGCGAATAAATAACTGAGTCTTGGTGAGCTGGGAATAGAACTTCTGGTGAGCACGATCTCGACTCTTTAAAAACCCTGAAGCAGAAGAGCAAAACAGTCACCACCACATTGTGCCTTTAAGTTGTAGTGTAGTACATGATATCAATACTGGAAAGGTACAGAGTTACTGTAGAACTATGACTGTAGAGCCATACGGATACATTACTGTGCTTTAAAAGACACTTTAACATTGTCACGGTGGTAAACAAATAGTAGCATTGATTTAATAAAGACAGGCTTCTAACAGTCCATCTCCAAGTCGATACATTTTAATCAAAGCTTTGAAATATTAACTACATTAAGTGATGTATAATTTGTAACTCAGCCAGTACTGCTAAAACTAGACCTAGTGCAATCAATCCCATGTGGGCAAAATGTCATTTCTTTTCTTCCAGTTAAACCCACAACATGGAGAAGTGAGACAGACAGTCGTACCAAAACCATAAAAGAAACCCTCACAGCACAATTAGGAAAGATCAGTGATCCAAATGAAGCAAATCCAAAATACATAACTGATGACAGGAGAGAATGAACTAATAGGTGCATGTGAAAATTATTTATCAAAATTAGTATCTCGTGTAGTGAATCTGTACGAGTTTTCTATTACCCTGCAGATCGTAGAGGGAGTCAGCGGCAGTGGCCTTCTCAGAGGGCGCCTCAGTGATGGGTTTGAGGTAGTATCGATAGCCCTTTAATATTGAGGCCATAAAGCGCAAAAAGGCCTCCTGAATCTCCATCTCGAGAGCGGTCATCTTTTTATGCCATGTGAAATCAGCCTCCATTGGGGTCATCTCTACCGCCGAGCATTCTGGGGCTGTCCTCCTCACTGGACATATTCATATGTTCCCATTAGTTAGAAGGACTTCAGCAAACTTACATTGTATGACTAAATGTTTTACAAAATGACAAGGGGAAATGGGAAAAAAAAAATGGCTGGAGTTTTCTGAAAATGAAACCGCACCACTTCTGCATTATTATATGTAAATAATTTAGTTGGAGGCAGCTCACCGGACCAGACGGGAGTTTGCATAACTTTTTATTTTATTTCCCCTCTCTGCTTTGATTAGCAAACAGAAGAAATGGCTTGTAATGGAAAATATAACTACGAAAACAATGTTTAACAACAACTGAAGAGAGAAGCCTACATTTATTTACCCCATGTCACATTCTACAGCACTAGTTAAAAGTTGTAACACCACTTCCAGCTAAACATTTATAGCCATAATCAAATCACTAGTGGTTAAGTATTAAAAAGTAATTGTTATCACCATTGTGTGTTATATTAGCTGCATATATATCTGTGCCTTTGTAATTTTAATGTACCTGGGCTTAAAGCTAAAAAGTTACTTACTTCTACCAGACAAGTCAAATTAAATCATGAACAGCAGCCAACTATACACAGAACTTACTGTCTGATCCGGTCATAGCCCAGATACCCTAATTAGCGAGCTAAGTGGTAAGATTTAGGTTCTTATAGAGGACGAATTACAGAACCTTCTTACCAAAAGTAAGCTGGTTGTGCAGGTTGACCAGCGAGTTTATCAGACTCTTGCAAGGCTTCTTTGGGAGATTTTTCCAGCTCGAGTTCCTCTTCTCATCAGACCTGTTGCAAGATTGAAATGTTATTAGACGATAACACAGGAATTCAGACACCATCTATGATCATGCTGATCATAAATGAGGCTTCATAAAGGTTTTGCGGTTTACACAGCGCTCACAGGTAGATAGTGTTGGTGTCCAGGTCCACACAAACCACATCTGGTGGGGGATCATAGAGGTCAAAGTATCCAGAGTCCACTCCAACAATGAAAGGGCAGGGTGCATTCAGAACCCCAGCCAGAGAGAGAGGACACAGAGGGATGTAGGGACACTGCCACTGGAAAGGAAAGATCATCTGGAAGGAGAGACAGATGGATGAAAATGTCAAATATCATATTTCTCTGCAGACAGTATGGAGATTTAAAGCACACACCCTCTCAATTTCACACATAGGGCAGGGGGACACTGTGCCTTTAATAGGGCAGGGCAATGTACCTGAAGAAAATCTCGACACTGCGGAGGCCATTTCAGTGCATGAACTCACGGTCATGCTTCTCCTAGAACCAGTTTGAGTTTTCTTGTGTTTTGTGATAGTCCCCTCACAATTAAACCACAAGCAGCTGAACTGTTGATGCAAGGCAGGTTGGCTCCACAGATCCATGCTGTTAACACCAAATTCTGACCCTACCATCTACATGTCCCAGCAGAAATTGAGACTTATCAGACCAGGTGATCCATTTTACTAATGAGCCTGTGCCCTGTGCGGAGTCTGTGCCCACTGTAGCCTGCTCTTGGTTGACACGAGTGGAACCCGATGTGGTCTTCAGCTGATGTAGACCATTCACCTCAAGGTTTGCCATGTTGTGTGTTCCGAGATACTTTTCTGATCACCATGGTTATATCAAGAGTGGTCGAGTCACTGTAGCAGTCATGTCAGTTTGAACCAGTCTGGCCATTCTTCTCTGAACTTCCCCATCAACAAGGTGTTTCCACCCGCAGAACTGCTGCTCACTGGAGCTCTCCAGAGAATGTTGTGCATGAAAATCCCAGAAGCTCAGCAGTTTTTTTTTTTTAATACTCAAACTAGCCTGTCTGACACCAACAACCATGCCAAGGTCAAAGTCACTGAGATTTTGCCCCTATTCTGATATTTGAGGTGAACATTAACTGAAGCTCTTAACCTAGCATGTGCATGATTTTATGCTTTGCACTGCTGCCACATGATTGGCTGATTGGATAATTGCATGAATGTGGGGGTGTTCTTAATAAAGTCACTGGTGAGTGTTTGTACACCCCCCACAGGTGGTGCCTGCTCATATTTTAACAGCATCATATTTTTAAATTAATATTGTAGTCTAATCAAATCTTTTCATATTTGAACAATATTTCCATGTTATTTTGTTGTACTTCATGGTATGCATAATACATAGTGGTTAACTGCTTGCACCATAGAATGCATTAACAAGCATTAAAGTGTAACCCACATACACACAACTCACCGCCACCACTGCCTCAGCTACACCAGTCAATACAGCCGGTCTGAGGGAGTGCAGGAGTATCTTGCTCTCCAGCAGGACGAAATGCAGCAGCGTGGCACAGTTTTCTGGGCCCAGGTTAGTGAGCAGAGTGCTGTAGTCTGCACCACTGTGGGAGAGGAGTGAAAGGGATTAAGATGAAGATGGAGATTTGGGGGAGAGAATCAGCTACATTTGATGTCATTGCAATCACCTCTTTAAGCCGACTTATCATAACCTTGTGTAAAGCTACATATAAATCTACAAAGAGCCTTGACGTGGCAACTTGTCCTCTGTTCCATGACTGAGACAGAGCACACATTGAATACATATTCCAGAGAGGAGAGTGGAACAGCTGCAGCCAGCGGAGACTTGGAGTCAGCAATTCCTTCACTAAACTTTGGCTCACCCCATCACAAAGGAAAAACATCCGAAATTTTGCACTTCAAGCTATTGCTTATGATTTTTAAAACTAGTCTGACCAGTTGTCAACGCATCGGCCTTTTTCTGAACATGGTTTTGTCTCCATCATGTCCGTGTGTGTTGCAAATCTCAAAAACTCTCTTATACGGACAGGAGGAATGTGTTTTGCATTAAGCTTGGGTTTAAATGAATGGAAAGTTTAAATGCTGAAACAGGCAGAAAAGGTCACATTTAGCTATGCAAGCCTTTTGCAAAAAAGGCCCCTGTTTTATAGAAATACAAACAGCAGCACCATCACAACCGCAATTACTTCACAGATGCAAAATAATAATAATAATAATAATAATAATAATAAATATAAATGAGGCAACTGCCAGCTTACCTTAGTGGTAAAGGTGTGCATACAGGCTGGGACAACATCAAGCTGTCATGTGCTGAGAGCTAGGGGATGGAAAAAAACTTAAATGTTTTGGAAACAAGAAGCTGATTCATCACTTGATTGCCTCACTACTTTTATGATTCTCTACCATTTCATGTACATTATATTAATCCTGTATGCTAGGAATAACATGGAATTAGTAGCCATACCTGGACCAGTATTCTGGGTCTCTGTGGGGAGGGAAAGGGCACATTGTGCATGAAATGGGAGATGTGTCTGAAACAGGAAAAGAAAAATGGCAAACAGGTTAACACATGTCCCATTGTAGAACCGGTGGCTCTTGTTATTGCAGATAAAGTTCACAGACAACAAAAGGCTGTCTGACTAATTCTAAACAGAAATCCTGCAGGGCTGCTATTCTCTTACTTCTCAATAGGCAGAGGATTGACGCTATTGACCGACAGCTTGTAGAGGTACAGGAGGAACTCCTTGAAAGCTCGGTAGAAGGGCCAGCGAGACAGGAGACAGATGCACTTGTTGGTGTTGATTGTGCGATTGGGAATGGGCTTCTTGTCCACAGTTGTAAGGAGTCCAAGCTGGATCTTCTGCTTCTCAGTCAGGTTGTCTGTCGGGTAGAGCTCGTAGAACTGGATGGCTGCACCATAGACCTGAAGGATATGAGGCAAGGTCTGACTTTATGAAAGGATTTAGAAGGTCCTGGTAGAAAGCTGAAAAGTTCTGAGAGATCTCAGTAGAGTTCAGTCTTTATCAAGATTTAACTTGCTTGAAAGACAAGTGCAAACTGCAACTAATACATTTACTCTTACTTTGTGGTGGATTCCATGTCAGGCTAAGATGCTTTAACAGACCTTAAATACCTTTAATAACAAGTGCGTGACTGAAAATTAATGCATGCAATCTGAGTGAATGCTAATGAAAATCTTTTTGTATGAGGAATTATATTCTACCTTTTCCCCAGACGAATTGGTTAGGACAAACGTAGAGAACACGGGTAAGGGGTAGCGTGTGCTGGGAGTCCAGCACTCGATCTTGGCCCCCATAGGAAGACAGAACAGAGGCACTGACTCAGAAAGGGGGAAAGATTCATAATCTTCTTCCGGGTAACGAAAGATCAGACCTGGTGGGAAGAAAACGAGCTCTCAGGACTCCGGACAGACAGAATAACATTGTGGCTTCTCAGCTTATCAACTATGCTAGCAGATGAAATCCTGCCTTGCTTATCAGCACAACGCCTCAAACAAACGAGACAGTTTATTAACATTATACATAGTTGAAGATTATTGAAGCACCCGGAGCATTTCACTCACTATTAATCTGGTTTGGATGGATAAAATAAACAATCAGGCCCTTAAATTAAGCAGTTCTGAGAACCTGAACTGAAGCTGTCTAACATTTCATCACTCACATGCAACATAGATAAGATGAGCACTACATATAAATGGAGTGCTGACAACTGTTAAACACGTAGTAGATTTACATGAAAGGTATCTTTTCCATAATTGAATCAAAGAGAATCTCAGGTACTTGATGGCCATGGATGTCACTCATTGTAACTAGAATAACAAACCAAGAGTGAAAGGCAAATATAAGGCCAGTCAGGAAGTCCTGTCTTTTAACGATTAACAAGACCACACTTGACAGGAAGTAAGGCAGCATGAAGATAAAGACTCGAGCTGTGTGCTCTATGAATATTAACTATGCTCTAATGGTATGAAAGGGCAAGACTATAATACAGAGTCACGTACAGTAGACCCCTCATTGTCAGCGTGTATGTAACACTGTAAAGCTCTTTGATGAGAGAGACATGGGAAAACACAGTGCATTCATTACAATTCAAAAGAATATAATAGAACTTAAAAGAAGAAAACGAATGCCTTTTACTGCGGTATTGTGCTGCTTGAGAATAGAGTACCTTTAAACACAAAACATATATATATATATATATATAGTGTGTAAAGTAGGTTTATGCAGCTAAAATCTGCAAAGATCCAGCTAAAATTTCTTGGTTAATCTTCTTAAATGAATAGCACTTTAAAGCAAGCCATGTTAGGTCACTAATCAGATCAGAGATAGTAAATAAAATAGAAATCCATCAAAGTCTGTGAAAACGCTTTCCTTTCTCAATGAGATTTGCCTTCAGGCAAATTTCCATAAATGCATGTGGTTTAAAACTAGAGCAGCTGAATTACAGCCAGCGTTTTTACATTTATTTAATACTGCTACTGTATTTTCCAAGTGCTTGTGTTATTCTGCCGAAACACTTTATTGGTTCTGCATCACCGCAGACTGCTTCTGCTTGCTGACGACACTTGATTTGGAGGGACTGCCCACAGTCTGTTTTGCTCCTTTGAATATAAAGGTCAGATTAATTTCTGATTACAGACAGAACTGCAGCACAGAGCTTTCTCAGGCTTCCTTTCGTTCCATCACTGTGCTACTGTGAATGCCAGTTTGCACGGAAATGCTACTTTTGATAATCTCAGCCTAAGATGTTGTGCTCCTTTATGATGGTTATTACGAAGAAGAGGCTGATGGGGTGGAAACCATGCAAGTCAGACTGAGTCCCGAGATCAAATGCTGATGGCGAGTAACAAACAGAAATCGCAATGATATGAAAACAACTGAGCAGGAGAAAAAGGGTAAAAGAAATTTGGGCCTTACCTGCTTTATAGGCGATAGAGTTGGAAGAGGAGACTGACTTTTTATAGCACAGGTACACACTGGATCCCCACTGGGAATGAAAAGAAATAAATAATAATAATGATAAAAAAAAACATGCATCATCAGGTCACATGGTCTGCTAACACAAAATGCACACATGAAAATATTCCTGTGAGGTCTCACCATGCCACAGTTGAGGTTCTTGTCCACCTTGAGGAAGGTGTGTGGAGGAGTCTCGCCTTTGTTCGTGATTATCACACAGATGTCGGTGACGGCCAGAGAGTTGCGGGGCTGGATGATCGGTGCGCGACGTAATGTGATGAAGATGCGCTGTGATGTAGCGGAGCTGTTGTTGACGTTGGCGCAGCGGCCGTACGGTGTGGCCTGGATCACCTCGCAGCCCTGGATCAGCCGGTCCTTCCCTTCATACATCACCCTGAGAGAGAGAGAGAGAGAGAGACACACACACACACACACACACACACGTTTTGAAGGTCTAACACACAACAGAAAACCAGAGACAGGATTTCTGAAAGGGTTAGGGTTAGTTAGGCCTGTAACTAAAGCACGCGGTAGAAAAGCGAGGAAGTGCATAAATTAATGAAGTTTTCACCGAACCGTTGTCTTTCTGCACTTCAACCCACCTTGGGAAAAATCAAAGCTGTTCTAATTCAAGAGGCCATCTGACAATTAAACAGCAGTCATGCGAGAGGTGCGTGAAGGCCATGACTCACTTTATCCAGAGCACAGTACATTACTTCCCCTCAGTCTGGAGTGTGCTAGGACATTACTGCTTAAGAATTTTACTTCAGACGCCAAACAGTTACCGCAGTGCTTTTTATTAGAAGTACATTTGTCACCTAACATTTCCACCGCACGTCAGACAGTTTGAGAGGTTCATTTTTTTATTTATTTATAAAGCACATTTAAAGCAACCAAAATTGACCGAACGGCTGCACAGTTAAGATGGCACAGACAGCAATAAAAGAAGGAATATAAAACAAAGAAGATTTATTTTTATTTAATATTCTTTAAATATATTGACTATTTACGGAACCTGCCCATGACGATTTTCCAAAAAGTGCAAAATCTTTATTAAAAAAAAAAAGGAAAAAAAAAAAAGAATGAAATAAAAAGAACACCGAGAAAAGACAGAGAGAAAGAGAGAGGAATAATAGCAGGCACATTAGCCATGACTCATTTTTAAACCTTCTGTAAACCCTGTGTCTACAGGAGAAAGCTGGCCAACTTTAAGAGTTCTGACCATATCTGATATGAGAATGAGAGTCAAGGCCCAACGATTACATGAAAAGCCACAAGGAAAACAGGATCTCCTGCTGGAAGCAGATCTTTTGAAGCCTTAGTTATTTAGGTGCTATTAACATGTATAAATAAATTGATCATGATGAAGCACTTTTCACATCATTTTTGTTCTCTTCAGAAATTCCGCATTAATTCACCGATATATTTTCTGCTAGATCATTTGTTGAACACAAATTATTCTAGCTGAGCTGAATTCTCTTCAGATTATCGATCTTCCGAACATGAGATTTATAGTCGATGGATAATTGGTTATTTTTTACAGAATGAATAAAAGAAAGGGACAGGCTGTAATAACTTAGAAAATATTCTTCTCGGTGCAGAACGTCCGTGTCCGTGCCTCACACTTTCTTCAGTAGTTTAGCGCAAGGAAATAATTCTGGCAATAACAGAAGCTCCATGTGAATCATGGTGGAGATCATAGCAGGAGGCGGCAATCAATTAGAAAAGGATGTACTCCAATTTGTGTTTGGCATCGGCTCATTCTGCTCATAATAGCACGTTACAAAGAAGTGAAAAGAACCTTGGATGACCAAGCGAAGAACCTGTACGGAAAACGAATGTCAGAAACAGGCAGTGAGATGCAAATGACATAATTAAAGCATTTAAGAGCTGAATGAGGATGCACTTCTTTTCGTCTTTTGCACTACATTTGTGAGGAGAGGTGAACGGTCTCAAGTGAATCAAATACCTTCTAATACACATTTATACCTACATTCCTGTGCAGCAACTCTAAACCTTTAAAAATATTATCTTGATTAAATCCTTACAGGAGAATCACCCAGATCTGAGTTTCAGCCCTAAGTTTAACATCTCAACATGACTACAGCACTGCGATTACTTTGTAGTAAAAGAACAAAAGCACACCACCGCAACATAAAAGCCACAAACGGTGCAAAACATATCCACAAACATTGCTCGAAAAAATATAAATAAGAATAAACCAAGAACGCTGACGACATGAGTAAAACAATAACTGATAGTAGACTTTGTAAAATCGCCCACAACTGACTATAGAACTCTTAAAGCTGTACTGGAACCTACTGAGTTTTCCCTGAACACATGCACACGCGTACATGAACAGCTATCTGATGCTTCAGCTACTGCTGGATCACATATTTAGTCTGACATTTAATCTTCTGTTTACACTCGAGAGAGTCTGGCCTCGTGGCTCATATGCCATATTCCTATGGCACTGCTCAATTCAATTTGCAGCCTATTTGCAGTAAAAGAGCACTGGAAGTAGAATGTGTTTAGGTCAGGTTCAATTTCCTGAAGGGAAACTTTTTATTCCATTTCTACAAATTAACCAACTAAATTTGTTGATCGACATCGGGAAAATGTCTGATGTAACCGAGAACCTGAGAGTACGGTAAGCATGGGAGCAAGGAGACAACGAGAGACAGACAGCCTTGAAGTGCACTGTCTGTGTGTGTGTGTGTGTGTGTGTGTGTGTGTGTGTGTGTGTGTGTGTGTGTGTGTTTGTCTATTCATGCAGCCTGTCACCGGTTTCTCTGTACAGCTGCAACAAGCAGAACTGGACTTAAATAAAGATGATGCAAGATCTAGCCTAAGCTGCCAAAGGTGGCATTGTGTGTTCTTTGTCTATTGATAAACAGAGCGTTAACTGTCAGCGTCGCCAGCTGGTTTGCACTCGTACTGTTTGCTGCATTGCCGTCAGTAAAGTACTGACCAAAAAAGGAAGCAAATAACTGAATGAAAAGTATGTGCACCTGCCATTTGTAAACTTTACACCAATATATCTGTAGAAGTGGTACCTGCAGAGTTGGCTTACACGCTTGTGGCATACACAATCAAAATTAAAAACATATTTCGCCCCACAACAATGCACCACAATGTTGGTTTGCTTTATGATTTTTTTTCTAAACCTCGCATAAAAGAAATAGAAATCGGAAGTAACTTCTCAGCAGTGACGCGGAGATGCAAAACGTCATGCGTTTACACTGTTTCGTGTAACTGTATTATGAGCATGTAAGAAATTCGCAAACATTTCTTTTGTTGTGTCAACAATTTGCACCCACTAGCCAGCACCAGGTCTTCCCCATCATATGACGGCTAACATCAGGGGAGGAAACTAAGCAACCGCACTGTTATGAACTGCTGCTCATCACAGGACAGCACATCACACTTTGATGAAAGCATTAGTCACATACATGAGCTCACGGGCATCCCTGATTGGTATGTGACAATGTGATTGACAGGGTAGAGAGAGTATACCATCCCTCCCACCCAGACAACATGGCCAATTTTGCTCCTTGGCTCCACATGGCTGTAACATGACACTAACTTCTAACTGGAGATGTTCTACACATTCTCGCAGAAGTATTTGTACAAAACAGGCACAGTACAAGCTTCAGTACGGAGAAAAAAAGAACACAATATGAATATAACGCGCTTAAAATCACACGACTTTTACATGAACTAGTACTGATCTTAGCAAGCTACACGCAATGCACTTAATAAGCTGAAGTCCATTGTTTCCAGGGACTGAAGGTCAGCGAGCAGACTTGTGTAATAGTCAGAGTAATAAGGTTTATTGGTGTTTGGCGACAGTTCAAAAACTCAAACAGCCTCAGAATTTCAGTAATTATTAACCTTCATAATCCTAAAGTGCAGCCTGTGTTGAGCTATAAACCTAGATTACAGAATTTTTAGGCTTGGACCTAACGAATGCAGCTGAACAAACGAGAACGGTCCTGGCGCAAATGTGTGTTCTGTTCCTTGGGAGTGAGCAGTAACTTTCGGCGAGACAGTATGCTGCGAGAGGTTGCGCCGTCAATGTCGGGATCCATGTTAGGCTCACATTTTTGTGACAACATGCACATTTGTGATTGCTCTATGGACCTCAAGCTCGAGCAGACATTCCATGTCAAACTCAGACATTCAAACATGTCAACGGGGACCCTTGAAATTCCCGGGTTTGACAAAGAATTTCATGTTTGCTCTCGGTGTTTCAAAAAGTCATGAAACACGGATTAACGTACAACATATTTATCTACACAACTAGAACTATTTTTTCTTGAGGTACACTTACCCAACGTCACATAGGGGAGGTTTTCCATGGCCTCTCTTGTAACACAGGAAGAGTTCAGGGCTCTTCAGGCTGCCGTGGTTGAGGTTGGCCGGTTGGCCGCTGTATGTGCTCTCTATGCATGTAAACCCCTCGGGCACCGTTTCACCTGCGGACTTGTTGATCACTGCCAGGTCAATGATGGGGGCTTTAGGACCACTCGATTTGGTCTCGGACAGATCGTGCTCCAGCGGTGTGGACTTGTCCGTCAGTCCGGCCACCACAAAGTAGTCCGTCACACGATGACCCTTGTCTTCAATCATGGCTGGACGTGCCTGAAAGAGACAAAGTAGTACTTTGAAGCAAGAGATTTCACTACGAGCTTTCGTTTGCTTTCTCTATGTTTGTGTTGTCAACATAAATATTTAGCCAGAAGAGAGATACCACCCACATTCACTCATATCTGTGCATTTAAATCAATTTATATATGAAAGAGTGTGTACCGACAATAGAACGCAAAGTTAGTGGGTACCCTTACTTTACTTTAGTATATTGCTTGAAAGAATATACATGTCTCAACATTATTCACCTGCAATGGTCATGATTTTCTCAGCATGTGCTGTTTTAATGTTACACAAGCAGAACTATAGGTGAGCCGGTGTGTTGTGATTACACAGTCAAAGTGAGGACAACAGTAGCCTTTCTGACTCTCTGAACTTGGCTCCAAGGGCTGTAATGTGATTTCACTGATTCAGTGCACAGTAGACATCATATTTCATATTCCAAATCTAATAACACAACAGAGATGCCAAGACTACTAACAAGACAATTCTCGCTGGCAGAGAGAATATAAGGAAACTGACACAAAAGTCTACTACAAAATCCACTCCATTTTGTGCTACCAAATAAAGACACACAGCCTTGCTTTCTTTACCCCTTCATGGCTCGCAAACTCGCAGGTCAAATAAAACCTAGATAAAGTCAGTTTGATGCGAAAGTAACAGCTACCAGAAACGAATGAATTTCTTTCATGGCCTGCATTCTTTACTTCTTCAGTGAACCGACTTTATGCCAGGTGAATTTTATGCATTCAGACGGACAACAAAACAGAAAAGCTTAATTGTCTGCTTACATTTCTGTAACAAGGTGTCAAAAACTTTAAATGCTAGGACTAAACCATAAAGAGTTGAGGTCAAAAATGTATATACACTCATGATGGGCGTCATGGCGATATTGCGTCATCAATGATCTCTTTGGACTGCTTTTTTTCGGGGGCAAAATGATTGTACAACATGCATCTTTAATAAACATAATCCCAAGAACTCAGTGTACAAATTTTATTTATTTAGGGCTTTCTAAAATCAACACAGGGTCAAAATTACAAGCAGGTTTCACCTTGACCAGGTGCTTTTGGTAGCACTCAACAAGCTTCTGGCAGAATTCTGCTTGGATATTTGACCACCCTGAGGTTCTTCATTATTCCAGCCACTGTGCAATGCATCAGGTCCTCTGGCAACAATACGGCCCCAGAGCATGATGCTACCACCACCATGCTTAACAGTTGGTACCGTGTTTTTGGGGTTGAATCCCTCACATACCAAACATACCCCTGGTCATCGTGGCCATCCTTTCCTCCCGAAGGCTTTTTCTTTGTCCATGTGGTGAGCTGCAAAGCTTTCTTGGACGGCAGCCTCACAATCCACGGTGATGTAAAACTTGCTTGTATCTTGGTTGTTTCGGACCATCCAACTAGTTTCCTCTCAGCTAAAGGTGACAGTTTGGGTCTTCTTCCAGACCTTGACTAAGTGGCTACACCTCAATTGCAGAACAGTACAAAGTACAATTATTTGAACTGATGATCTTGGAATCTGTACTCGTTTAGAAAGGGCTCCAAGAGACATTCCTGACTTGTGTAAATCTGTGCTCCTCTTTCTCAGATCCAAAATGAACTCCTTAGACTTTCCCATTGTGCTGTGTTGTGTTGGTCAATCCAACAAGTGCTGTCAAACAAACCCTTTTCATGCTGTGCACAGAGAAGCCACTAGCTGTAGTTAATCAAGATCACCAACAGGATGTTGAGGCCTTGGCAAGATAAGACATTTTGGGACTGAATTAATAATGTAAGTGGTATATGTATATTTTTGACCGTGTAGGTATAATTTTAACCCTCTGTTGATTTCAGAAAACCCAATATAAATGAAAACTTGTGCGTCACATTCTTGTTTTCTTCTATTAAAGATGTATGTTGGACAATTACTCCCGCAATGTGCCCCAGAAAAAGAACAATTCAAAGAAACAACTCGAAGACCGATATTGCCCGAACATTAATGTCCATGATGAGTAAAAACCTCTGACATCAAATCAATGTTGGCAACTCTGATATAACTGACAAAAGTCTTCCAAGATAACGTGAAGACAGCCATTATAGTTTTTGTTTTTGTAGGTGACTTTAAAGTAACCATTTGCAGTCTTGGTTTGGCGGCGTGACTAAAACTCAAATACAGTGTTTAACTGGGTGACAAGTTGGCCAGATGCAAAAGCAGTGAGGCTATACTAAATGAATAAAACAATATTTGGCGCCCATTAAAGATGCAATAGTCATTTCACAAATAACCTGCAAATGTGTAGAACATGCTAAAAACAATGGTTTAAGCCAGGACCTCAAGACAAAAGTATGAAATAGCTGAGAAAATGTACTCATTCTATAGACACGCTACTCTACAGGCCACCGTAGAGCCTTGCCTAGCTATGGTTTTTTAAAAAAAGGCTACTCTTGCCTAGTGCACCTTTAAATAACACGCATGCTGTTTACAACAAGTCTTACCAGATCTTGTTTGTTTCCTCCACCCACCCACGAAGAAGTTAATAAATAACAGCCCAGACAGCTAAATATATGGGATAGAGGTGTAAAAACGAGGTCAGAACTGAAGCTGGCTCCACAGAAACCTAGAGTAGAAAGCAAGTGCAGCTAGACACGGTTTATAAGACCAAGAATCTAAAAGTAGTTGAAGTTATTTTCTCCTTCTGAAGAGAAGGAAGAATTGAAGAAGTTTGAAAACACATAGAATCTTTTTTTTCCTATTAGAAATTCTGTCATTCTATTCCGTCTATTCATTCAAATTCTATTAGTCATTCTGCTTGATGCATGAATGAGAGATTAGAGGGATTTAGCCACAAGATGTTGGCAGAGCGCATGATCAAAGTGAGATAACTGCCAGTGTAATGCCTTCTCGAAATCGCTCACTTTCATGCAGGAAGCCTTGCTAAAGCAGCAACCATGCACTGCAGTTCTCTTATGACTAGATCACTCTCGTGTATGTCCTCCAACCCTGCAGTGTGGACAGTCAGTGTTCGGTCAGCCAGCCACGGGCTTTAACCAAAGTTTACAGGTCCAGTTGTAGAACCGTATTATGTACAAGTTGGGAAAGTATGTTCCCCCAGAAACTCATAAAAATCCATAACAATCAGCTCCCCACGCCTTTTTCCCCTCAGCTGTCAAGGGTAACCGAGGGCGACCGGACAAAGCAATGTTCTTCCAGAAACATCCCAGAGCAGCTCTGTGATGCGTGTGAGGAGAGTTACTGTAAGACCGCACACTGGAAACAGTGTCTCAGCCTGGCCTAGCCTCTTCCTATTAAAATTAAACATCAGCACCCAAACTTTGATGGGTTTCTATAGTAATTTGGATCAATAAGTGTTTAACTGCAAGATCACAAAATGTCAATGATCGTCACAGTCCTGATCAGAAGCAGTATTAATTAACAACAATGCTAAATTTAGTTTTGGTCGCTTAATGAAAGCACTTACATTGAAAAAGTTTACATTTTAGTCGCTTTTCAGTCTTTTTGTGCTTCAGCCAAGATTTAGTCATTGGAGCTTAGTTTTAATTTTAGTCCACATTTTCTCAGACAGTTTCAAGAGACGTCTTGTAAAACGCATGAGTGTAGTTCTTCCTTCAGACCAATCCTGCATGCGTGTGTCCGGACTCGTATACTACAAAACCAGGAGCAAAGCTGTTACGAAGACTAGCGAGCCGGATTCCCTCACTTCCCAGCTACAGTCAGGGATGTGAAACAGGAAGGTTCGAGCAATAACAAAAGTATACTTCCTCGTTCATTTTGAAAGACTGCTCTGTAAATTGTACTAGCTTCTGGTCTTGAATGTCTGCAAAATATGTAAATGATTTAAGCACATGTTTCAAACCCATTTTGATTTGCTGCTGTGATAAGAGGATAAGTGACTATAATATAGTGAAGACTTTAAACTTTAAATACCTAACACACATCAGGTATAAATAGGCTAAACAAAACATAAAGCACAAAGTGGGAGTTAAGCGTCTTAGTTTTCCAGGTGCAAAGCCAGCACTCTATTCCATCTGTTTTGCCAATCCTTGCATCCAAGATCTCCCTTACACCCCAGCTACATTTCGGTGTTGTAATATCTATAGCAGAAAAGCCTCGCCTGGTGTGGGGTTCCAAAATTCAAACATGTCTCAACACGCTGGTTTCAATATCCAGAAAAATGTAGGATTTCAACTGTTTTTAGAAATGCCTGTTTTCACTGCTTGGTTTGTTTGTTGGACAGGACGAGTCTTCTCCTTTATTCGTTCATCTTCAGGAACTTCATTATCCAGTTCAGGGAAGCACTACATTGGGGTCCTATCCTGGGAACACTGGGAGTGAGGTGAGAGTACCCCCTCGGACCCCATTGCCTCACACCTTATACACGTTCACGCGCAGCATGTTTTCTGAGAACCCAGAGGAAACCCACATGAACACAGGGAGAACATGCAAAACTCCATACAGACAAATAGACAGGAAATTTAAGTCAGGCTCAAACTGGAAACACTGAAATGTTGCTTACATGCCTAACATTTTTGTGACCTCTTGGGAACTATCGGAATTTCTGCATGAATGGATCCTGAAACGGCAATATGATCTTTATCTATGGCAAAACATTGGTTGCCATTTTATCATGGAAAAGTATGTGAAACTTTAAACTAATGGCCTCTCTACAAGGCAAATGGAAACAGGAATGGGTTTGACCTCCTCTGCCAAAGAACAGTCACAATTTGTCCACCAGCACTTTGCAAGAGGTTACTTTTTAGGAAGCCCTATCTATATATATATATATATATATATATATATATATATATATATAAATAAAAAAAAAACTCCAGCTACACAGACCTCAGATGATATTAAAGAGAAAGGTTAAAGATTTGAAAGGGTTACAAATGTACTTGAGCAGCCATCAATCCACGGTCAGGCAAATTTCCACATGAAATGATATACCGAAACAGCTGCAAAAGTCTTTTATTGGGAATAATATCAAGGAAATAGGACATCATAATTTTCCTTTTGCACTTTCCTTTGCTAAATAATTGCTAAAATTCTTTTGTCTACAATACACGCTCCTGTAAATTAGTTACTATAACCTGCTAAAATGAGCACACTGTGACTTGCAAGTCTGCTGTAACAAATTAATCAACAACTGATGAAGAACACAACAATGGTGTAAAACAATATAATCCCTTTCTTTATAATTATTCCCAAGACAACACTCAGTTGTCATGCACTTTGACTCTTCTAATATTCGAACACTGCCTCACAGCTGGAGAGAATGACCAGCAGGCAAATACAGAAAGGCCTGAACACTTGCATGATTCTTGTCTGATACACGGAAATGCAAACAGTAACAGTTTTTTAGCAAACTAAATTGCAAATATTCCCAAAACAAATTATACAACTAATCAAGGATTCCATCTGGAATTAGAACTGGCACATACTGACAAACTAATGAGTCAGAGTGTAGATATCATGAAATTCATCTACAAACACCTATAAGGTGCGATTCTTCTGATCAGGATGCTTTGAGCCAGAGAGCCTGAGAAATGGGAAACAATGAGTCATGGGACTAGCATGTCTAATTCCTGGCAAAGTGGGTTCTGCCATCTGCCAAGCATGAGTTCACCCCTGCTGAGGCGCAACAAACAAACATTGCAATAAACGCCAACCTACATTTGCATCCACTACCTCATCTGGAAAGGCAGTGAACTTAATTTAGGATGTCTCAATAACTCAGTGTCAGGTTCCATATTGATACTCGGTAGTACTCCGAAGCATCAGGTCAAATCCAAAGTTGCGAAGCTTAACAATTTTCTTCGTGATCAACTCCCAGGCTCTAACTGAGAGACGTTCTAAATCTGTAGGGTAAATCCACAGAGAGCCAAGCAGATCCCGAAGACACGAATATGCAGTTAATTAAAGCTGAAGTTTTATGCTCGCTGCTCACACACTGCTATAGTGGCTTATGCCCTGGCTGTTCCCTTGGCAACTACACTCCAACCTGTCAGCAAAGGACTGTGGAAGAGATTACATATTGAACACCTAGGCTGTGACATGAAAGGGTTCCCCATCTCCTTAAGCTCAACCCGCTCAGGATGTCATTCTATCAAAGCAGAGGACAGTGTATTCTGGAGGATAAAGAATGCAGGTCCAGTAATAAGTCAGGAGAGAGGAGATTTCCTTTCTATCAAGATCAAGATGATGCGAGACAGCTGGCTGCCAGAGACCTGATCCACCATATTTAGGGCCTCATTAATTGCCGTCTTATTGGCAGGGGATATTGTTCTCATTCCACAAGTGGTGAGAAAGGGAGAAATAGAGAAACGGAGGAATAAACAATGACCGGTAAATCCACAGCCGTTTCTAAAAGGAATACTTTCAGAAGACAGCATTTAGGGTTTCAGGAACACGAGCAGAAGAATTAGTTGATCTTACTTATCGGGCTCCCGAGTGCTTTTACGTTTGCCCTACTGTCAGGAAACCGTGGGTTCGACTCCTGATAATGCCAGAGGGCCTAAAATTGGCTGTGCTCTCTGGGTGGAAGGGATGGCATACTCTCTCCCCTGTCGATCACAGTGACAGTGAAACTGCGCGGGTGTCTGCGACCTTGTGCATGTGGAAGAGAGCGCGCAGTGCTGATGACGCAGCAGATTGAAAAGATGCAGCTGGCTGCCTTCATGTATCTTGGGGGAAGCAAGTGCTAGCCTTTCCCCTCCCTGGTTGGTGGCTGTTGTATGATGGGGAGCTGGCAGATGGGTGGGATGTGACATGTGACTGAATTGGGGAGAAAACAAAACAAAACAAAAACCCACTTACTTTCTTTCATGATTTGTGAATCATGGTCTTGCAATAATGGGTAATGTACAAGTGGTACACAAGACACTATAAAAGCCCTACGGGTATACAATTCACCCACACAAGGATTTTATTTTATTTTTTATTTTTTTTAACTACACAGGATAACTTTACCGAGTGGTCTAGCCATTTGAAAAAATTAGCATCCAACTGTAAAAACATCTGAACCTCCCCAGTTGTTCTGCAAAAATACACCACTGACACATTGTAAACATGCCTACTCACCTCTTACAGCAAGAACACGGCAGCCTCTAAAAGCAAGATTTCCAGGTTTAAATACATTGGAAAACCCCACACACCTTGTGACACTTCCTGGACACGGAAGTACATTTTGAGGAACTACAAAAGTCCTGTGGTGTCCATTTGTGGAAACTACATAATAATAAGCAGATCTTACCAACTTAAATAGAGAGAAGGAACACACCCAGAGCTGAATGCTTAAAAAGAGTCACGTATATATTTACATAAATTATAAATGTTACATGCCAACAGCTAAAATTAAAAGTTCCGTTTTTCTGAGCAGGTTAGGAACCATTTGAGTCAAGGATAGATGGGACTACAATTTCCTTGATACTTCTGTGTATTTTGATACCTTATTAACCAAATACATCATAAATGCTATTTTTCATAATAATAAAAAAAATTTATCATTCTGAAGAGACAAACACTTCATAATGATACGTTTTATGAAGTCTTTTTTTGGTGGGGTGGTTTGGACACCCCATTCCCATCATTGCATATCCCATATCAGATACACAGTTACAATTCGGGAATGCTGTGCGACACATTTATGCTTCCATTAATTCATCCTCAGTAAGTGCTGCATCATAGTCAGTGTGGTTTATTTTTTTTAAATATTGCACGCAGGAATAACCACAAATATTCACAGTGAGTGGGAGCAGGATTGTGTGGGATCGGAATTCCTTTGGAAGCGGACATTGCTACCTTAAAGATCTAAAGCTAAGCAGCCGCTTGATTTATAAACCCGGGACATAAATAGGATTCAACCACATTCTCAGCAGCACATACACATGTCCATGTGCAAATGTTTGAATTGCACTGAATGTGCAATAGGAGGCAAAGTCCTGTCAACACACAGACGCGCACACACACACACACACACACAGGTAAACACTGCTGCCGTCATAGCAACTGGCACTGACTAAATTACACACTCGTACACATACACAGGCTGGTATCTTGGTAAGTTCGAGCACCCAGGAGAAGTGATACTTGAAAGGGTTTGAGAAAAAAGCTTAAAAAAAAAAAGAAAAAAAAAAAAAGTAGAGCATTTACAGAGGCCAAACAGAGATTTAACAACAAAACAAACAGGGGAAAAAAACCAAAATGTTCAAAAACTTCAGATCAAATACTACGTTACTTTGAATGCAGATGATGCACAGGCAGCTCTAAAGCCAAGCTTCAGGCATGTTAATGCAGCTGTGGTTAATCTGCTGAGGCAGAAAGCAGAGTGTGGCTAGCAATCACCCCATTTGGCCCGTTAAACATGCTCAATTTTGATGCAAGGCAACATGAGTGACATTTTGCAGCTCTAAACATGATATTTGAACCACAGCGTTTGTTCTTTGTTCTCAACACACCTGTATGTATCCAGTGCGAAAATATGCATTAGAAAGTGTACTATATCAACAGTTAACATTAATGCACTCACTGAAATGCTCAATAAAGACACATGCATTAATACTGCATAACCCTTATTAATTATGCCAGGTAGACACGAACTTTTACCCCATCAACAAACAACTGCGTAATTCAATGCCACGTGACGCTCTTGGGAAACAGGCCTTCCTTAGTTCAGAACTGGTTTTGCTCAGGTTTGCAGGTAGCAGGAGATCAGGTGACAATATGCTTTGTTTACTGGTCCGTCAAAGAGCTGTAGGTCTGTCTAAGAGCATCTGTGTGCTTCTATATAGCCTTTCTATATCCATACGAGAGAACTGAATAGAATCAAAAAAATCGAAATAGAACAAATCAAGCCTATCAGTTCAAAATTTGGTCCAAAGTTTAAACAAATAATTGGCTACCATAAAGAGGCTAACCTGAACGCTCGAACAAGTCCATTTCTACCCCAAATATCCTTACAGAACAGAGCTGCAGCCACCAGTCCCACTTAGCCAGATCACGTTTTAGACTTGCTGAAGGCAGGTGGGTAATTCAAGGTTTTCAAGTCTCGGTTGTTCTTCCATTCTCCGTTTTTTTGTTTTTTTCCCCCTACAGAGCCTTCCTTTCTCACACAAGCATACAAGCAGACTGCCAAGCTCTTTTGTCTCTGGAAAGCTGAGGTCACATTTCTTGGCAATAAACCTAGCCTGAGTTTGAACAAGAATTGCCGTAAAAGCCCCAGGGCCTGATCTTCCTCCCTCTTTAAACTGTCAAACCCTAGCCTTTTCATACTAATCAAGGTTCTGATATGGAAAAAAACTTTAAACCGTCTCGCAATGTATTCACATCTTAAGCAAAGTGATGCAACAGCAGCTGAACAGCCATCAACCCGATAGTTCTCCCCACAGTCTCCTCCATAGTAACTGATCTCATATACGGCACAAAAGGGGGAAAGCTTTGTATCGGACAGACGCTCCACTATGTTGAGGCAGGGGGAGGGGTGGAGAAACGGCTGGTAGCCCTGTGCCCTACACCGCTTGTCTCAATTCTCTCTGGCCAGCCTCTGTGTGGTCTCACGATACAGCCACATTCAGGATCAGGTTGCCTGAGGGGAATGGCAATGTCTGAATCTGGAATCGCTCATACACACTCACTTTCACATAACAGTTGTGTACATCTGTACAATAGTGTGCATTAGTGCTCTTTCAGAGAAAGAGCCAGTTTCACATAGCAGATGACCAAGTATAGAACTTTCACTGTAGCAAAAATGTGAAATCCTGTTTGACTCGCAACTGCTTCAAACAAAACCTTTAAAAACAGGATTCTGTTTCAAGTCTTGTACATCTTGTTGATGAGCTCAAAGTAGTGTTCAGTTCGATTTCTCGCTGGAAGCCAGTGCACAGAAGGTGTGTTCACTGAAGTGCCGATCACATTTCAACCAAGATTCTGAAGCTGATGGCCAGAAAAGTGTACAAAAGATATTAGATGCTCCATGGCATGAAGGAGGACTATATGATTCTGATCATTTAAAACAGTACAAACATGAGGGATTTCATCGCTTCTGGGAACACAGAGGATGCTGCTTATCAATAGGCAGTGCAGGGGAATGGATAAATGTTTCTTAACCAACATTTTTTATTCATGTGTCAAGGGAAATAATTTATCTGTTTCAGATGAAGCACTTTAACGCTCCAATTTCTTGATGTTAATTTGATTAGAGCTCAGCTGTAGCTTAATTAAAATGTATACTACATTCAAGCTTAAAAAACACAGAATAAGTTTCAGGCAGAATTGTCAGCACTTACCTTTAAAAAAAATCTTTTTTCTAGTTTTAAGTCAAATATGACCCAGGCAAGGCAGTCAAAGAAACACCAATTAGAAATAAAATAAAATAAACCTGTTCAAACAACAAAATACCCAATTTACAAGCTCTCCTCCATGGTTTAACTCCGTGGCCTACGGGGTATCGAGCACATTTGAGCTTGGTTGTATTCTGAAGTGATCTCTCAGTGTTCAGGGGCTGTCCACGCCATGTAACACTTAACACATCAGCAGCAGCAGCCGCCACCAGTGGAGATGTAGCACATGCCCTAGCCACCTGTCATCACAATGTGGTGCTGGCAATGAAGGTAGCAGGGAAGGAGGTGTAAAGCCACACACAAAGCGACACTTGGCTGAAAATCAACATAGGAAAGTGAATAAAGGTAAAAAGTGATCAGACTATAAATTCATGTAGCACTAATCAAACTGGCAAGAAAGTAAGATTTCTTATTTTTGGACAGGCTTTCAATATGACATTTCACATAGATGAGAAACAAAGAAAAAGGGAAAAAAAGCTACACCAAAATGTCAAGCCTTCAGTAGAGGTGTCGACAAGCTTCACGTCACCTCACAAGTGACTAGAAAAACACTTTAGGGCTCCACTTCCTTGATGGTAATTTGACAGCAGCTCATCTGTAGCTTATCTAAAATTGCAGTAGTTTGCCTTTGTGAGGATTTAATTACTGCCTTAGGAAATGGCAACAGGAACAGGAACAAGGAGTCTACCAACACAGTCTTGCTCAGGCAGGAAAAATGAGTTATGCAAGGAAGAAAACATAAAGGGGTGTGCTGTTACAGGACGATAATCAATGCTGGGGCGTTGTGAGGTGGCCTGGCATGAAGCAGAGCTACCGTTACCAACGAGTCCATCCATGCGAGATCACCAGAGGCTGACCATCTCAGATTTACTTCATACACTATGAAAACAATGGCAATGTTCCCAGTAAACAGTGTGCGGAATTTCAGGTTTGTATCTGCATTAATTTCTGATATATAGAGGCTTTAACATAAAAGAAGATGGTGTAACACTAATTCTACTATAACAAGAAGTGTTACAGAAAACGTTCCGCAAGTCATTACTTTTGGACCATTCATGCTGGATGCATGAAATTTTCAGGGATTGTTCTCTAGTAAAAAATGTCCTTGACTTCTAAAATAGAAGGTCCACGGTTGCATTTTTTTTTTCCAATTAATGGCCTGCCCAATTGTGCAAGTAAATAAACTCATGCTTCGGAGCAACTTTGTCCCTCTATATCTCCCCTTTAATGCACTTCAGATCTCTCAAATTTTCATAACTATTACTAACGTTCAAGTTACTTTTAGAAACTAGGTGCATGCCTGAAAGAACTCTAACGTCCCGATTTATGAGTGCTCAATATGGAAAAATAATTATTTCATGCCTATATTTCAAATGCATATTGCCCATTTATGATAAAGGTCCACCATAAAAAGAATGACCAGTTAAAAGACCATGTTTCAATTAGCAAATGGCCAAAATATGAAGCTGGTACCCTGAAGCAAACGATTAAGGTCTCAAACATTTCTTCTTGCATTCAGCACAAATAGATCAAAACTAATGACTTATGGAACTTTGTAACTTTCTGTAGCACACATTAAATACGGTAAATTCTGCATGCTAATTATTAGGAGGAGTTACATAATTTACACAACCTATATAAAGCAAGTCCGAGATGGTCGGTTGGGATCATTTTTTTTTTTTTAAATCTGGTGATTACACCAACACAAACTTTTCCAGGAACAACTGAAGTATTGTATTCATCTTGTACCAGCTGCCAGTGCTAACGTGTTTTTATTTATTAGACAACTATGCGTCTTATATATGTATACATATATTCTTATGCTTATGGATAAACTTAGAGATTCATGAGTTTAAAGTGTATAACCACAATTTATATACATTTCAGTGATGCTGATTGGTGAGGTCCATGGTTAAAATATTTTAATTTATTCTGTATAGTGCTTTTATCTGTTCATACTTACATTAGATTACAGTCTGCACTACAGTAAGAGGTTACAGAATATTAATCATACCTTCTGTCCAAACAGAATTGAGCATTCAACACCGCTGGGGCATAACCCTTGATGATATGTACAGAATGACTACACTTTTCTCACCAAGATGAAGAGTTGAGATTTCTAGAATTGTAGAGCGTTGGGAAAAAAAAAAAAAAAAAGAAAAAAAAAAAAAAAAAGCCCAGTATACACTGAAAGCTTAAAAGTACATGATGTACATTCGCTTTTGTTCTAAGCCACCCACTCCCAAAATCACAGCGATATGGCACTGGTGGCCATCATGACACGTCTAATAACTATGCCACAAGTCACATTGAGAAATTCACCACCCATGTTAATCATTATAATCTTGTTCTGATTTCAGTGCCAGGGAAAACAAATAAAGCTCTGCGGCAGACACCTCGTAGTGTCTCTCACCTACAGCGCAAAATTGGCAGATACGGCTCTTGTAATTGCCCCGCAAAATCGACTAAAATCGAGAGTGGTTGCGGTTTGCAATGTTCCAGGGAAGAGTGACACTCTTGTTTGCTGATTGCTGATGTAGCGAGACAGACTTCTGCAAGCGTTTCTGAAAACCACCCTTTGCATGCGAACATGTAGTTTCTAAGCTGACTCCAGGATTTAGGAGGGAGAAGCGAGATTTCGGTTCCAGCTGATGGAAAACATTAACAGTGGAGGAAATGGGTCAACGTCTGAACCGCCGAGGCTGGAGAACTGCTAAAGGACCACTTTAATGAAACAATGACTTTTCTTTTTAATGCTATGCAAAAATCTATGCGTACTTATACAAGACATTACTGCAGCTATTTGAAGCTATGAAAATTTGCACCTACCTACTGACAGGAGTGACTTTAAGATACACACATAGGGACCAAAAAATAAATAAATAAAAAATACTGCACTGTGGTTTTACTGAAACTTCATGAATTTTTGCATCATGAACAACGATGACCTGCATTGCTTTTGACCCAAATGATTTATGGTTGTTGGCGCATGAGTATTATGATTCATTAAAAATAAATAAATAAATAAACACCGCCCACGGAAACGTTCATGAGAAATGTCTGAGACTGTTCAAACTCACAGCGCACAATAAAAATGCTGGAAGGGCTTGTTAGAGGGCTCATTTGCAGCCCTGTGTCATAGCGGTAAGGCCAGAAGTGAGATAATTATTAACACGATATACCCTGCGGCGCGGACGGCTCTGTCACAGCTACAGTCCTCATTTGAAAGAGGAACACCGATTAGGGCGGAGGATCTGACAATACAAACACCACATTTATACCTGAGCCATGCTACACGATTTATACAACAACAAAAAAAAAAAGTGAGACCGGAGATTATTGTTTTTGTCCTGCGTTGTCCTTTAGACAGCAACGAAGTATAAAAGCAACATTTTCAGATTATGCTCACAAACTTTTCATGAACAAATATGAATTCACAGTTCAGCTTAACTCTGACTGGACATCGTTCTACCAATCCTGCCATCTACATGTACGCATGTGGTCACAGACAGTCTGCATATCCCTACACTATATTATGATGAGTCAGAAATATTTAGTCTGAACTGAACTGTGACTGGATCAGAGAGGTTATGACTGGATTTTACATACTCCGCACCACACGATAACGTAGGAAGATTACTTTAATAACCAAACCTGAGACACCTTTTGCAACCTTCAGTGTGGTGTGAATCAGCCTTAACACCATTCAGTTTAAACCTTATCCAAGTGAAAGTACTTCAAGGTTACAGGTGGACTGTTTTACGTGCGAGCTCCACCCAACTTATTCCAGTCGCTAAGACATTCAAATACCGTGGCTCACTGGAAAGCTCCTAAAATGGCCACACCTGCATTATCATGTCACCTGACGCACAGGAGGACATTCAAATTAGGCCATGAAACCTGGAACCACTCAGAAACAGAGCTGTTCATGATATAGATTACAAAAGCAATCTCATAGTAAGCAGAACTTGTTGGTGAATCCTGAGGCTTTAACATGCCATTCATACCTTTTACGATGACAATTACCTGGTTAATTCTGCGTATATTTCCGACTTGATAGATATGTATGTGTGGTACATGTTATATTACCTATACGGACAAAAGTATTGGGACGCCTGACCATTACATCAACAGGGATTTTAATGACATTGCATTCAAATACATAGACTTCAATATGGAGTTGGTCACCCCTTTACAGCTATAACGGCTTCCACAAGATTTTGGAGTGTTTCTGTGGGAATTTGTCCCATTCATTCTGTAGAGCATTTATGAGGTCAGGCACTGATGTTGGACGAGAAGGCCTGGCTCACAATCTCCGTTCCAATTCATCCCAAAAGGTTTCGATAGGGCTGAGGTCAGGGCTCTGTGCAGGCCAGTCAAGTTCTTCCACACCGAATTCATCCAACCATGTCTTTACGGACCTTGCTTTGTGCACTGGGGCACAGTCATGCTGGAAAAGGGCCTTCCCCAATATTTTATCCAAAAAAAGTTGCAATTTATGGAAATAGGCATCATGCATCACATGAATTCCTCCCAAATCATGTGCTCTAAAAGCCATATAACATCACGAGCTGTACGTGCTGCAGCATGGCGGACACTTAGAAAGCCTACCTGGAGGCAAAACAGTATAGCCCTCTCTATTAAAACTCTGCATGGCTCAGTGATCCCACCCACAGCTGACTCCAGAAACAGTAGGGAATAAATAGTACTAATGAATCCTCTGCTTGTGGCTTAGCGCTGTGCGTGTCAAAGTGAAATGTAGCCAGGAGACCTGTTATTTTTTCCCCCATTTAATTTTGTCACGGTGGTGAAAATCCCAACTCAACCTTTAATGTAAATTTTGGTGCTTAAGTTCTTACAGTTATTAGCCTGTTTGACTGTTCCAAAAACTCAATAACCAGTAACGATGAATTAAAACCAACCGTAAGTGGAAAGTTCAGGAATGTATGTACTTTGGCTCTAAAAAAAATAACCAAACTGTTACTATATGCATTTAAATAATAAGTAATATTTGAAAAGTTTAATTATGCTTAGTCAATAAATTTCTACTAAGGTGACTCGATGAAATTTTAAAAGCTAAAAGGGTCCCTCACTGAAGACGTTTGAGAAACCCTGTACTACTGGGCTTGTCACAAAAACCTTCAGGACTTAATACTTGGGAGTGCTGAATGATTTTTCTGGATCTGGGTTGACCGACAATACTCATCACGGCTTTTCCTTCCAAACGCCGCCACACATCACAACAGTTTGACCAAGCTCCTTGGTCTAAACACTAGTTTCAAGTGCACTTGAATGGATGGAAATATTCGCTAGAGAGCAGAAACACACACCAAAGCCAGCAGTATCCTTTCCATGCTCTACCAAACAATGGTCAGCTAGCTGAAGGTGGAAAGGACACACCTACAGGAGGACAGTGTCATGTTTCTCTTTCACTGAAGAGGCCCAACCTTCCTGCCCCATGCCCTTCTTTTACCTCTGTCTCCCACTCGCTATGAAGTGCCTTTCTTTTATGATCCCCACAACACGGGCTTAGACAGTGTGGCAGTGTACTACTGTATTTACAGGCTACACACATCTAAGCTTTGTGCTCTCAGACTAAACACTGATCTCCTCAGCATGACATGAAGTGCAGTCACAAGGCCAAGTCGGCTAAAGTAAAAGGTCATACAGCCATTGATCAACAGGTTGAATGTAGCAAAGTCTTATAAAGAGAAGTCGTGATCCTTCCTTTAGTTAGGAGGTTGATATTTGCAAAACTACTCACACAGTAACAACGTGAGGTGAGCATGTGACGATCTCATGCATCAGAGGCAGAAGAGTACATTATATAATGCATGCAGCTTGGTGAAATATTCCACTACCTTCATTTAGACAGCGTCAATAAAATTCACCATAGACTTGGTGAATCTTTGTTAAGGTGTCTGGAATGTTGACTAAGTTCAAGCACGCTAAAAGTGACAGCATATGTTCTATACAGGGTGCTGCTGGTGCCATCAAACTGCACATGATTCACTACAAAGTGCACTTTCAAAGGTTTTGCCAATTTATGACCATGTTCCCCAAGACAATGAACATCCAGTGGGTTCCCGACATTGCCAGAATGCAATGCTTAGGGTGAGCGTCCAAATGACGTCCATTAGACGACTAGAATACTCACAATGGATTTCGCAGGAAACAGGGAATCATTTCCATCCGAAAATGCTGCGTGATACGACTGACGGCGTAAGAGAGAAGACTGGTGGGGGTATGGAACAACATTTTGACAATTTCCTTACTAAATAGGATCATTTTAATATAAATAACCATTTCAACAGAACATAATTTTCAACTAAAAGTGTTAAATAGCCCGTTTTAGAATTTTTTCCCCCTGATGAACAAAACCTCTTGAAACCACGTGAGCTTCAGAAGCAGTGTTGACAAACCTAGTAACTTTGCCGCTAGACTGGTCAACTCTTTACAGCCCTTTAGCAACTTTATATTAAAAAAAAATTTTTTTTTTTTTTTTTTTAAAAAGAGCCTAGTGACAAATCTAGCAACTTTCAGAGGAGACATTAGTGAATGTACTACACTCAGAACACCTCTCCAGCTCACAGAGGTTAGATATACAAATTGTGAGAGCACTTTCGGACGACTCATTACCATGTGTAAAGCCTGGCTGAGTGGCGTTTGAGTGAGCCTAGTTCCCAGTGACCAATCATGGACCACCGTCGTTCTGAACAACCAATCACCAACGACTGATCACCATTGTTTGTGCCAGCCATCCATTTTCTGTTCTATTTAAACTAATAAAAAGTCACAAAAAAGCTAATTACTCCTTTCAAAATCACTTGCTTCCATGTTCAAATACATTTTAACAGCACTTCTTATTTGTCGCCACTCTTGATAGAAATGATATTATGTAAACATGTAAAATAGATGGCTGACGCTTGATAAATGTGCGAATAGTTGGTTTGGCGATACCATGCCCAGAAGACCTATTCAGTCTTACAAGAAGTAATTAAAACGACTTATCTATTGCTTTCTATTCTGATGAAACGCTTTTCTATTCCACCAAAAAAAATCTTCACGCAACACGTTTTAATATGCAAATAATCATGACGATGCAACACATACACAAATGAGGACGTGACGTCACATGGCAACTAGCGCATGCGTCGTGACCTATAAAGAGTTGGCAGCACTTTTCAATTTACGGTGATTCACTTCTGGAAAGTTATCGATATACACCTACATTTAATAAAAAAAAAAATAAATAAATAAAAAAATCCGCCGGATGGGGGAATTAATCCATTAGTCATGCGCCAGGCTACGTTATCAGCTACCGCCCTAAACTTCCTGGCTTTACCTAACAGGCGGATGTGTTTCTCAACAGCTAAATGCCTCCAGTGTATACCTGAGACACACCCTGAACCACCTGCAGCTTTTGCGCTGAAATGTAGCTATCACGGGGCCTAGAAAAGTGGCCAACTGTTGCATCCTTTTAACTAGGCATTTAACAAAGTCAGTTCCACACAACGCACCACCACTCTTCACAACGACTCTGCGTTCTGCGACAGTGGAAATACAAAAACCTGACCTAACCCTAGCTAGCTGTGCTAGTTCTTAAGCCACTTTCCTTGCGCCTAAGCCAACCCAAAACAACGCCACGCCATAAAGCTTCACCAGCGCCTAACCAACCCCTCTCTCTCTCTCTATGCGGGATGTCAAAAGTGACTTGCATCCAAACTGCAATATTACCCTTTTTTTGACCGTGCAAAATTACTTCCTCGGCGGCGTCGAGGCACATTTGAAGCGAGAGGTTGTATTTTCAAAAGCTAGAAACTTAGACCAGAAGAGTCTTAAGTAACAGTTACATACCAGCTGTTTACACGACTATAGGAAAGCGCGGCGACATGTAGACCACTCACAGCTCTCAGCTAGCCCTCACACCGTCTCCAGAGCCTCACACAAATGTCCACTGGAGGTCCAAAACGAGAGAGTGCGCCGTTTTATCCGTGGAAACTTTCCCCCAGTGCTGTCGTTACTCTAAGCGGTCTGCAGCGTTGCAAGTGGGCGCCATGTTTGCGTTGCGTTACTTCGCTCTCAGCTTTCTCGGAGTCCTAGAGGCGGAATGGAGCCGCCCAGAACAGCCAGCCACTCACTCACTCACTCACTCACTCAGCTCCACTTTTATTTTTCCATCTTCTACATTTTACACAGGTTACTTGTGCCCCCTATCTTAAAATGCTTGTCACAGCTTAACAGGTGTTCAATGAAAACAGTACAGTGCACAAATGAAGACTTTTGGTTACTGAAATGTGTGTATGAACATGGCCTCCCTTTAGGTCAAGTCAAGTGGCTTTTATTGTCATTTCAACATATACAGGTGGTACAGTGTACACTGAAACGAGACAACGTTTCTCAAGGATCAAGGTGCTACATATAAGACAACAAAAGTACAAAAGGTGCACGTGTGCAACAGAAGACAACGTAAAGTGCATGTGTGCAAACATGGCAAAAACAACATAAAGTGCATAGTGTGCAGACAGTGCAGACATAAGACAGACAAAAAGACAAAAACACTGCCACGAGACAGTGCAGACATCACGAGACAAAACAAGTCAGTACAACGTTACTCCAACTGTAGTGTGCAAAATGGTAGAGGTAGATGTGCAAAAAAAATACCTAGGTGCTAGGTAGTGCTAGCTTTCTACTGGAAAACTTTTCTGGAAGGGAAATATTGTGGTGTGGTACTTTATATATATTCATATACAGTGAGCTCCACAATTATTGGTACCCCTTGCAAAGGTTATCAAAAAGGGGTTAGAAGAAAAAAAATCCACCTTCTGGTGAAGAAGCTTCGTGTCACAATGAAAAAAATGAGGAAAATTGAAAAACAATTCATCAAGAAATAATTATTTTCATATGTTCCACCATTATTGGCACCCCTGCATTTAATACATTATACAGCTTCCATTTGCCAATACATCAGCACTGAGTATTCTCTGTTAACATTTAATAAAGTTGGAGAATACAAAGCAGAGTATCTGAGCTCTCATGTGCACGCTCCTCTTCAGCCACAGGTTTTCAGTAGGATTCAGATCAGGTGACTAAGATGGCCACAGCAGAAGCATGATTCTGTGGTCAGGTAACCATTTTCGTGTTCATTTGGACATATGCTTCAGATCATTGTCCTGCTGGAAGAGCCATTGATGACCCAGTTTGTTTGTTGGTAGAGGCAGCTGGATTTTGATTCAAAATGTGTTGGTAGTTCATGGAGTCCATCATGACATATACCCTAACAAGGTTTCCAGGTCTTTTGGAGGAAAAACAGCCCCACATCATCACAGAACATCCACTATATTTTACAGTCAGAATAAGATTATTTTAATTAAAGCCATCCTCCTTGCTTTTACACCAAACCCACCTTCAGTGTTTATTGCCGATTCACTCCATTTTTGTTTTTATCAGACTATAGAACAGCTCTAGATAAGGTTGTAGTAGTGTTTCACAAACTCCAGGCACTTGTCTTGAAAAGTCTGTTTTCTATCATACCTTCTAAATAATCTGTTGGCATGGAGGCGGCATCTGATTGTGTTACTTGATAACACCAAGATTTTACTTTTTCTTGTAATTCACCAACAGTGAGCCTTTGGTGTATTTTTTTTTTTTTTTTTACTCTCTTAGCATCCTCCTCACTGTACATGGGGGAAAAATAAATTTGGCTCCTCTTCCTGGAAAGTTTGTAACAGTTCCAGTTGTTGTCCACTTTTTTATTATTGCCTTAACAGTAGAATGTGCAGAAATGTGCATTTTCAGGCAAGTAGTTATTTTTTATAACCATTCACTGCTATATGAAAGTCAACACACTTCATCCTCATTTGGTTCTCTTATCTTTCCCATGTTGATGGATGACTAAGGGAATTTGGCCTTGTTACCTCATATACCCCAATCAATTAAAAAAAATGAGCAATTTAAATGGGAAACATGCTTCAGTTACATTGTGTTCACAATAATTTCCAGGGGTGCCAATAATTTTTTCTTGATGAATGTTTTTCTCTGAATAAATTTAGTTCACCCTTTTCACTCCTCTTTACAAGGGGTGCCAATAATTGTGGAGGGCACGGTCAAATTGCACTCTAAGGGAAAATTCACATTGCTCAATTTAAAGATCCATTAAACATTCCATATAGAGTCCTACACTCTGAATACCACATTGTACCCTTTATGGTACCACCATAGCAACAATGAAAGGTACCTTCATTTCTGAGAGGGTACATAAGGTCTGCTTTTTACAAAACATTTCCAAGTACAACTCACTTGGACAGCTAGATAGGTGATAGGCAAAATAAGCAACAAGACAATGAAGGCACTCCTCCAAAATGAGAGGCGCCAGTAGAGATCGTTAGCACTGGGCAGAGATGCTGAAGCAGACCCAGGACCCACTAGACACATTATATCTCACAATTGGCTTGGGAATGTGTGGGGACATCTCAGGAGAAGCTGGAATCTATGGCTGGAGATAATGAAGTCTGGACTGGCCTCCTGGGTCATTACAATCCCCATCATGAAAAGCAAAAGGACAATGAATGTATTCAGTAACATTCCCCAGAGAATACAGATTGAGCTTCTTTATGAAAATTTTACAGACCAGTATAATTTAGACAGAAATAACAGTTACTTTATTACAATATTACTTTATTACAATAAACAGCTTAAACTGATGCTCATTAATTAGCGTAATTCATGTTGACTGATCTTAAACCTGTCCAATTTATTAGAATTGCTCACTTCATAGCTCACAATTAACATTTAAAAATTAGTACAAATCTGATCTTTTGATGAATTTTAAGACAAATTAGGTGTTAAATATATTATTGTCAGGACTGAATAGAGCTACTTTAAAAAGACAAGTTTCAAGGTTAGAGCGTAGAGTTTCTCCAGATTTCCATTCCCAGAGTTCCCTCAATCAGTCTGTTGATAGTGGCACCATAGTACATAAAGGCGGAAAAACTGAACTTGTTTGCTGAACTGTTCGAATTATGAATTTTAAGACATCAGGGACTGATTAGAGTTCATCCATAGGCGAGAATGTTATAAGATTGGGCAGAGTGATCTCCTCTTGTAGAGGAGAGGAGAAACTCTCAAATTGGTCCAGGTCCAGAGAAAATACTTTCTCCTCACTACAGCTACCCAACCCTGGACTTGTCCTTCGTGCTGATGGCATGAACTCAGGCTTCGCCTCCTTGAATCTCCCTGCGAAAGGGGACTCGTCCAGATGTCTTCGAACCATCTGGCGTGTAGTCTCCACTTCAGGAGAACATGACATGACTGGAGGGAGGAGGAGCTCTTCCACCTCCTGGACCTCCTGCGAGCCATCACTGCAGTTGAAAGAAACGTTCTCGGCATCTGGAAAGGTCTCATGAGCAATGCTGAAGTGGACAATGTTGCTGGAGTTTTGGCTTAGATCCTCCAGCTGTGAAGTGTCCCAGGAAACAGTAGAGTGCAGAGAGGTCCCCTGCTGGGATGGAAGGGGACTACAGGGGAGAGGGTCAGTGTCCAGTACCGCAGAATCTCCCAAGGAAAAGGTTTCTGGACTGGGGCCTCTTGCTTTAATCTCAGAAATTGGTGTTCTGACCCAAGAGAGGTCATCATGACCTTTCTCATGCTTTTTCTCAGCCTTCCCTTCTTCCACTGCTTTTCTCCATGATGTTCGGACATCCATAACTGAAATAAATAAATCAAATCAAATCACAAAGATGAAGAAATAATTGCAAACTACAAAAGTTCAATAAAAGCCTCATCTACATAAATAAATGCTAGTATGGGACGATTAAGTTGCAGGAATGCCTCTTTTGAAATCATTCCAGTGACATTAGAAACTCCTTTTTAAAAACTGCAGTGGAAACTTACGCAAGCTTTCTGGCGTGCGAGGGAGCTGTTTCTTTGTTGTGAAGGGGTCTGCTAATGTATTGAGCAACTGCTCCAGCTCCATGCTGCTGCTGTTGCTTCTTCTTCCATCAACTGGACTCCTGGTCACAGCATCAACAAACTAAAAGCCAGACACACTGCACTTAAGCACAATCCAATTACAGCTACACCAAAACACTTATGAACACAAGGATTGTCTGCTCCGCATCTGTCCGTTGCGATTTCTCTCAATTCGCCCCGGTCATCAGAAAGCAGGTATAATCTTGGGAAAGCTAGTGATGAGCAGTGCATAGTTCAGAACTGCCCACGTATCAGTTTCCCATCACACATTTATCACTGCAGAATCACAGGATATTGAATAGTTGATATTAGACTGTCTGTACATGCCTGACTCGCTAGATTCTCATATTCCAACTCCAAAATCTGGGCCTTTGGCTTTACAGCAGACGTTTTAGTTTGTAAAAGCAAGGGTCTCCTCTTGCTAGCCTGGAAAGAGTGACAGAACAGTTACCCCAACAAACCCCAAACTATAGAGTTCATATTGCAAAGAGCAAAGGCTTTCAAGACACCGAGGCAAACCTGATTCTTTAAATCCATGCATTTAATTCCTCAAGTTCAATTTTTACAGAGACTTTGCATTATTTTGACCAAATCCAAAAAACAGACCCTCAAATACAAAGATTGTCTGCTCCGTATCTGTCCGTTGCGATTTCCCTCAATTCGCCCCGGTCATCAGAAAGCATGTATTATCTTGGGAAAGCAAGTGATGAGCAGCGCATAGTTCAGGACTGCCCATGTATCAGTTTCCCACCACCTATACATGATGCTTGACATTCATATTCAAAACAACACCGTCACTTCAAGACAGCTACTGCATAACTGGCATCAGTTTTGATTACAAACTGATGTCCCAAAAAAAAAAAAAAAGAGGGCTTGAATAACATTTAAGCTGCCGGTCACACCAACTTCATTATAACTCATGCATTGCATTTTTCATATGCTCCATTTATCAGAAATGGAAAGTAGAAGGAAGAGCAGAGCTGGCATATCAGAGCTCAGTATGATGGCTGTACACAGCAAGATACTTTTGTAGTTATACAGTTGCAGTACAAAGACTTACTTTATAAGCCAATAGAGGTAAGATTTACTTGCAAAAAAACAAGCAAACCAATTTTTTTAGCCACTTCATACCTACCAGAATAGAGCTGGGCATAAGAGCAACTGATGGCACCTTAACACAAGCAGGAGTTAAATGGTGCACAACACTTTGAGACACAGGCCTTGGTGAAGCTAAGCAACTGGAAAAAAGGGTTTCCTCCATTTTGTCCTCTGTTGGAAGAATGCTGCTGGGGAAGAAAATGGATCTTATTAGACATAAGTTACTATTACACAGATACTACAAAAAGAAAGATTTGGTTGATCTGTCCAGAGGTTGAATCAAAGTTGGAGGTTATGGCACCTGAAGAAATCACCATCCGTGTCAACTTCATGATCAGGGAGACACGGTTCTTCTTTAAGGGCCTGTTCCTCTAATTCTAAATCCAAAATAAACAAATTAATAAAAACCATTAAGACCCTTTAAGCCAACAGCAATAAAACAAAAACAAACCCACCTCAACCTAAAGCAACTTATTAACTTACCAGAGAATTTAGCTGGATACTGTGAGAAGATACTAGTCTTGAAGCTAACTTCAGAAGCTGCTTCAAAGGATAGTGGCGGCATTGGAGAAAGGAAGTCCAAAACCTGATGATACAATATGCGTGTCTGACTTATTAAAACATACATTCAAATAAGAAATTCCTAAATATCCATTTCAAGAGATGAATAAAAACCACTAAGTTTTCCTCCATATGCCTTTAACTACCAACCTCATTATTTAATCAAAGTAGTTGGATATAACTAGAAGCTTACTAGCAGTTACGATAAAAGAACCAAAGCAGCAGTAATCTTGAGAAGTCACAACTTCTTAAGATCATCAGGAGATAATCTTGTTAAACTGATTCACTTTAAACTTACAGGATCATCATTGAGGAAAGAGATCAAGGGAGTGTGACTCAAACATTCAGCCCACTTCTTTTCCCAATCCAACTCCAGCTTCTTTATGCTGCTCTTAATCTGTGGTATATCCTCCTTGGTCAACTTGCGCCTAGAAAGCAACTATATATTTAAGCTCAATAACAAATAAATAATAAAACAATGACCTAAATATATCAATACTAACCATTAGGAACCATTGTTATAAAAGACAATGACAACAAGCTAAAGATTTAAACATTATTTTATAGCTTCTAATAAATTGTCTTCATGGCTTTATAGAAAAATGGACATCTTCCTCCTTGTAGGTGGAAGCAACACAAATTGCTCCCACCTGAATCCAATACACAGTTCTGCAGTTGCTCAGCAGCTGATTTAATTAAAAAAAAAAAAAAAAAAAACTATCATGGGCTGCTTTACATCTCAACACAACTTCTATAAATCACTCATTCTGTTGTTCTTGGTAGCCGAGTTTAGTGTGGTGAGACAGAAAAGGAAGCCTATGCTTACAATTATGCTCGAAAACTGATACCTCATGTTTTTCAACATCTCCTTTGAACGATTCATGAGCAAAGCTTGTTCCTGGAGAGGTTGGTAGCGGAGCGGTGATGTTGGACCTGAAAGCTTTGCTCGCTCCTCGCTCAGGAGTCTTAATCCCACGTTCAGAAGCTCAAGCAACCGCAGGATGACCGGCTGACCTCCCTCATACAAACTGCCAGTACTGGTCTAAGGACACCATGAAATGAGAACATTTAAATATTTTTGTTTAATCACTGTGGTTAAAATGAAGCATTCCGTTTTTTTTTTAAGTTTTTTTTATCTTTCAATGTGTAAACATGGAAGTATATGCTCATCAGCCCATTTTAAAAGGAGCACATTTTTCATTCAAGCAAATCGTTCAAATCAGGTGATCATGTGGCAACAGTTCAATACAAGAAGAAAAGAAAAAAAAAAAAAAGAAATCAGGTCATGAGCTTCAATTAATCTTCACATCAAACATCAGAAAAATGTGAGCTCAGTCACTTTGATAGTGGCATGGTTGTTGGTAGCAGACAGACAGACATTTTATTTGAGTAACTGCTGAGGTCATGGTATTTTTACACTCGAGTCCATAGATTTTAGTCAGTATGGTGCAGGGAAAAAAAAAAAAAACACCCAGTGGGCGGCAGTTCTGCGGTGGAAATGCTGACGAGACGGGTCAGGCTATGGTCAGACTGGTTCCAGCTGACAGGAGGGCTATGGCAACTCCACCCACTGTCAAAATGCACATGTCAAACCTTGAGACAGTTGGGCTGCTACAGCAGCAGCAGGCCACGTTGTGTTCCACTCCTGTCACTCAAGAACAGGAAACTGAGGCTACAGAGGGCGCAGTCTCAAAAAAGAAGACGACAGCTGAAGAGTGTAACTAAAGATTAAAGTGGTCAGTGAGTGAACATGAGATGCTAATAACCAGATAAAATTGTGCATTTCCTGACTGACCTGATGTGATATTCTCTCCAGCAGAACTGCAGGAATCTTCACACTAATGTCCTTTCCATCCAGCACATACTGGTCAACCTTGCCTTCGATCACACTAGCCAACACACTCCGCTCTCCCTCCAGCCTGGACAAAGCTTGGTCAATCTCAGCCCACAAGCTTCGAACCTATAATCAAACAGGACAGTTAGCAAAGATGAAAAGTTGGTGCGAAAATAATTTGGGGGACAAAACTGAATAGAAATAAGAATAGAATTGAACACCAGACTGTGTAAATTGTGTATACATCACATAATCACAGCAAAATCTTTGATTTATCTTCATTCATTAACGAATGATTAACACATTAGATGACCGTGATCAAGTAAGGTCACTAGCAGTAAAAACAGTGACCTACAAAGCTACATGTTACTATTTAATTGACCTTTTTGATGCATGTAATAAACAAACCTTATGAATCTTTTCCTGAAGGTCTTTTTCCAAGTTGGTCTTGTTCTCATGCTTCCTACAACAATGTAAATCAATTTAATGAGAACTGACAATTATAAACAGTACCAAAATATGTTTAATTCAGTCACTGAGCACTTTATTAGTAACACTATCAATAATATAATCAATTCTTCATGGCATGGATTTCGCAAGACGTTGGAAACATTCCTTTGAGATTCTGGTCCATGCTGACGTAATTGTGTTACGCAACTCCTGCAGATTTTACAGGTGTACTTTCATGCTACGATTCTCCCATTCTATCACATCCCACTGTCATGTTCATAAAACCAGTTTGAGACTTTTTTGTGACATGGTGCATTATCATGCCAGAAGTAGACATTAGAAGATGGGTAAATTGTCACCATGAAGCACATAGTCAGCAACAAATACTCAAATAGGCTGTGGTGTTCAAGCAATAATTGAATGGGCCCAAACGGTGCCAAGAAAACATTCCCCACACCATTACACCACCTCCACCAGCCTGGACTGATGGTATACTGACACATGGCAGGGTGGGTCCATAGATTTGTGATGTTGATGCCAAATTCTAACCCCACTATCTGTGTGCCTCAGCAGAAACTGAGATGTCAGACAAGTGCATTCCAAGATGTTTCTGCTCACCGCAATAGTCCAGAGTAGTTATCCCAGTCACTGTGGCCTTTCTGAACCAGTCTGACTATTTTCTGCTGACCTCTCAACAAAACATTTCTGTCTGCAGAACTGCCCCTCACTGGATATTTTTCTTTATTGCGCCATTCTGAGTAGTCTGCTGTGTGTGAAAACCCCAGGAGCTCAGCATTTATAGTAACATTCAAACCAGCCTGTCTGGCACCAATCATCAACACTAATCACCGAGATCACATTTCTCCCAATTCTGATGGTTGATGTGAACATTAACCCATGCTGTTGGCCTGGACCTGAACAGTTTGATGCACTGCTGCCACAAAATTGGCTTATCAGATAAATGCATAAATGAGTAGGTATATAGCTGTTCCTAATAAAGTGCTCAGAGTGTACATGATATATGCAGTAAACAATATCTTAAGTAGTTGCATGAAATTCCATTAAATATGAGCTTTAATTCAGCTAAAACCTACTTGAGCAAATCATCATACTTGACATCTTCTGCCTTAAGGTTTTTCAAAGACTTCTCCAAATGTCTAAAGAAAAAAAAAAAAGGTAAAGACATTTTGATCCAACTCATAAACCTGCAACAAAAACACCCCAACAAATATGGAGACAATTTTACTTTGCAGAATCATGCATTTGTGTCTCTTTAGTACTTTAACTAACCCAGCTCTCTTCTGATAGTCCTGAATGAGCGCGTCTTGCTCCACAGACACTCTCTGAAAGCGTCTCTTCACCATCTCGAAGCGCTTCATCTCCAACTCTTGAGAACTTGCAGGAACAGCTGCAGCTTCTGGAACCCATGTGCCATCTAAATTTCCACATTCAACAGGACAATATTACCTTGTGCAGTGGTACAGGGCATAAAACTACTGCTTCAAACAATGGTGAGTGAAAAACGTCAACATATTCTACCTGTGCTAAAAGCCTTCATCATTTTTAGCATGACATATTTGGCTAAGTGAAGCATAAGATTGATGAATCTTGGTCCAGATGAAGAGTGCAAATGTGATGCAATCACCTTTGGGAAATTGCTCCCTTTCTCATTCTAAGTACAGAGACACAGATTACAACTTAGCTAGAATATTAGTTAAAACATGTATGTAAAGTGGACGTTACAGATTCTTTTGTCGTTCCAACGCACCACTATTTCTTGGAGCCATCCAAATGTCACCTTACGGAATTCAGCATCTGCCTTGTGATCCAAAACCGGCCAGCAATGTCTACATGACAAAGCAAATAATTGTGAAATGGGAGGACAGGAGTATGAGACACTATGTAGTATTTTATTGCATTTTATTTCAACAGTCACCTACCTAAAGACATCCTGAACGCGTGAAGGGTTCAACTTCTTAAACAAGAAATGGATGACAAGGTAGGAGGCCTCCTTATTTGGTTTATCAAACATGTTCCTGTCCAATATGCAACCAGATTATAGTGGGTTCAAACAAGCTTCACAAGTTAATATCACACATTAACAAAGTTTAATTACCGTGATACATAAATAATATTCGCAATACATGCAATGAATCGTGATATTTAGAGGTGCTAAAACTCCAGGGCTCCTGGTTCGGTCCTATGCTCAGGTCACAGTCTGTGTGGAGTTTCTGTACGTGTTCTCACTGTCTATGTAGGGCTCCATTTGGGTTCTCTGGTTTCCTTTCACATCTCAAAAACATAACAGTAGATGGATTTGTAATGCTAAAGTGGCCCTAGGTGTGAATGATTTCAAGAATGTGAGAGCAAGGTGCCCTGTGATGAACTGCCATCTCATATAGTGTGTGTTCCTGCCCTGAGCTCAGGTCCCGGGACCGGAGTCACTGTGACCCTGATCAGGAAAACGTACTTCCTGAAGATGAATGAATGAGTAGGAAAGTGGTGCCACAAAAAAAAAAAAAAAAAAAAAATTTCCGCTGGGAATACTGTCCTGCCACGAATACAATTTAATGTCTACAAAAATAAATGACTTAAGTAGGATAAAGTGGAAGAAATAAACTTAAAATTAAAATAGATTTTAACTTCCAGTCAGCTCCTTATTACGGAGTAAGAAATGTCCTGTGACAACCTCTCACAATATCATGTTATATCGGTATGTAGCCAGACCCGTTTGCCAAATCAAAATACAACAGTACATATTTAGAAATGTACTTTCTTCCTCTCTGTATTCCAGGTCTGGGGGAATTAAACCGCACTGGCACAGGTTTGACAACAGAAAAAGAAAAATGTTAGAAACCAAGCAAAATTTCACAACCCAAGGAATTGTATTGGGCAGGCAGATAAACAGACAGAAAATGTTATATATGAATGAATCTGCAGTGTATGCAATCTAGCACAATAAATATGAGCAGTCTGTAATAAACAAACATGACTTGTGAACATTTTAAACTTAAAATTTGCATTCTGTTCTAACAACGTTTTGATTAAAACACATTTTGTAATTGTTCCCCCATTGCGTGGTAGCAGGAATTTGTACTGATCAAATTATAATGTATTATTACTTACAGGAATGACTTTGGAAATTTTACTGTCACTATAACCAACTTTTTCTTTATTTTCTATATATCCCTCAGCCTGACATTATCCACAGACACGCCAAGATGCAATCATATAAAAAAAGAAAGAAATGAAAAAGTTGTCTGATTTACAAATACAAGCACACTTATCAAGCAAAAACAAAACGGAAACCCTCAGTAATGTGATGCACTTACATCCCCAGATTGAGATGCTTGATGTTTGTTTTTCCTTTCGTGCTGGCAGCCACATCGAGATGGAACTCCATACTCTGAAGATACCACCACAAATATTTACCACTGGCATCCTGAACATTACACATCATTCTTAACGCATAAAGCTACGGGGCAGTTAAACAGCTGCCCGCTAGTCACACGAAAGAAGCGGAGCTGGCTAACACACTCAGCACTGCGAGCTAGCCGCGGTGCACGACGCCAAACACAACACACTGACACGCCTTACTGAAAGCAAAGGGATAAAAGAAGAAAACAGCGAGATATATAACCACTGAACGACATGAATAATTTAGTTAAACGAGTCCGCGAATTAAAATTCAGTTTCTTACTGCAGCTAAGTTAGCTAAAGACTTTGTTTCGTAAACCACTTCCTATAAACCGCCAAACTGTTTGAGACAATTGCATGACCCAGGAAGCTATTCGTTGTCACATCCGGAAATACATACGTTGAATAACTTTTGAATGAGTCAAAAGCAAATTCTGAAATGTATGTCTTTGTACGCGTAGAATTTTAATTAAACATGATCTAAACACAAGCAAATGTCCACAGGATACAGATATTGCCTTATAGGCTCTGTTGTTCTAGCATATTAACATAGCCCGTATCATGTCGACTAAGACGCCATCTTGGATAGGGCAAAGCTCCAGGTTAAGCTCATTGAATAGATTTGAAGTTAATTCGTCAGAGGAGCAATTTGCATGAAAGAATAATCTACACCTCAAATACCAACAATTTAGGGGGATGCTCTGACAGTATTTATGTTTACACTTTATATGGAAACGCTGTTGGTTTGTTGAGATTGCTGTTTATCTTAACTATATTCATTTTTTCCCTTTCTCCTTACTGGGATCACAGTGGATCTGTAGTCTATCCCAGGATCACTGGGCACGAGGCAAGGACACACCCTGATTGGGACGCCGGTCAATCACAGTGGAAGGTTGATATGGTCACTTTTTGCCTTTAAATATGCATCAGTTCTCTTACAGCGTTGTGCTGATTTTATTTTTACGTTTCACTTTTATTTAATGTTACACAATTTATGACACAAACATTTCTCTGTAAGATTTATTTTGAGTGAATGCTTGCAAGTCTCATTAGAATCTTTTTAAAGGAATTTCATTACATGTTCCTAAGACTTGTGGTGTTATATTCAACACAAAACTCAAGTACTACACACTGAATCGTTTATATAATTATGATTTTATTAGAAATGTAGAAAGAGTACAAAACAATACATTACATAAGAAAGACCATCATGGTTATAATGCTGATTATGCAGCGCCACTCATTTTTAATTGGTTGTGTGTTGTACATTAATGATGGATTGAAGTACTGCACATTGTTTATTTTATCATGGGTAAAAGATAGGGATAGAATGATTAGCATCTATGGAGATAATAGTAGAAGAAGGAATCGATGGAGTAGTATTTTATCTTAAAGGAGGTACATTACCAGCATCATGATTTAAAAAAAAAGAGACTGATTAGAAATTCAGAACACATTGCAAAGACCTCATTGCTAGTAAACTAATGTTCCTGATCAAGTTGCTGCATTTCCACTTCAGGCTGAACACTGCTCTCTTCACTGGACTGGCTCCTTGCTTTTATAGTTGGTTCTGTGCGAGGGTAAAACGGACCCACCAGCCAGTTGAGTGGTGTGTTATTAACCAAATAATCCATGACATTGTCAATGGAATCTCTCATGCGCTTCAGCTGACCACGAGTGTTGGTGAGCACCGAGTCGGAAAGGTCGCTCAGAGCTGCAGCATTGTTGAACCTGGTGTAGACATCCATGGCCATGTGACCAATGGACAGCGTTTGCTCTTGGATGTTTTGTGGCAGGCCCTGGAGGTTGTACACGAGGGTCAAACAAGTCGTCTGTAGCTGCTGCGTCAGGTTGCGAGCGATGGTCAAGGTCCGGGACTCGATTAGCTACAGACGAGAAAGAACATGTTAAAATGTTTAAGGTCTGATAACCTTTTTAGATTTCATGGCTCAAGGAAGAGAAAATGGGCTTAACAGAATGTATACCTCTGCTTTGTTGTCCGCGTCACCGCCGCTCTGAGATGTAGTCTTCCACTCCATTATCGCGCTCAGTTTTTCAACCACTTTCTGGTTGGCACCATCAATGTTCTTTCTTGTGAACTCGATCTAATGAACAAGGATTCATCATTCAAAAGTTAAAAGTCAGTCAATGCTTTTACATTTCTTGCAATATCATGAGCTTTCCTATCCAATTTGACGTACGACAATGTGAGGTTCTGAGAAAGTTTACCAGGAAGTTACCAAATTGTGAATTTGAATGAAATTTGAGCTCGAGAATAGGTTTTTATTATTCTGCAGTTACAGTGTTAATACCAAACCACTCCTGGCATGAACAACAGAACGCATGAGATTATTTCTTGGGAAACATCTACATATTTGTTTTTATGAATAAAATACATGAATTCAAGCTCTAAGCAAGCAGGAGGACACTTTTCACCAATCAGTCTATTCATAGATCACTAGCGATGGTCATCAAGAAAGAAAAAAAAAACATGAGACTGGGCTTTGCAGGTCACCTACCAGATCCATAGTTCGGTTTAGCTGAGAGATGGACTCTTGGCTGTTCATCTTGGCATCACGAACCTTGCCGATAGCCTTCTGATATGCCCTCTGTCGCAACTTGGTAGAGATTGAGCCCAGTCGCACATAGTAGCTGGGTTCATTGGTCTCATCATCAAAACCTTTGGTCACATTTATCTCATGTTCTGGGAGAGCATGTAACAGAAACAGATTTGAGGAAATGAGATTAAACAGATGTTTAGAGGTCTGGAAATTTCCCCAAGATTTATATAAACAAAAGATTGTGCTAGACTGAAAACAAAAATAACTATGGATTTGAGTTCATTGGTCTCTCTGGGTTGAACTTGGTCAGAAGACTGCTGGAATTGGTTCAGTGATTTTCCTATCAAGCAAGAATCATTTAAAGTCATTTAGGGATAGCTAAAACTCTTGTATAGCTTATCCATAGAAAAATTTGGAATGCTGATTTTAGTACAACCTAGTCCTACCTTTTGTATTTTTTAAAACAGAAATAAAGCAAGGCCAGTTCACATTGTTATTATAGCTGATAACCAGTGTGCGCTCACCATGGCTGTCCTCAGGTGCAGGCAGATAGCGCTCTACCAGACTTTCTGAAGTGCTGAGGGCAGTGTCCACACCGCTGCTCACTAGCTTAGCCACTTTGCTCTCCATCATTGTGTGGACACCACCAGTGACAACCGTCCTCGTCTTCTCCACACTCTCCTGCATTACTCCTCTGGTTCGGACCATCACATGACTCAGAGTGCTAGACATGGTCTCCTTGGCCCCGTTCACGGTTCCAGTGACCCGGTCTTTAGCACTGGTAACGAGCTGTAAAGAAATGTGATGTTGATGACATTAAAGAATCTCTGCTATAAGAAAAACAACCCCAGATAATTACCTAAATTAAGCATGCGGACTAAAAAAAAAACTATCATGCAGACCTTTTTTGGTTGATGTTTACCATGAATTGTTATTGGCCATTTTTGATCTCACCTGTCCAGAAGGCTGGTGAAGAATTGGAAGGGTTTTCTCAATTTTATCCAGACTCTTACAGGCGAGGTCGTTAGCCCGAGAGACTAAACAATAAGGAGAAATAAAATTTGAGAAAGCTAGTTCTGTGTTGATGGAATGTATAAACTGATCTAATCGTGAGATGATGCTTACTTTGAGGTTCCAGCTTGCCAATGATTGGCAAGGCGCTGGTAAAAGCAGCCGAAGTGATCGTTTTCACACCCATTTCTGCGGCCTCGCACACCGATTTGATGGCAGGATGGTTGTCTTTGGTGTTACTGTACAAGTCTGACACCATGCCATAAGTGGAGCTCACCAGCGGGAGCTTGGCCACTCGAGTGACCACATTCTAAAATGTCATCAAAGGTTAATTAATACAATTAGCTATTATAATATGATACATGGAATTCTGGGTTGTACCATCAGAAATAAATCTGTACTTTTCCTTGTTGAGATGGTACCATCAAGATTACAACTTTTGTACATTTAGTATGAATCAGTTACCTTCATGTGCGTCTAAAGAGATTTTAGATAAAAATAAAAAATAGTTCTTAAGGTGCCTTAAATGATTTTTAAAAAAAGGTATGAAGATGAACATTAAAAGCACAAAGGATGTCCACTTCATGGTACCACCCTAGTGGCAAGTAACAGCACACTTATTTCTGAGAGTGTATAGTTAGTTAGAAATTACATGGTATAGAAATAACTCAGACCTATATAAATATAGTATATAAGTCAATTAGAAGAGCAAGATACTGTATGTACACACCTCGTTCATTACTTCCACAGGAGGCATATCTCTCACTGTAAAAGATTTAGAAAGTCTGTTAAACTACTCCACTGGTCACAGAAAGGATTCCTTGGGAAATATAAAAAAAAAATAAAGGGTAATATTTAAAAACTCACCCGTTGTTCTGTATCTGTACCCGGAAGGAAAACTAGACGCTTCGTGCTCGCCGTGCTCTGTGAGCTTTCCAGAATGAGGACCTGATCTCGCTTTTATAGTGACCGTCTACCAGTTCTCGCGAGACAGTGAACGTGACCGAAAAAAAGTAGCACAAAGGTGAACGGTTACGTCAGTGTGGCTTTCTCAGGACAACGCTTCATGACGAGTTGTCTCATGATCAACTTTACGATTACACCCAAACACGTATGGTAGTGGCTGCGCACACTACACGTACTTTCTGACCAAAGAGTATGCTTCCGTTCAAATTGCGCGTTCTGTATGGCAACACACACACACACACACACACACACACACACACACACACACACACACACACACACACACACTAACAGTATGTGCTGTACTCGGTATCTACACATACCACCACAATAAAAAGTAGGAATTCCTGTGTTTAGAAAAATGCACACTACCCATACTTCTGTACTAGTCAGCATGCACTCTCAGAAATAAAGCTACCATTAAGGGTGAATTATTTTTGTATCTCTAGTATGTTTTATAACCTAATCTTTCACCTGGTGCATGTAGTGTACCTTTAATTAGCTTTCAGAGTAAAGCTTTCAAGCTAACTCGGAAGTATTTTTAAAGGTGTTGGATATTTCAGGCGAAATATACATTCTAATGGTACACAAGTCTTGAAGGTACCGTGAAAGTGACAAGGAAAAGTACAGTTTGGTACATTTAGTTTGTAAAATATGCCTGTGAAAATAAATACACCCAGTACTGCACTGAAGAGTAAGTCAAAATAGGCATACCCCTTCTGCTAACGTACTAAATACTAATATTATGCTGAAATAGGCATACATATTTAGTCTAGTCTACAGTGTGCCAACGGAACAGGTGGTGTGACGTCACTGTATGTGGATGAAATATGACAAATGGTTTTAAACATGTTTGGTGTGGCAAATATTAGCATAAAACACAAACTTTAACATTGTTTGGGACTCTAAAAATATTTTAGGCATGTTCCAGAATACTTGAGCAAGCTTGTTGTAACTTTCTGAACGATGTCTCATGACTCACGGTTGAGTAATTTCCCCTTAGGCTGGCTCAGATCTGGGTAAAAGTCCACATATCATGTTAACACTTCCGTTAGCGTGTTGTAAACAGGTAAACAGGTGTTGTAAAAAGTGTAAATAGGAGTTAATAGGAGTTTATTAAGTTTACTACATTCACTGCTATTTTAATTGTGCTTTTTTTATGTAGTAAAGTTAGGCTTAGTCGATATGTTTCACTTATGGTTAGGATATAAGTGATTGGGGGTGGGTTTTCATGCCTGAAAGACACATATTACACACTGTTATTGATTAAGTCATCTTTAGTAACTATTTTGTCTTGGTCATGGTCGAGGTGGATCTCAGACCTATCCTGGGAACAAGCAAGGAATATACCCTGAATAGGTCAACAGGTCATCACAGGTCATAATGCATCCCTAGGGTCAATATATAGGGTGTCCCAAAAGTGTAATTTTTTTTCCAGATCCAAGATGGCTTTTAAATTAATGCTAGTAGATTGAATTCATCATATACACAAGTGTCACAAAGTCCAAGGCTGTCAATCTGAGCATTTGTTGTAACATCTGTATTTAAATAACTAATTGCCTATGGATCCAGACTTTGTGGTACACTATCACTAGTGTACGCAAAATACCTACCAGCATGTTTTTTTTAAGGTGGGAGTTAACCAGCGAACCTGAAGGAAACCCACATAAACATGGGAACAACATGGAAAACTGCATTGACAGAAACCTGGGCTCAGGACTGAACCCGGAGGTGTGAGGTCATAACACTACTTCTAGAAATCCCATTTGGAGGCAGAAGTACATGTTTAATTTGTGCCAGATTTAATTCTTGTATTGAGGCAATTATTCACATGCATGATTTCTCAGCTTGTTTTCAGGCACTATAACCATTCAAGCTGAATGATACATATGGCAGGCAAGATATAGAGTGAATACAGATATATAGGAACTGTCATGTTTGTGGAAATTAGGATGCTGTTGAAATCCCTGGAGCAACTTGGGCATTTCTCAAACGTTCAACTGCAGTGAAGGTAAAAGTACAATAACCTTTCACTTCATAGCTGCCACCTTTAGACTATGATCTGATGACATGGAATATGATTTATTTGCATTTTTATTGGATCAATAAATTTAAGTTTCACTATTAAAAGGAACAACAGTAGAATCAAGTCCACACTGAGGATTACATCATGGTTTATAGAATGAGGTCATCTTAGTGTAATAATCTAGCAGGTTATTTATATTTGGTCAGTTTTCACTAACCAATATTAAATTGTCTAATCATATTACCAAGGTGTTTGTTAAAGTTTTACATGCAAAACTGTTTTGCTTGGACTTCTACATGATGTAGAAATATTTTATTTAACATATTTTAATTATGCACATTGTAGCATGAGGAGGTCCTGGAAATGCTTTTTTTTGGCACATCAGCTTGCATTTTTGTATCTTTATAAAATATTTGCTTCATTTGTAGTTCTGCTGACTTAGTTGATAAGCTGTAATCTGTATTTACTGATTGGTCCACGTAGGCTGTTGTAGTTATCAGCATTCAGTGTCCTAAAATGAACTTTACATGCTTACAAAGCTCCTTTGTGTTTGAACTCCTCAGACCATACAAGCACAAATAGACATTTAAGAAAGAATAAATAGTGCTCCGCTAATCACTGGCAGGAAATAAATTAAACAATTTTTAAATGTAAACATGTATTTACATTCCTAAGAATATTTTTTAATTTTAAGCCAAGTGTCAGAAGTGTTTAATGAAACAATTTAAAATATTTCAAACGGTTTCACAGACAGATTCTACAGAAAGTGTAGCGATGATGTACTGTATATTGATTAATTGGATCACTGAATGACTAAATACATGGACAAAATCCATTTCATTTTCACCAAAGCAAACCGGGTCATGTCTTTAAAGACTTTTCAGCAAAACATTTTGCTCATCTAACATTTATAGGCACAAAATATTTTAACAACAGCAGCAGCAATAGACCTAATAACAAGAAGTGAGATTATTAATGTACGAATGAATGAATAAATGAATTACTAAATGAGAAACAAAGTACCATTCCATTTTCTGTATTTCCTATTTTAGCTGTAAGCACAGCATTTTGATCCTTCTGACAAATTATTTTTTGAAAAAAATATTAGTGTTTTTCATCTATTTCTTTTGTTTGTGTTAATTAAATAATGTATGCTCATTAATATGTAACAAGCAACAAAAAGTCCCCAGTAAGACTATTTCATACTGTTATTCATACAAAATAGCATGGATGTTTAAAAAAAAAAAAAAAAAAGTGTAGTAAATTGTACAGTATTTTCCATTCTTCTGTATGTACCCTGTAAAAGAAATGGATGCTTCAGTGACATCTCGTGGACAAACTCGAGTACAACATCTCATCTATCATTTAATCATTATTCATAGACAGTCTCTGGTTTATCAAGGGGAGGTACTTCCTACTCATTCTCAAAGGTTATCAAACAAGGATGCCATAAGGCGTCCAGTTTGAATGCAGCAGTGAGAATTTTAAAAAGTGTCCAGTGACAGTTCAGTGTTGCATTTGGAATGGTGGAGAGCCACCAGGCTCAGAACCACTGATGATAGTTAGTCAAGATGAGTTTGACTCAACCATGACTTTCACTCATGACTATTGCCCTAAAAGTCTGACATCACCCAGACAGAGCTTCAAGCCAGTTTCACAGATTATAGCGTTTCGGTCATTTGATAGACCCACCATCTACAAACTTAGTTACTGTGTTCTGCATCCAGTAGAGTGGAGGAAGGAGCAGCTTCGGGGAGAAACTGCACCTTCATAATAGAAAGCACAGAATTCCATTATCAGCATAAACCATGGTATCTGCAACCACAACTAAAATAGTCTTATAAGTACAGACCTCTAGAGGGCGATGTAGTCTTCCTCTCTGCTACCAATGTGCCTCATGAGTACCATGTTCAGTGTGTTAAAGCATCAGTCTCGCTATTGGAACCATACTGAAAACCCACTGTCTGAACAAAAGGAACAAAAATAATGTTCTGCACGGAGAAGTGGACCAAAGCCTGTTCTCCAACCCCCAACAAATGTCTCCAAACTTATTAGGAAGAGATTCAGTGTTACTCTGTCCAGAGCAGACATCACAAAACATTCAAAAAAAAAGTCTGCTGTTAAATTAATCCTTTTTTTAATATTTAAATATTTAATATTAAACAGTTTGTTCATTTTATGCAGGTTATCAAGAAGTTCGGAATGAAGCACAACTGGAATGAGTTATTAAAAATAAGTGATTTCAAGCTCTTGGAAAACAATTTATTTAAAAAAAATGGCCTATTGCTTAACATTTAAAATGCACAGTAATCTAAACACATTCACATTCATTCATGTAAAAACTGCACCCACATATTTAAATACATGTCTGTAACCACAAAAAGAAAAGTTACATAGAGCAGCTTTGGGCAATCTGGTACACCTTTACCATGTCAACTTTAAAACATTCAATGTTTTAAGATTAATATAAAAGAAAAATCCATATCATTAAAACCATCATACCACTTATCAGTGCAAAAGAGGGGGAAAAGAAGAATTATGTTAACATTGCTTTGACAACGTTTTTAAAAATGGTTGTTAATCATCAAAACGAATGTGTTTATTTGCCTCTTTTGTTCGAGCGATGATGATTTTCTCAGCCTTGGAAATAAGCTAGGAAAGGAAAATATGACAAACATGAATCTCATGAATTTGGCTTCTTCTTTGAATACAGATAGAAGTGGAAAAACTGCAAAAGTATAAATTCTAATACTTTACCTTTTCTGTGCCTCGTTTTTTGTCCCTGGGTCGATTCAGTTTAGCCTGTCGATCCACCAGTATCTTCTGCCAGTACCTTTGTTCATGATCACCTTAAGAAATAAGTAGATTACTTTTTTTATGAATGACATAACCAATTACACAAACAGAAATAAACCTGAAAATGCTCTCTCACACCAGAACTTAAGGATTTGGTGGAATCTTCCAGTTTCAGTTCAAGCTAATATGATAATATGCTAACACATTGGCTCATAAAACATAGCTTGATTAGGAGAAATATGTTTTAAACCCCTTCAACTCCTCCTGACTCAATATAAAGAGGAAGTTACTTAGCTACATATTTCAGAGGTGGACACATGGGGTTTACTAGACTTAAATGTTTATTAAAAGGGGCCAGCTTACCCTTTCCATAATCTAATTCGTTGTTTTTGTTTTGAAAGCATGTGATTGCTATCTGCTAATTCCCTGTGCAGCAAAATTTCTGCAAATTCACTGTTCGCGATCTCGTCAAACCCCAGCTCGAACTTTTTCTTCATCTCCGTGCCATGGAAGCTTTGAAAAAAAAAAAAAAAAAAAAAAAAAAAAAAAAAAAAAAACCTGCTTTGGGTCTATTACATACGCAATAACCATAGGAAAACTGGCTCGGTCGAAAATATTTTAAAAATAGGTACTTCAATTTCACATTATAATATAAGCTCTAGTATGTCGCTAAATCGTAGTGGTTTGTTTTTGGGAAATTGATGGCATGGAAAATGGCTACTCGCTGCTGAGGATTCTGGGAAGGGTGAGCCGGATCCTTTAAAGCTAGCACCTAAAAAGTGCCATTTTACGACAAATAGACTAGTTCATTATGTAGTCCACTGAATGCACTGTTGATACGCTGATATATCAGACTTGTGCTGAATGATACGATACGCTGTAGTTACACCAATACCGTTCCTGAATGACCGTGGTCCTTAAGGTTCAAGCCTATTCAGTTATTTAACACAAAACACATCACACTTCAGTGAAACTAACAGGACAGGTATAAGGTTAGCAGAGTGAAGAATGCAAGTTTCAACAACTTCAAAACTTGCATTCTTTACTCTTGTGTATTTAGTTTCCTGACCAGTTAGGACATCCAGATTCCAGTTGTGCTTTTTCTGCAGTTCAGGACGAGCTGCAATGACAGCTTTGGCATCCTCAGGAGTCTTAAAGCGGATATAACCCTCGGCATCTCCCTCCGCAATGTCCACGTACTGCACTGTGGATATCTCAGACAGGGTGTCCTACAAACATACAGAAAAAGAAATTTACTGTATATTTTACTCGAGTCACTCTCAACTCTGTCGTTCCGATCCTTTAAAAAAAATAAATAAAAAATTACATATAATGTCACCAGTGTTACTACCATGCAAGACGCCCCAATACTGTACCTTGACACTTTTCTTGTTAGGCAACGGCTGGCTGTGGGTGATTTTGAGGATGACTCCACTCTCAAACTTCGGCCCATCAGGAGTTTCTTTTTTAGGGTTACAGTCACCCCCTGTGTAAGTACACCGGTGTAATCCTCAACTTTTTGCTGTTCATTTTGTTTACATAGCGACAGACAGATATTACAGTGCTACACTTATATCTGAGCAGGAAAACATTTCCAGCAAACGGTTTAGATGAATCTGTGGGTTACTCACAGGTTTTCCCATTGTCCTCAGTAGTCTGTAGATTGTCACATGCCATAGTTTTATGAATGTCAGAAATATTCTTCTTCAGATTGGCCATGCACTGCTTCTGGAGTGCCAAATACTCCTTCTTCAGCTCCAACCATTCTTTCCTTCAACCAACAAGAAGCAAACACCTCAATTTCAGTGAAGAAATTCCAAAAAAACAACAACAAAGTGTTACGGGTAGGTTTGGGTCAAGGCCTTGAAACTATACACATTTCCTTTTCAAAATTATAGTAAAGAAAAGTAACATTTCGGAGTTAATTAAAGGAAAATCCCACCCTGAAAGACTTCCATATTTATCTATTAACAAAGTCTTTAATGGTGTACCACTTTAGTTTAAACTTATTTCACTTCTATTTGGTCTATTTTCAATTTAACTAACGGTTTCATATGATATCCATAATGCCATCTGCCTTCCTGCGGCTCCACTACCTAAAAAAAGAGAGAGACTCGGCACAACTGCATATACCTGCATCGCATACCTGTACTTTGGGTCTAACGTTTACCGTCTCTCTAATTCTACCTCAGATATCTCATTAAAAGAACTCATAGAAAAGTTGTTCTGGCTCTCTTAATCGCTTTTAATTCTGTTAAAGATTCTCTCTTACTAAAATGCCATTGTAACTGTGCTAGCATCGTCGCCCTGTGATGTCAGCACAGCACTCTCAGCCGCACAAACACAACAATGACCAACAAATCAACACCATTAACACTTTTATTGAATTTCAGGGTGGAGTTTTCCTTTGAAGTCATATAGTCATTATTACGACACTAAGTTGTTTCCAATGCAGGTGCTATGCCTTCTTGGTTCCGGTGAAAATCAACAGTTATTTCTAAGGAAGCTTACTTTGAGAGCACTCTGAGAGGAATAACCTCTTCCTCAATCTTCAGTCTCTCCTTATATTTCTTCTTTCTCTTCCTCTTGGCCTTTAATATGGAATCATCTTTCTCATCCTTTTTTCCATCCTCCATTTCCTTTTCTTTATTGTTCTCAGATGGCATCTCTAGGGAACAATGATCAACTCCAGGTCACATCTACACATCCACTGCCAATATAACTGCACCAAGAGGCTAAGCAATTAAAAGGATCATATCACTGAAAGTGCTCAAGGAATTGCGATTTCATCTATCAATGTTCAGTATAAAACCTTTTTTCAATCAGTGCTACTGGTTTAGTAAAAGTCAGGATTGCTACCCAGAACAAACACAACACTGAGCCCAATTATAGGAAGGAGATTATTTTGTCCAAAGGTTGTTAAATTGAGCAGTCTGCATTAACTGATCCTCCTACTAGGTTACTACTACTACAACCATTCAGGCTTTGAGAGTCTTCTTACCTTTCCCTTCACTCGCCTCCTCATCCACTTTCCTCATTTTGGCGGGCTTCTCCACTTGGCATTCTCCTCCAGACAGTTCTGAGCTGTGTGACCGGCGTCTTTTCTTATCGGCCTTCTTCTGTGATGTTTTAACGTCACTCACGCTCTCCATCTCGGTGCACTCTGAAGACTGCGCTCTTTTCCTGCCGGCTGCTTCAGACTCCTTTTCAGTTGCCATTTCGTCAACAAAGTCATCTTTCTGCTCACTGCGTGCTCTCTTCTTCTTTTTCTTCTTTTTCTTCCCATCCTCATCTTCTCCTCCTCGCCATTCCTCCTCATCTAAAGGACAAATGAAGTACCGTTTTTAAAAGTCAACTTTTTTAAGTTTTAAAGTTACCTGGTGCTTCACTTGTCAAAATTAAAGCCCACATCAACCTATTTTCATAACTGGCTTATTACTGTTAGCTGTAGTTCCTGTTGTTTAAGAGGTTTCTAAATTTAGCCAGACATATGCACAATGCTTCTGCAGGTCACAGTGCGGTGCCCCGCCGTGCTACTGCTCTACTGTGGACAGCACAAGTTGTTTACATTGCCAGGGAAGACACAGCTGTCAGTCAATGCAATGCAATCTATTGCCCAATGGATGTTAAATTCTAACAACTGTATCCTTCTTAGGCTCACATGCATATTAAACTGAGTATCGTTAAGAATTTAGCTTAAGATTTTAACTGTTATGTGTATGAACTGCCTTACCTTTTGTGCGGTCTTGGACTGTATGAAAAGGAATAGGCTTTCTTGCCATGGTCTTGGGAAAAATGCCTGCCTTCCTTGGGGCATCCTCTGGAGGGTTGTTCAGCATCTAAGACATGACAAACCTACTGCATTAAAAAAAACCCTAAGGAACAGTTTCAACAGCTAGCATTGTGCAAATCTTTGTTTTTACTCTGACACAATCTGAAGTGTATATGCATGTATATTGTAGATTTAAAGATGGCAGTTAAGCAAGTGAAATTTTCCACTCATCTATTACAGGTGGCTTTACTTAACATTACTTCTGAGCTTAATACTAATCACCAAGAAGATCATCATCTATAAATGTAAACGGATAATAGAATAATTCAGGCATGAGATAATTGACTCGTCTATGGACTGTGGCTGTCAAAACATTAAGGGTCTGGTTACAAGCAAACTCAAGTGCAGTTTGATTGCAGTGAGAAAGTGATTCAAGTTCTGAATCAAGCCAAATGAATGAAGTAAAACACACATGCCATGTGTGTTTCGGGTTGCGGGCAGCTTCTTTTGTGAAGTCAAACTGCTAAACTGCCACACGAAGTGCAAACTGAGCCAAAGGTCAGAGCTGCAGAACTGCAGAAATACAATATATTCCGGATATTTGGAATGAAGGACAAAAGAGAAAATAATTGGTGGATGCAATACGCAAAACTTTAAAGTGGTTATTTACATATTTGTCTAAGCATTTGTTGTCTTTGCTTGGGTAACCATTATGATTTCTATGTGCACTTGGCTAAGGTCTGTACACACTTGCGAATGAGTTTTACTAGTACATTTTCAGCCCTACATGCCTATATTTTTGATTTGTTTAATTATGTGCAATGTGAAGCCCAACCAAACAGCAAACAAACCAAAAGTATCAATTTTACTCTAATTCAGATTAAGCAAACTAAGAGGCATGATAAGTTTCCTAAGATGCTGGACGGAAAACAAAGTTATCTCAGAAACATCATTACATTAATTTGGAAACAATCAGATACCTCAATGGCTTTCTGTGCTTGTGCGTGAGTCTCAAACTCCACAAAGGCAAAGCCCTTGGAATCACCTGTAGACTTGTATCTGGGGACACTAACGTACACCACATTCCCACACTTATTAAACACTCGTTCTATCCAAACGTGGGAAACATCTTTTGGTAGAAGTTCCTGAAAAACATGAGCATTTTAAAAGTCTTAAATTCATGAATCATAAAATCTGGGAAATGAAACAAGATTATCAGAAGAGCTGATATTTACAACATATACAGTGCGGTCATCGATATCTCTTGGGCTGTGCCCGAGTGGCTGTTTCCTCCTTATTTGCGTTCCTTCAAGATTAACCTAACAAACAAAACAGCAAATATTGATACAGATGTAAACACAGGGCATCTCTCTAATGTTATAAATAACAGCTCCAGTAGTACATGTCCATGTTTTTACCTCTACCACTTCGGAATTTCTGAGCGCTCTAGCTATCAGCTTGCAATCTGTGGTCAACTTTTTCATTCTGTTGAATGTTGTTAAGAGAGATATATCAACATCTACAAAGGAGGGAAAAAAAATGAGTCACTCTTCTCAGGGTTACGATTGAATTACACAAACTGTACCAGGATTTGTTAAGCTTGACACTTACAGCCATCTCTTGACTGCACGATGACATTCTTCAGATATCTGTCCTTGTGGAGATTTACATCCCCAAACCAGAATTCAACTTGTCTCTTCACATCTGCCAGCAACTGTTTGACTCGAGACCTCTTCTTTTTCTCACTGTCTCGCTTCTTCTCACCTGGCTCCTTGGTGGACAAGTCATTTCCAGTCGTAATATTCGACATCCCAGCGTCAACCATATCCAAACCTTCTGATGGACACACACACACACACACACACACACACACACACACACACACACACACACACACACACACACACACACACAC
>JAQQZR010000001.1:12826071-12844537 GCA_030068235.1 Notoglanidium macrostoma
ACACACACACACACACACACACACACACACACACACACACACACACACACACACACACACACACACACACACGTTATTACTCGGCTACACCAGCAGCCTGCTTATAAAAATAAACTCTTCGGACAGCTTACCTGAGTGTTTATCGATGCGAAACCGTTAAAATCCAGCCGTCATTGTTTGCAAGGCACGCGCTGGCGTGAAAAGTACTTAGCTTGTAAGGCTCTTGCTCAAATAACGTTTCAGTAACGTTTCTTGTTGAGATTTATGAAATCCTCTAGTTCTCAACGAGCTTCAATGCTTCTCACTTGTGCATTTAGCCGTTACAGAATCTCCTCACTACATTTATGAGTATAAGCGCGGCAAGTCAGCGCTTTTGAATAGAAAAAAGTTATTACTGGCGAGAATTCTCGACGTGCAGAAACTCTCGGCGCACATCGATGACGTTTCACGAAGCGCGCGCGTCCTCTACGAACACAACTGAGGTCGCGTGCGCAGATGGAAAGTACAACCTAAACACGAAAGTGAAAAGTAAAGGGACCATTTAAATATTTAATAATTAAAATGTGATGCATTGAATTTATCCAACAAACCATTTTCTAAAAAATATAGAAAATGTATTTTTGAATCCTGTGTACTTTGTTATACTGGAAAGGAACAATTCTGCTTCTGTTTGTGAATGCATTTATGTTCAATTCTTTTGGACTGATGTTGAACATATATTTGATGTGTTATGTGGGACTAAGATTAATTAACGGAAAGAGATTGTATATTTTATTGTGGGAAAATGACATGGACAGAAGTTTTTATCTTAAATCTTATGATTTTATATGCCCGGTTTTATGTTCATAAATGCAAATGGCCTGAACGGAGCCAATATTCACCAGTTCAATAGTGAAATGAAACTTTACTTTTAAACATGAAAAAAAAAATGACAATCAAATCAGAAGCCATCAAGACTATGATTATTCACAATGACTTAAATTAAAAAGCGAAAGAGAAAACAAGCAATATAAGGAAAAACAGTGTTTGCAGTGATTTTTGCAGTGAGATTTTTTGGTCCAATTGTAAAGTTTTAAAATATCTGAAAATGTAAAATATCTTGGAAAAAAAAATCGAAAAAAATAAAATAAAATGATAGCCACCTTAGACCCAAACTCTAATATTGGTTGCCTTGTAATGTCTCCTCACGGTTTCTGTTTCTTAGCACCTGATAACTATTGAATTGATCAATATCTTCCAATAGGAAGATGTTTGGTAAAAGAAAAATACTCCGGTACTCAAATTGGGATCTTAAAAAGATATACACACAATGTAGCTGGGAGAAAATATAATTTTCTCATATGGTTACAATAAGGTCTCATTTAAGTGAACCTGTTATTTCTTGATTACAAAAGCAGGTTTGTGACTACAGATGGAGCTACAGGTGTCCAATCATTTAAAATTGTATTTTCCATGAAATTTGCTGGAGTTCAAAATAATCCACAAGTTTACTGAGGTATGTTTGTAATGTAAGTGGACATGTCTACTGTTAGTCTATCTAAGTGCTTCATAACATCAGGATTGTTTCTGATGTTACCACATTTTCTCATATGTGGCTGGAAGAATAACACATTAAGCAAAACTTATAACCAACATATATGCAATATTGTAATATATTCATAGGATGTCATACAAAGTATTAGCAGATCTAAATTGGATTCAGGCTTATAATTTCAGTGAAGAAGTATCCAGTTAAAACCCAAGTTTACTAGCAAATCAGATAAAGATGGGTACTCTACTGTTCTGTTCCAGCTTGATGAACTCCTCTTATTTCGAGAGCAATATTTGTCCAGAACTTAAATTGGCAGGGAGAAAGAGAATTATTTTCCCACGTCATCACTGATGTACTCCTTTATTATTGTTAGCCATAAAGTAATATAGAGCAAATGGTAACACTATTGATAGCAGTGACACATAACAATGAAATTATGACAGAAAGAATGTTTCTTAATAGTTGTATAATTTATTAGTTGAGAAATAAATAATCTTATTAAATAATAATAAACAATACATAAATAAATACAAGTACACAACAAATATTGATTACAATATTAAGTGAAATATTATAAGCTGTAGAAAAAAAGAATGAATGCAATATATTTAAAATCCAGGTGAAATATCCTCTCTTTGGGCTATGTAAAACAGCTTCTAAATTCCACAAAATCCCAGCAGTGAGAAATCCACTATGTGGTCAGAATTGTCTCAAACTTCTCAAGTTTCCATTGCACATCCTCCTCCAAGCACTGCTCAATTCGTGTCCTTATTAGTTTTCTCAGGCTTATATAGAAAGTCTTGGCCCACTGGCTTTTGAGACTGCAGACAGATATGTCACACATTTTGTACAGGATCGTCACCAGCTTCTCACTGCTACTCACCTCACATCTCTGAAGAACCCAGCTGGCCCATTCTTCCCACATCCCGTTTTCAGTGAAGGACACGGTGAAGCAGGGCTCAAGGCAGAGGCTGTTGAGGCGCTCGCCTTCATCATCAGTTACATTGTTCCAAATGGCGCTAAAGAAATCACAAGTGTAGTGAAGTAACTCTTTAATATGATTATATGGTAGTAATGTTAAATATTAGAATATAAATGAAAGTCCAGAATAAACAATCTACAAAATCTTAAAAGTGTAAGATTATCTTTGTATTGTACTATTATAATTGCTTTAATACTGTCAATTTATTCATACAGAATTGTAGCATTTTCGGATCAGTACTTTCTTACTATATTTTGAGTTGAACATAAAGCGACATTACTTATGAAATTATGCACAGTACATTAACTTGTTTGTTGTTTAAAAAATACGCAGGTTAACGAATATAGTTATAGGTTCATTAGGACAAATAACCATAAACCAGAAAAGGATCAGAAAGGCTTAGTACTAAAAACAAGAACATACCCATTAATCGAGTAAAAAAGACAATACCATATATACATATATACATATATACATATATGGCCAATATAATAACAATATATGGCCAAAAGTATGTGGACACCAGAAAATCACTCCCATTTGTGAGTTTTCCCCAGATTGTTGCATCAAGGTTGTGAGTACACAATTGTATAGAGTGTCTTTGTATGTTGTAACATTATTTTTCCCTTCACTGGAACGAACACGCCCAAACTTGTTCCGGGATGACAAGCCACCATGCACGAAGCGAGCTCCATGAACACATGATTTTCCAAGGTTGGTGTCCTCTACCTCACTGAATACCTTTGGGATGAATTCTCCAAAATCTACTAGAAAGCCTTCCTTGAAGAGTGGAAGTTATTATTACAGTAAAATTAATATGTTATCCCAGTGTGTGTGTTTCACCTGCGTAAGTGTTAAGTTTCTCTTGAATAAGTTGCTTTCTTCCATTCCTCTGTATCTGTGTGCAACATTCAGATAGAAGCGCTGTTTTTCTCCTACTGTCAAGGACGTGGTGCATATCTGTAGTCAAAACTTCAAACTATCTCAGGGGAAACTAGAAACTGTCCAAGTGAAATAACTGGTTTGAACCAGGTTAAGCTTGCGTAGAGATACAGAACCGCATGATACACCAGGGGTTTATAAAAACTGCCTCTAACAAGAGAGGGGGGCTCTCTTCCTTTTCTCTACCTTTCTGAGTGCAGCTGTGCGCTGCTCTCTATCCTGTCTTATAGAATAAAGGAGATTCTCGAAGGACTGCCTCAGTCTTTGTTTGTTCTTTAATTTCCACCACAATGTGGTGATCAGGTGTCCACCTACTTCTGGCCTACAGATAAGATATACACAGTCTAGTACATAATTATTTCCAATTACCATATTGCTGAAACCAAAAAAAGCTTTCATTAATAACTGTCCATGCTCTAGTCATTGGAAGTAAAGTTGTAATAGTAATCATTGCTTCACTTACACAACTCTCTCAAGAGGAGGTGTAAAGACACTTAATGTTGATAAGCCTGCAAAAGTGATTCTGTTCCCCTCCATCCTAAGCAAAAGTAATAAAAAATTATATTCTTAATGTATGGAAATTGCATATGCCCTCCGTATAGTCCAATATAATGTACTATATAATCTACATAAATGTATGTATATGTGTTTATATAAACGGATGATTCCAATAGAGGAATTTTCTTTTATTGTCATAATATATCCACTCACCAGAGTTCTCTCAATGTTTGCGTAGTCTTCATAGCATTTGTGAGTACAAAAAGATGCTCGTCACCGATGTCTGTCCATCCTAAACTGTATCCATAAGGTTAATGTATGCTTGATTATTTTATTAATAGAATATTTTATGTTGTTACCCAGTAAAATCAAGATTAAAATGATGAATTAAAGCTTTACCCAAGGTCCTTTAAGATATCAGATGCTTGCAGGGTGTCAGCAATGACCTGGATTGCTTCCAGGTCCAGACTATTTTCCCCCAGCCTATGACAAATTAGACATTAGACCATTAAATGAGCATTTGAAAATTTGACGATATGTATTCTTATCCATGATCAAGCTTGTCTACTTTATCTAACACTTAGACCTCACCATAGTTTCTCACATCTGAGCAAGTAGGGCTGTAAATCTCTTAGTGATCCAGCACTGATGTTTGTCCCAGTCAGATCCAGTTCTGATATAGTCAGATGCATTTCATTGAGAAAGTGCTTCACAGCATTGTAATCCATGGTGGAGAGAGTGACGTCACTGAGGTTGATGCGCAGACTTTGCAGATTGAGCTCCTGCATTAGTAGCACATCCTGTTGCTCTAAAATACAGTGCAACTCTGTTAGCATGTACGCACCATTTTCGCAAGTGGCTTGAGTATCTGAAACGAGCTTCATTCGGAAGGATTGCATTTTATCGTTCTGCTTGTGAAACCCAATATTTCTGGATAGCAGTTCTTGGTTCCTCTCTGATAGCAGACCAGAAAGGAATCTCGTAAACAGATCCAGGTTTCCTGGCAGACTTTTGATACTGTATTCATTATCTGAACCTATTGTCTCTGATAAGGGTACATCTGCCATGGCACAATAAAGTGCGGCAAAAAACTCCTGTATTGTGAGATGTGTAAAGGAATACACGTCTTCTGTGCAGCTTGGCTCTTGAACTGATGTCTTGTCCAGAAAAGTGCTTGCAATGACACAGCTAGCTATTTCATCATTGTTGCTATAAAACAGAGTTTCCTGATTCATTAGTTTCTGATATGCCAATCTGCCAAGCTTTAATAGGATTTCCTGTAGGTGCTCTTGATGCTTCACGCCAGTGACATTGTTTAATGATTCAATTCGATTGTTTGTGTGTGATTTGACTAATGCCAGCAAGTACTGCACATAAATATCAGTCATTGTCCTAGGGTTAGCTGGGTACAGACCATTACTTTCTTTCAGAATGTTACACACAATATGACAAAAGGCTGGTATGTAGCAGAGAGTAAGCATTAGTTCATTTGTGGCCACTACGTCAAACATCTTATTAGCTAGCTTCTCATCCTGAAAGAAACGCTGGAAGAAGTCACGGATCTCAACAGTGGAGAATCCAGTTATGACAACAAAGCAGTCAATGGATCCAATGGGGATGTGGCTAACTGCCATGGGCCTGCTGGTAACCAGCACAGAGGCTCCTGGGAGGAGTTCCCCTAACATTAAGCTGGACAAGACTTCCACCACCTCGCCTTCCTCATCAAGATCTGTCAAAAAGACGTTCACGTCGCAACCCCTGTAGTGCTTAAATTCATCAAATCCATCCAGAATGATCAAAAGTTTAGCGTCATTTTCAGTGATGGTGTCGAGATGCTTAGCAAGATGTCCATTCTTACGGAGAATAAGTTCTCGTAGGCTCACTGGCTTGTTGACAAGATTCAGGTCCCTGAAGGTCAGGTGAATAACGAAATCAAAAGACTGATGTTCTTTGTGATTACTGAAATCACAAAGAATTTTCTGGACCAGGACAGTTTTCCCAATCCCTGCTACTCCAGTCACCAAAATCTTTTTGGCTGGCTTTTTGCCTGTTTCTTTGGAAAACAGCTGTGCTGGCTTGATCAGTCTCTGTTCCGAAGCTTTTTGCTGAAGAGACATGCGCTGCTGTCCAAAGGTTAAAACTTCATGTCTTTTAATTTCTAAACTATGGTGGCCTTTCACAATCAGCAGATTGACATAGTGTTCAGAAAAAGGGATCTTCTCTCCATGACGTGTATTATAGTAGAGCATACTTTCACTTCTGCGTTTTAAGACTGCTTTATGCTTTGCTATGACCTTTTGGTATTCTGAAACACATAAAATACTATTTAACTACACACATGACATAATATGCATAAAAATTCTATTCAACTACACACACTACATAATCGACATATACAATTCTATAACTACACACATTACATGAACTATTATAAAATACTATATAAACACACATACATCATAATATACATGTTAAATTCTATATAACACACACATTACATAATACACAGATAAAATACTTCATAACTACACACATTACATTATATATGTATAAAATACTATAAAACTACACACACCTTATCATCAGATTATCATCTTATCACCAGAGACATCAAGAATCATCCTATTGTCCATTTTTTGAAGATTTGATAGAAAAGTGTTTAATATAAAATTTTTAGTTTTAAACACAAAGCCACTTACCTGGTGTCTGTTTTAGAGACTCATCTCCAGCTTTTACGTTAGACTCTCCAAGGTGGCTACTTGCAGAAATAAAGATTCTAGCTGCCTCTTCTCCCTTCCCCTCTAATATATCCAGTACTTTGCGGACCTTTCCACGTGGCCCCTTCTCATACTGTACCTCCTCTCGATCATCTCTAGTGAAGAGCGTCTTTGTAATTAACACATCTATAAGTGAATCAATGTGGAACTCCAGTTTATCCACAAGAGAAACACGGCTTTCCCTGAGGTTCTGTAGGAAGGGTTCAGGTGTTCCAGCTAGTGTCATAACAAAACTATTTCTCCATTCAGAACTATAAAAACAAATCAGGTGTGTTGCGCTAGACGAAATCTGTCCGGAAAACCTCCTTCCGTGTAACACATTATGTCTCTATCAAACAGTAAACCAACCAAAACTCTACAACTCCAAAGCTGTCACCTACTTGTGTCATTGTGTTCATTATGAATCATCTGGAATTGTGGTACATCACATTACAGAAACCAAAAGAGGAAGTAAGTAGGACTTCTGCACTGGTAATATGAAATGTTTTACTGTTTTGTGACTTTAATTGAGTCACTATGATAAAAGTAAGATTATGATTGGTAAGATTTGAGGTACAAAATCAAACATATGGTTTATGATTTAATAAATATGGTCTTTTGGGTGTTGAGGAAATACTATTTATTGGAAAAAATAAATGACCATTAAACCAGTATCTTTGGCATATACTGTACATTGTACCTGTATGTCTGGGCCAAACTTAATATTCCTTTGCTACAGTAAAAACAAGGAACACAATTTAATTATTTCAAAAATTACTAGTGATGAGCAATGGCAAAGAAAATCTAGGCTTGGACAGTTTCATCACAAATAACGTTCAGTTTGTAGACAAATTGCACTTGTATAAATCAAACAAAGTAATAAATAGCTCTGTGAAAACACCTAGCACTGTAAAAAGGGGTTTAAAAAAAGATAACATTTTCTCCCTAAAAGAAGTATTTTCAGCAGTATTTCTAGCTCATAAATGATTGCTTAGCATTAGGGCCCAGTTTTCAGGGACCATTATGAAAACTCAACTATAAGAACTATTACACATGTGAGATTCATTATGTTTTTATTTTCTACAAGTGTGTGATTCTTTTCCTTATGCCTGAGTGTAAAGGGGAATTAATTATTCTTTCTATGAAATGAAGGACACCTTATGCAAATAACACTCACTTAGGGATGATAAATACTAGGAATAACTACACTATATTGATAAGTGGTTAAATCTTGGACAAAAACAAGGACAAGTTCAATTTATGAAAGAATAACACGAGCAAAACCAGACAACAATAATAAAACTATTCAAACAATATCCAGCCACATTTAAAAATGGACCTGGAAATTATGAGTGCAAAGCTATCAGGGTTTCCATACACTGAAGTCCCATTTTTTAAGTGAAGTCACATTTGTAATACTGGGCCATAGGATAAATTGTCATAGGATAAATATCACTAAGACAGCAACGTATCTCATTATGATTTCCTAATAATATTAGTGCATCTTCTTTCATTAGTTAAGGTTCAAACATCTCTCTGTTAAAAGTTAAATAAATCGAGAGGTTTTATTTCAATACACATTTGTCTTTTTTGTCTGCCGTTCCTTTATGTGGCAGATTACAGGGATTTAACAAGTTTCCACTTTGCTATATGGTTGCCGATTTGGGTTACACTGACTGAAATGGCTTAGATCGAAGGCTCCAGCAAACCCCTATGGACATTCATTCATAACCTGCTGCTATTTTCACGATATATGGATGGAGTCTTGAATGTGCAATCCAGTGAATTTCAAAATGTCTTACATCTTTCTGGACCATCATACAGGCAGTAAATGCAAAACCAAACAAAGAGTAAACCAAAAATAAAATACAATTAAATCAAAGCCTTCATTGAAGTTAAATTAAAATCATTGTTCATTACTTTACAATTTGCATCCAGTCTCATCCCCCCACTTGTCATTGTGCTGATTAATGGATGACCTGGTGACCCCAACCCATCACACACTAGGGTCTTTGGTTTTGGATCATGTGCTGGGTTGTATGGTGGGTTTGCAGGTTTTCCTTAGTCTCTGGATTAGTCTCTGGTTCTGTCCCTTTGACTTGGTAGTCTCAGGTGTCTCTGCAGGACCGGCAGCACCGAGCTTTAAACTGGGGTAGGGGACACAGTTCCAGCTGTCGGACCTTCTCACAGTACCTGGTGCTGTCTTGACAATCACCTATGAACACAACAGAACAACGGATTACACCGATAGTAAATTTGTATTGCGAAGCAAAATATTTTTTGATTAGGAGCAAATAGCTTTTAAATGTGGATCTGGCTGAACAGAAGTGAAATTCTAGACTGGGAATCCCCCATGTATAATTCTTCGAGACCATTTTGGCATTAGGGAAAATTAATGTAGAATATGTAATCAGACAAAACTGTAAACCATTTTTGTATGTCATCACTGCTGTTTATCATTACTGCCACACTGTTGTTCTAGAAACTTTGACTTGGCTTGTCAGTGCAGAACTTGAATTACAGGATGATTTGTACCTCTCCCACAAGACAGAATGTTGCAGCGCTGCCAGCTTGCAGGGCGAGGCCTCCAAGCGCAGTGAAACTCCCGAGCTGGCTTTCCACTTTGGCGGTGCACGCACATGACGTGGCGTGACTGGAAACCATGGCGACCACAGGTGGCAGTGCACTGGGTCCATGGCCCAACACGCCAATGCAGAGCACAGGCGTCTGTGGTGCAGTTTCGATGTGAGGCAGGCCTAAGAGGTAGGAGCAAAAACAATATTCTGTCTCTGGTTAATTCTGTATGATAGGTACCATTAATAGGTCCTCTAATATATTCAAAACCTCTTCAATTATCCAAGACAGACTAAGCCTTTCTCACAGTACACTGGGGTGCCAATCTGCTCTGTGTTTAGCTGCTGGTGAGCACTATGATGGTAAAGGGGAGACGTTGTGAGCCCCCTGCTAGGCAAACAATAAGATAACATAATTCCTGACAATAATATTGGTACGGAGATAAAACAGCCAGCAGAACTAAAGCTTTTTTGAAAATGAAACACTGCTGTAATAAAATAACATTTAAACCTAGTAGGCTAGGTAAAAAAGAAATACTTAGGGAAAAACTGGAAATTCTTAAAGCCCTAAGTGTCTACTTCATATGAGCCATTAACCTTCATATGAGCCGTTAAGTATTACTGTGGATTTTGACATCACACATTTTATTCTGTGCTGAACATGGACACAACCAATCCAAATAAAAATTGTATTTTTTTGACCTCTTGTAAAAAGAGTTAAAAGAACTCAAGTATGATGAAAGATACACATTAAATAAGGCTATATACTATATAATTTGGGCAATTCTTGAAGATATCTTGCCTTGGTTGCCTGCTGCACAGTCGATGTGCGACTCTAGTGTTGTTCTTGTCCTGGCAGAACACATGTCTGTGCTGTAGTGCTTTCTGTGGTCCAACACACTGCCCATGGCACTGAATAAAGCACATATGCATATCATAATAATGCAAAATGGTCAGCTGTGAACTTAAATCAATTTTTTACTGGTCAGAAAAGAAAAACCACTTAGGGAATTTTTTTCTCTTTCTTCTTCTTTCATAAGAAGTTGACCTCGGTAAATCTACTTCCTCCGAAAACTTACCAAAGACATCATTTTCAGTCTTGTAACACCATGTTCAGTCAAGTCTTGTGAGTTTTGTTTTACAAATAACCAAACGTAACTAATAAATACATTAATTAGCTATTGGATTTAGTGCTCTAAATCCATGTATCAATGTGTATGGACTATATTAATTATTTAATATTTATTAAAAATTATTTAATTATTGCACTTAAAGATGTTAAAGAGTTGGAAAACATGCTTAGAAATTTTTTGTTCCTCTAAACCACAATATTTCTCTTACTCTTAATCATCATCATATGACCAAGTTGCCATCACTCTCATGACGTTTTACTCACAGGGCCCCATGGGGTTGTTGTCCAGGCAACACAGGGTTGCGTGTTACAGGACTTCGTTTCTGTTGGCTTTCTTCCAGCACCCATACAAGCGCGTCCTCCATTTGCAGCCCCAAGACAAGTCACATTGCGTCTCTGTAGCCCCCCACCACAGCTTACAGAACAAGTAGACCATGAGGACACCTGCCATCTGAGGTATGAAAGATGGAAAGGTTATGGAAGAGCTTAGGAAAAAGGGGAGCTAGACGTCACTGTTACCTCTTGATTACTTTTGGGGCAGAACCTTGAGACAAGTGTTGAAGTTATTAACCTGAATGATATACAAAAAGACTAAACGGAACTATACAAACGTGCACACACACACTTCACAGATGAATGAGGACTGGCTATTTGGTTACAGCTATAGGAAAGTAATGACTGTGCTGACTAGACAGGAAGCTTAATATAGGGAGTTCATTACAACCTGATTCCATGAACTCTACAGTTCACTTTTGCTACTTTTTTTCCCACTTGTATTTGTTCCCTCACAAAAAATACCTAACTATGCTGAACATCATTTGAACTTGCAAGCTTATTCAATTGATTTACACCATGGCCCCCCCACTAACTACTGTTAATTATTACTACATTATTACAATTGGGCATATGGTCTTTAAATGTCAGAGATTGGTATTTCGTAGGAACAGGTGCAAAGGCAGAAGCTTTAGCTGACAATGCAGTACTGCAGTGCTACCTGTGGGGACAGTGTTGTCTAATGCAGCCTTCAGATGGTTGGAAATTGCCAAAACATGTGCTGTTACTTTTACTCGTACCAACTGCACTGCCACTTCCTGCAGAATAAACAACAACAAAAAAATCAAAAACAAGATTTTAAGATATAGACTTTGCACAAAACTTATAAACACTGTTTTGTATACAACTCATATACATTGGCTTGCCACTTTATTAGGAACACCTAGCCAATCATGTGGCAGCTGTTCAGTGACTACAAGGTCAAGAACTTCTGTTAATTTTCAAATCAAACTGTGATGTGAGATCATAAAATATGTGATTTCAGTCAAATTGACCATGTATGTTGGTGCCAGATGGGCTGGTTTGAGTATTTTAGAAAGTGCTGATCTCCTGGGATTTTCATGCACAACAATCTCGACAGGTTAGACTGAATGGTGCAAAAAACTAAAATGCTAGATAGGTCAGAGGAGAACGGCCAGATTGGTTTGAGATGACAAGAAGGCTACGCTAACTCAAATAAGCACTCTTGACAGCTGTGGTGAGCAGAAAAGCATCTCAGAAAGCACAATACTGGATGAGCTACAACATCAGAGGGCCACATCATGTTTCACTCCTGCCAGCCAAGAACAAAAATGTGAGGCTACGGAAGGCTCAGACACTCCAAAAATGGATAGTTAAATTTTGGAAGACCTGAATTCAATAGAACATCTTTGGGATGTGGTACAACAGTGAAGGTACACATGACAAGTCTTGCTCAATTACGTGATGCAATCATATCAGGATGGACCAGATTCTCAAACACATGTTTCCAACGCCTTGTGTAATCCATGCAGTAGTATCAGAGATCTTCTGAAAGCAAATGGGAGTCCTGCCCAGTATTTGTGTGGTGTACCTAATAAAGTGCATAGTCAGTGGCATTTAAATAACATACCATTACTGCTAATGGCACTGATGTAATTATAACACTAAAAAACCTTATAATTCCAAGCTCTGTAATTATATACAGTACATAAAGATTGTGAGTGGTCAGATGTCTCCTGGTCTAAGGATTAAATATGACTAGTCTTTACACTAATCTTTAAGCAGATTGTTCCAGCTCCACTGTGCTTCAAATAAAATAGTTCTGCCATCCATATATCATTAAGATAATTCGAACTAAACAAGCCTTTCACATACTTTTCAGGACAGATGTTTTACAAGTAAGAACGTTAAACATAATTCACAGTTACACTGCCTCTTATCCACTCTACTAGAAGGTACACTACAATAATTTGCTTTGAAATGCTTTCGGAATCTTCTAATTGTTCACGTATGCTGGGAGAAAGTCCAGAACAACAGGAATGACGGTGCTTTGTTCTTTATGCCTACAAGGTCAGTAAGTAATCATAAAGTTGACATGGCTCATGGCTGACCTCCACTACATGTCACTACCAGTCCTGGCAACTGATGCATCACATAGGAGTTAAAGCAAGTTACTTGTTGATGTGGACAGGAAATTAATATAATATAACATAGTCCTCCTAACCATCAGCTCGCATTCAGCTCGCATTCGCCTTATGCATGCAGTATGCTTCGTCATGTGTCTATTTCTGGGCTAAATTTCTGGATGACCCTGGTATGTCCAGGAATTCCCCTAGAGATTGCATTATTCAGAAATGACCCTTTTAGTCAAATGGTAAATAGATGACTAAGGTCATACTCACACTAGGCGATCAGTACAAGACAAGGTGTGCTGCCCTAAATCAAAATTTTTACTACCTGTTTAAGCAAAAGCATGAATCAAGTGAAAAACATCTGCCATGCTACAGTAAAATAAGCTAAACAATTAAAGAACATTAACAGTTGCAATAAGACCTTACATCTTAAACTCATCTAATTCTGAACAAAACTTAATGTCCACATTTGCTTCAACCAAAAGCCCCAGGTAGACAGTTTCTGGGTAATCTCTTTTACCTGCTTTTTGCACTTGAAATGACAGTGAGGTGGACCCCAGATTATTTGTGGCTCGGCATTTGTAAAATCCAAAGTCAGTCTCCTTGGGAGCTTCAATGTACAGGGAGCCATCTGGCATCAGGCCTACTCTGCCACAACACAGAACAACAAAGCTACTGAAATGAATAAAAAAAACAGACTATCAAAATGCTCTTGCAGTGCAAATGTGTTTTAACACTAGTTCTGATCAAAAAACATGCAATGTCTATGCTTACCTACTGCCATTTTTTAACTCCAGACCCTCTTTTGTCCAAATCATCACTGGTTTTGGGTTGCCCTGCATCTCACATTTAAGCTCCACCCTCATGGTCTGTCTTGGGACCATAACATAACTACCAGTACTGGTCACTATTTCATGAGGGGTCTTGTAGACTCTCGAAAATTTCTGTACAATCACTGGTCTTCTGAGAGGTCCTTTCCATTGTCTGGTGGACTGAGAAGCCAGTCTTAAATCATTTCCTTGAGAAATGTACTGTGGAGTTGTGAATTCTTGTTTCTCATGGGCTTCCAAGGTGGAATCATTGCTTTCACCAGTTTTCTTTGTTAGTTCTTCTAACAGCTGAGTAATAAGTTCTTCCTTTTGCATGCCCTGGAGGCCACCAGATAAGTTACGGGTTATCTCGTCAAGCTTTTCCATGTCTGCCTCCAGCATCTGAGGGCTCTGAGAATCAAAAACTGCATCTTCGTCCAGCAGTTCTTTAGAGACATATGACTCCAGGGACAAACCCTTTAAATTAAGCAAGTGCTGCACAACAACATCATAGCGATTAAAAGTGAGAACCTCTTTCTCTTTAGATGACATTTGGTAAGTCTTTGCTGAGTTTCTGCCACCATCTGTTGCCCAGATGTCAGCTTCTGGAACGGACACCTTTGTCTTCTTGCTTCCAAGAAGTTTGAGGACAAAATTTTCCTGTGCCTGACCAGCAACACAAGTATACATCCCCGCATCTGAGGCACGGACATTCTGGATCTTGATGTAACCCATATGAGACATGGAAACATGGGTCAGTAATAGCAGTGGTTTTCCATCCTTTAACCAATGAACATGGCCTTTATGAAATTGGCGAGTCGGGCAACTCAGCACGATTGAGGTCCATGGAAGTAAGTAAGCATATCCACCGACTACAAAATGTAGTTTAGGGCCTTTCCTCAACTGAATATAGACCTTCCTCTGGGTCAAAATAGCAGGATCTGGTTTTGCTGCTACTGGCTTGAATGTCTCTGTAAACAAAACATGTAGGTCCCATTACTGTAATAAAATGTGCTGATTCACTGACTAAAGTTAAAAGGAGGCAAATAACCCAAAGGTTTTGTTGGAGCAAAGAGCAAAGAGAATTCTCTGGCAACGCTATCCTACAATTCCATTTTCTCTATCAGCCCACTGGATTTTCCTCATATTGCTCCCTTAGTGCGCTGACTTCTTGTACTTTATACACATCTCCTGCTATCTACTCCCTTATTTTGAAAAGCCTGATGAATAACATATTTAGATGCCTAGTAGGACAGTTTCCAGTCTCTGGCTCTTAATGTGAACACAAAATAAAGAATTTAATACATAAATTAGTCTTAGACAATGGAGTGATAAATAACAGCATGTGTCATAACCTAGAATTGTTGCAGATTCATCACAGTCAGTTTGGAATGTTTTAATGTGCTGAATTTTTCAATCGGAAAAAGGAGCTGGCTTTGAGCCAAAGTTCTCTTACTCTCACAGGGTCCAGAGGAGCATGGTCGAGCTGTCGAGGGCTTCGGGACAGAAGCGCAGGCCTCTGGAATCAGACTTTGGTACAGTCCATTCAGCCCCAGCCTCCTGCACACCACTAGCAACCTCTGGGTCCCTTCTCCACAGGTTGCTGAACACTGAACAAGCAACAGATCTTTCACTATGTACAGATTTAGTAACTCTGCTGTAGATAACCTGTGGTCAGGAGCTGTTATGCTAACCCTGGCATGAACTGTGTGCTTGTTCACCCAATGCCTGTGAGCATTCCCCTACTATGATGAACAAAACCAAGTTGACATCCACCAGTCATATGAGTTTAATTCACACCGAACAAAGGAGAAATAAGCAACTGGTGTTGGACCCATCTACATCACCACAGTGCAACATAACCTTGTGTAACATTTGAACACTTTTCTGTCAAGTGAGTGGAAAATGGAAAATACCACAAAATGGAATATAAACCTGTGCTTAATATTAAGGTAACATAACCTTGGTGAGGCCAATGAAGTCATCCTAAAACCGTAACAATTTATTAAGCAATAACTTTGCCAAGAGCATTTAAGTGTGACATTCAGTACACAAAACACACAATAAAACAACATAAACCCTGTAGCTGAACGAAAAGTATGAACAGTAATAATATGGTCGACAGAATTTTGAAACCTGACCAGAAATATGAGATCAGTTTCTCTATGAGAGAATATATGTTTCTGACCTGTGTCCAATTTGAGAAGACCCACTGAGCAGGGCAGTCTACTTGGCCACAAGGCTGCATTGTGGGCAAGCTTGGAGAGGGACAGAAGGTTTCAGGTAAGTCCAGTACACTTCCATCTGCCATTCGCTGCTTACAAATAACGTCCCTCTTCTGATGGCCACCTCCACATGTATGAGAACACTGTGCAGAGACAAAGACTTCTAACTGAACTCACCTTGCATTGGCTGCCAGGGCTATGGCCTAAATAAAAAGCCAAACTTCTATCACACAGTGCACTCTGGGAAATTGCAAGAAGGCTTTTTATTAATATGCTTCTCGATAGTGCTATGAGGTCAAATCAAGTTTGACCAAATAATCATGCTCAAGGCACATATATCATTAGAAGTGTAGCTACATTGAAAATCTTGCTGCAGTAATCATTTTTAAACATATGGTATTGTTATTTTTGTTTCACCACACCCCTTTGGGAATTCTGCAAGACAAGACCGTTTTTATATCATACCTGACTCCATTCTTGTGGATCCCACATGGGAGGGCAATCAAAACGATTACAGGCCTGCACAGAGACGGGTTGGGGCTGCCGACACTTCTCATCTTTGACCCTCTCGGTGTGGTTGCTATGTGCGCTTACTTTCAGTGTGCAGGTGACGGCTCGAGTCTGGAGACCAACACCACATGTTGCAGAACAGGAGCTCCAAGCCTCCAGCTCCCACCTGGACAGACATACAGAACCAATCAATGGACTACAAACATATGCATGTTTTTCATTTTGATCTAAAGGATGAGTCTTGAATGCTGGTTTCTAAGGCAAATATACTGAATTTATCAATTTATTTTCAAAACAAAAGTTACAAATTTATATAAGAAAACTGCTCCATCCAACAAGTGGTTTTCATTTAGCCAACAAGTGTGCAGCATATGTGGGAACTTCACTGGAAAACCATCCCAGGTGGCTCCTCATGAGAGAATGCCAGAGGTGTGCAAATCCACTTGAAATACACAATAGTTTCTCACCTGTTTTGTTCTAACTCCATGTTATTTCACAGTGTCCAAGTCTTCCCTATTAAACTAAAATGTGTATCTAAATAAAAATAAAGGGTAAAAAAATTGTGTACGAGTAGGTGAGTCCAAATTTCGAAATGACTTCAATTGTAAACAGATGTAGTTATTATGATTACTGTGTTTACATATTTTGTTGATTATTATAAATGTTCAAAAACTGAGTCACATTTTCAAAGAAAATCTGTAAACTCTCACAGAAATTCAAGCCATAAGGTTTAAGAATGAGGTTCCCATGGACATGATATGGACAAACATCCACATAGTCACATCACTGAGGATAATACAATCCCACTGGTGCCTTTGACCTGAGAGCCACCTCTAACTCTGATGGTGGCAACAGCTGAAGTTGGAATAGACGAGCACCTCCAATACACCAAGACCACCAGCGGTTAGCCCAAGCCCAGCAGGATGCTCCTGCAGCCTGGCAGTCAGTCTGGGTCTCCCCTGATGATATGACAGTTCAGGCTGGAGGGGAAAAGCTGCAGATTCCCTTTATAAGGAAGGCAACCGAAGCATTGGAGGAGGTGTTGAGGCCCAGTTACGGACTATCAGTGGCCAAAGGAAACAAGCAGAACACAAAGTTTGTTGTGCTTGAAAACAAAAGCAACACTTGGAAAAACAGGCTGGAGAAAGGCAGAAGGCCTGTAGGGTTTTATGTCTATGGCATGAGGTGTGGAAGCGCAACACAGCGAGGCATAGAGTAGGAGGGAGGTGTAGATTTTCCAGCCGCAAATCACTACATTGCTACTTTACATTCTACAAAAGACCTGACTATTATAACACCAGGGAATTTAATGCTTTAATATATCTCTTCTTACTGGGAACTGCAAAATACACAAGACAGTAATTTAACACTTAAACTGGTGTCTCAATTATATGAAATTTGCAGTTTGCCGAGAACTTATCGTCTTGGACTTATAACAATACATGGATTAGTGCTAACAATATACATATGATCGCATATCACATGAATGCACACTTTTACTCTCTGTCTGTTTCCTTTTCCTGAACAACCTTGAATGAAAATGAGAGGCTGGTTTAAGTGATGGATCCAGAAAACGTGTATGGCAGATGAGCCTCGGAGGCATAGACTAGTCTCTACAACGCATAGCTTATAGCTGTGTAGAGAATGAATAAACCTGGCATCCTTGCTGATTCTTTAGCACAGTTCAAATGCTGACAGTGTTTGTCCCAGAGTGAATTGCTACACAAGGAGTGTGTAGCCTCCATTACGTGACCTTGGAGGAGAGCTCATTTTTATTTCCACTAGCTTAGCATGAGAACAGCTCTCAGCCTCACACTCCACTAGGCCCAGAAAATGTTTGCACATTTTTTATTTAGCTCATGAGCCTTTTTTTTTAATTTTTTTTATGTACAACAAAATGTTGATCAGTATGGCCCATGCGTAGTGACTTTTTAGTTTAAAACAAAAACATTGCATTTATATGTTTTACTAAATTATGACATTCGGACCAAATCTACCTTCAGATCACACACTCTCTCTCTCTCACACACACACACACACACACACACACACACACACACACACACACACACACACACACAC
>JAQQZR010000001.1:12844637-12885179 GCA_030068235.1 Notoglanidium macrostoma
CACACACACACACACACACACACACACACACACACACACACACACACACACACACACACACACACACACACTGACCACTTCATGTTCTTACCTGGGTGGACAAGGTTCAGTATTGCAGGCCTGCACAAGTTGAAGAGGTCGCTGTGTGCTCACACACTCACTTTCTTCTGCAGCTTCTCTTGTCTGCTTGTTCAAACAGATCACCACTGCCTCTTTTATCCCTGAGGTGCAAATTATAAGAAAAAAGGTAAGAAGCATGGGATGTATTATATTATATCTTATCAACTGAGTGAATCCATCAATTCACTGAGAGACATTTCAGAAGGGATTATGAACATACCCTTAACCACATGCTTTTCAACTATAGAGGCAGAAGTACAGATATAGAAGTCATGTGAAATTTGAAGGTGTATTTAACCATCCCTCTATTTCGTGTATTATGTCATTCTGCGTGTGGGAAGAGTTTGGGGTGGGGTGGGGTGGGGTGGGGTGGGTGGGGGGTTTAGCAACGCAGGCTAACTATAGCAACCGGAATCAAAGCAAATGATTTCACAAAGGCACAACAAAAACAGCTCATTTATAATTTCTTATAATTACACCATTCTGTGGATGTTTGCCAGACATTACACTAATCCTGGAGCAGCTTTCTTTACTCTAAATGTAACTTTACTATACTAAATTACTATGACACCAACTGATTTTTCAAAAAATTTCAAAAGGCATTTAATTCACACCAAACCAAGACAAGGCCTCTTTATAAGAGATGAGATAAGACAGAGATCATTAGAAGCTCAAGGTGGCGTTGAAAGTGAGTTATCTGGGAGAGAAATTGGCTGTCACTAAGGAAGGAAGTCATAAATCTATACTATAAGAATAGAGATATAGAGACAGGGAAGGAAAGACCTGACAGTTACAAGGTCCAAGAAAGTGTAAATATATCTGTATGTGTCAGAAAAGGAAGACAAAGCACCAAAAGGTGATCATGTGCTGTGCTGTTGAAGCAGAAGCAGACGTGTATGAGCGTGTGCCATGGTAGATTCTACATTCTAGATGGAGCAAGTGTATTTAGCACATACACACAGACACAGCCATGCACACAACGTTCTAGTCACATATACACACAACGCTAAAACATAATTAGTTGTGCACATAAAATGACTCATTTAGCTTTAATCTAAACACCCCTTGATTACACTCAATGAACCGAAGTACATCAAAACAAGCCAGGTTGTGTAGCAGCTAATCCAAACACAGTGGGTGCTAGTTTCTACAAGCATGTAGGACATTGTGCGAGGCCCACACTAATGAATGAATGATTCATTCAGCTTTCGGTATGTTAGTGGTGTCAGAACCAATAATGAGCCTAAAAATTTGTGTCTAACACATCAAAGAGGCTGTTAGTGTGATGCTACACAGGACTCCATTCTGTTAAAGTAAGTGTGTGTGTATGTGTGTGTGTGTGTGTTATGCTTAGCAAGTAATTGGCCTTTGATAGTTGTGTAATAATACGTGAGAAAGAACAGCATACCAACAATAAACCAAGGTATTCAGTGTAACAAAATGTCACGCTATTGTAGTGCAAGGATCATGTTTGGTGGAGGCTCTGTTTCCACAATTTCCACTTGTTTTGGTTCCATTTGAAAGAACTAGTAAGTCAAATAATTTTAATATGAGCATATGCAGGTCTTCCTAAAATGAAGCATTTGGAATTATAGCTCTTCTTATACACACAGTCTATTCATTCTTCACACCAGGAAGATTAAAAAAAGAGGTGATGGTTTAACTTTTTCTTGTCCAACTGCGTATAATACGAGCACAGTTAATGCATATGAGAACTAACAAAAATGACTAGAATTGATTCTAGATATGGTATTAGTGGATTGTGTTGTCTTTGTGCTGATCCTAAAAAATTTGACTAAACCAAACATATTATGGCTTATATTATATTACAAGATATCAGCTGTAGGAGTGTAACACAAACCTCTATCTGTATCTGTTTAACTCTGATAATATCCTTAAATGTATCTCTATTCCAAAGTGGGCATGGCTAACCCTGAATAGGTTTCTTTCTTTTACCTTACCACTACACCTCTGGGAACAATGGAAATGGCAGCATTGACTGTTCCTCAACCTCAGCTTCATCACTGGAGTTTATAACTTGTGTCAACTACAGATGGATGCAAGGCTGCTTTTTAAATCTTGCTCAGGCAGATATTATTTTTGCTTTTATCTGCCTGTGATATTTTCGAATGAATTTAGCTGGTTCTATTTCAGTGAATATAAACCATTTAGTCGCTAACAGCCAACGAGGTCACACAATGAGAACAAACAACCTGGAAGACTATAGAAACAGACAGTACCATAGTCACAAATGACTAAATAATACTTTCAGTCATGATACAAAAATATACAAAAATGTAAAACAGATCAAGACTGAAATGTATGCACAAATAGATGTGCCAAAGAATGACCTCAGAGAGGTCCGCTACAGATATAAACCACTCTTAAGCCTTAAAAAGAGTCATATTGCTGAAGAGTGCATGAGAAAGCATTTAGAGTTGTGGTGTATAGTTGTATTGACAGATAAAATCAAGATTAACGTGTATCGAAGTCATGCAAGGAAGAAAGCATATAGATAAATGGGCCTGTTCAGGGTCCAAGGCATAAGCACCACATCTGTAAAACATCATAGCATAGGCAACGATAGCTGCTAGTGGAATTGTTCACTGGTCTTTATTAATGATATGACTGATGACAGCAGTGTAGGATGAGAGTACAAAAGCATCTCAACTGATCAGATCCAGCTAAAAGTCCCAAAAGTCAGTCAACAGCACTTTACCTAGCAATAGGATGAACACCCAGAAGACACTACTTAACTATATTTGTTTCAGAGCCAAAGTATGAAATATTTTTGACTGGCCAAGTCGATCACATGACCTGAAGCCTGAGTCACCAGTCTTACACTTCTCTTTATGGAAACCCTCAGAAGTACAGAAAGTGAAAATGACCTTTACACCCATATCTGGGCCTTCGCCAAACTGCTGCCACAAAATTGGAAGCACACAATTGTTTATAATGTCTTTGTATGCTGTCCCATTACAATTTCACTTTACTGTAATTAAGAGGCCCAAACATGTTCCAGCATGACAATGCCCCTGTGTGCAAAGTGAGATCAATGATGACATGGTTTGCCAAGATTAGAGTGGAAGAACTCAAGCGTCCTGCACAGAGCCCTGACCTCAACCATACTGAAGACATTTGGGATGAACTGGAACGCTGACTGCTCCTCAGGACTCCTCATCTGACATCGGTACCTGATCTCACTCATGCTTTTGTGGCTGAATGAGCACAAATCCTAACAGCCATGCTCCAAAATCTAGTGGAAAGCCTTCCCAGAAGATTGGAGGTTATTATAACAGCAAAGGGGAAATAAATCTGGAATGGGATGTTTAAGAAGCACATATGGTTGTGATGGTCAGGTGTCCACAAACCTTTGGCCATACAGTGTATATGGATTTTATATGTAAAAACAATTTATATTAAATCTCACTTTTTCTAGTCTAGTAGTTTAGACTAGAAGCAAGCACATTACTCACCTCCACCACACATCTCAGAGCACTCAGTAAACCCATCATACTCCCAGTCGTGAAGCTCCTCTTGCTCTGTAGCTGTGTTTCTAATTCTCTCGCTGTCCTGCTCAGTTCTCACTCCAGGGCAGGGCGTGCGGTAACAGGGTTGCATCTCTGGAGGCTTCTGTCCCTCACACTCATCATTTGGAAGATCAGCAACTGACTGGGAGAAGGAGAGCAACACCTGACACTTCACTGTCCGCCTCTGTGTGCCAGCGCCACATGATCTACTGCAGGGCCCCCAAGCTCCTCGAATGAACCTGCAAAACAAATTGACACAAAACACACTCTGATGTGAAATCATAATGTGATCTGACACTAATAAAAAGCCTCTTTGACAACCTGGGTTTCTTCTGGCACTCATTTCATTTTCACACATTTTAGTTATTTGCAGCTAAGTTCATAAACTGTACTTAGTACTCATATCCAGCTGTTATTGCAATTCTTTAAACAGCTGTAAGTCATTAAAGCTCAACGCTCTTGAATAAATTGCTTTGATGCATGCTTCCTCACAGTTAAGAATCAAACACAAAATTGGAAATACTATGAGATCAGTGTTTTTATAGCTCCTCTTGAAGCAAGAGTTTCCTGTTGTCAACCTGAGAGGAAGAACAGCTACATATTTATTTGATCAAAAACTTAAAAGTATGAACTACAAGGAGAATGAACCTAATTGCCAATTAATTCTGTAGGCTATTTTTCCAGTTAGATAACAGTCAAAGCCTTCAAAAGGTCCTTCAAACTGTACCTTGCTGATGAAATAGAAGAATAATGCCACACTGACTATTAATTTGATTTAGATGGGGCTCATGCTTACTGTGAGACACTGATGACAGAATCACCACCTCGGTGGTCATGGTCTAAACAAATCAGCTAGGCAGGTAAGAAGAGTAAAGTCAAAAATTCGGTGCCTTCTGAAGAGCATTATATAAAACGATCTAGAAAAAGACTTCATACATATGACCTACTAGAAGCATCGGTGCTCAGGAAACCTGAAACATTTACCTTTTGATCTTATATCTTATGAAAGCCCAGACACCATCATAAGCCAGATCTCTTAGCTGCTGAAGGTCCATCAATTGCAATTTCCTTCTGAGTCAACAAAACTGTTTCATTAAAATCACAGGCCAATCTGGGTTTCTACTCTGCAGGCCTTCATCCATCTGCATCCTAGTATTGTGCAAAGATGATGAGAGTACTTCAACCGTCATCAGCTGCTTAAAGCATATGGTGGTGCCTTACCATCTGTTAGAAACGTGTGATCCTGGGGATATAATAGAGTCAAGAACTGAAGTTGCTTTGTGATGTTCTCTATTCCATTGCTTTAAGTGACTTTTACAGTCTTAGCTGCTGGTAGCCAGTTATTGTGATCATGTCTCTGAGGCTGTCGTGCACATCTTTTGCTGACTGAACTGTGAAACCACAGCATAAGCATGCTTCCTCTTTTTATGATCCAGTGCACTGAGAAACCAGTAACTAGGTTCTGATGGTCCTCAACAAGAACCCTAGTGGCCTTTTTTTACAACATCCTGCAGGATGCATCCAAAACTTTGGTGAATGCATCAACATCAATTCAGACTACATTTCTCCCAATACACATGATTATTTTATGTGAGAATCTTATTCTTATGTCACTCTCATTGCAACACTGAGGCCTATCGTACATTGACAGTGATAGACAAACTGCCTATTGTTTATCATGGTCAAATTGTCAAACTCGGGCAATATGTTTTAATCTTGATCTTCCCAAGTAATTGCTACAGTTGTTTAAAGTATATTTGAAGAAATGGCAGGCTTAAAGCTTGGCAGCAGAGGTGCAATAAGTCTAACACAGGAATTTCCTTCTCGTTCCGTTTGCATCCGTATGCTTGCGCCCATATGGCAGGCAGATATTGTTGTTGGCTTCTGGGCGACAGCATATTATATGCTGTTATTTATGTGCTTTGGGGGAAGACATGCCTCTTGCAAAGCGCAAAATCATATGCTTTTGCAATGGACAATTCTCTCACCCTGCATAACTCTCAAAAACCCTGAGAGAAGCAGGTCAGCAGTGCTAAAACATATAAAGTATCATCTAGCATAGATCAAAGTTGAGGTCCTTCAAAGGTGATTGTATGCACATTCTTTATATTTTTTATGGATTTTTGCAACGCATGTAACCAAAGAATCATTTTACATACATTACTAAATATGCTTATTGAGTTATAGTGATATAGAGTTGGAAGAGAGAATGCTTATGAAACAGAACCCAACCATTGCATCCAATCCAATTCCTCCCTTATGGTTTAAAGAATTTCTTTAAATCTCAATGGTTACTGCATTGTTGAAATGAATTAAATGAATTCTAAGGGTTATATAAATCAAGCCTTCCCTCAAAATTTCATGAAGTCATACAATAACAAAGGTCTCCAAGAGAGTAAGGCACGTGTGCCAAATTCTACATTTTTTGTGGTTTTCACCTTAAGCAATATGCATGACTAGCAGCTGATGCTAGCTCAGGCTACTTCAAATTCAGCTACCTCAAGTTCAAATTAACTCCTCGAGCTATCCTAGACTGAGGCTAACATATACGTATAGGCTCCACATTTACCCCTTTCAATACCACACAATTCAATGTTAAATATATAGCGCTGTGAATCACTATGTGTTCATGTAGTGCATCAGTAGACGCCATCATTCAGCCCGACTCATCTGTACAAATCATCTTCTGCCCCAGAAATCTAATGGTTTCAACAGAACATCAGCTCACAAATAGTTATGGTCTCCCCTTCCGTCTACCAGCTGTTTATTTCGGTTCACACTTCTTTTTTTTTACCAGTCTTTTCATTTAACCCCTTAAATTCCCAGGACCAGTCAGTTTCAGACTTACATTCCTCACTTTTGCAACCTCATACATTTTCTTAGGCATTTATCCAAAGTGACTTACAATTGAGACACGCAAATGAAGCTTGGCAGAATTGTAACTGCTGAACCACCAGTCAAACAGTTTAACTACATTTAAACACTGTAGAAACTAACTTTCATAGTAGTTACTGAAATATAAGCTTTAAGCTGGGACTTTAAGGGGTAAGTACCAGCCAGCTCAGAAATATCTGACTTCTCATGTGAAGAATAGGGAGATTCTTCTTCATTTAAATCTCTGGTAAGGAAATAACTTAGGTCTATTTAGACGATATAAATTTCTTTAACATAATGTAATCAATTATTTACCTTTCATGAATTATTACAATTTTAAATATTACAAATAATTATAAATCATTACAGGCTTTATGCGTTACAGTTGATTATAGTGAAGTTATTAGGAAGGGTACACAGTTATGAGAGTGACAAATGTAAGTATGGACACAATAAGTCCTCACATGTTTGAGAGGTTAAAAAGGAACAATGAGTTGAAATGTGGATTCATGTTTCCCTTTGATAACAAGAAGCTTAAAAAATGCTATAGAGTCTCTACCACCTTCAGGTGACTTCCATCTGTCCATTATCTGCACTGCTTATCTGTCACTGCTGTGGGCAGTTGAAGTTGGCATGCCCAGCTAGCTGTCTTAGGGCGAGAGGCGGGGTACACCCTGGCCAGGTCACCAATCTATCACAGGGCTAACACAGAGACAAGGAACCATTCACACTCATATTCACACCTATGGGCAATGTAGAGTAGCCAGTTGACCTAATTTGGATGTCTTTGGTCTGCGGGAGGAAACCGGAGCTCCCAGAGGAAACCGAATCATGGAACGCAGGCATGGGGAGAACATGCAAACTCCACACAGAAAGGCCCCAGTTGGCTGCCACGTTCAAACCCAGAACTTTCTTGCAGTGACCGCACCATAGAGCTACAGGTGACTTAATACACTTACGTTGGTTCCTCAGAAACTGCCGTATCTTCCTCAAGTTCGATGGCTTGCTTGGACCAAGGTGGCTTCGCTTCAACGGGCAGCTTCTCTGAAAAGAGCCCAATTGATAAAACCTTATATTAGTATTTTTGATTGCTGTTGTTATACGCAACACTCTAAATAACTCATTCATGTGATTGGGGATTTAAATCAAATAATATTATTTACCAGATGCTGTTAATGTACAGATAAGCAGGGTAAAGAGAACACTGCTTACCTGCGGGCTTGTAGCAGGGAACAGTAACCAGACAGTCCTCCTTTATGTGTGGCTTTGTGATTGGATTGCAGCCGCCAGCATGCAGCCCTCTGTGATCAATGCACAGGACCACTCTGTAGCGTAGGCCTTGTCCACAGGTTACTGTGCACTGGTAAAAAAATGTGTAAAGTCAGTTGATTACATAGGCTTTAATAAACCTGTAGATCAATTTATAGATTTTTTTCAGTGTTAAAACTGTCACACACACACACACATACACGCACACACACTCACACACACACACACACACACACACACACACACACGCACACAGTCATATCAACAAAGCAATATGTTACTGGACAACTTGACTGACTTATTTAACATTTAACAAAACAAGCTCCATTAAAAGGCAAGCAATTTCATAGCAAATTACTAATCATGTTTGGTCACAGGACATACAAAAACATGTTGTCTAAAGGTTTAAAAGACGAGGTCACAGTGGGAATGATGGGTGCATATATTTATCACCTGGTGTGGATTTAAAAAGCTGAAGAACAACTAAAAGACACTTTATAAACCCTATCAATGTGAATTGGCCTTAATTATCCACAACTTAGTTGTTTGTTCTTAATTTTTATAGATAAAAAATGAGGTCTGTACTATTCACTTAATATTTAGACAAAGTCGCCTACTCATGTTGTTGAAGGGATGACACTACTAGTGAAAATCTACAAAACTGGGTTGTAAAAAATTGAGCCGGGTTTTTAAGACTGCACTTGAAGTGAGAATATCATCATCTTATACCTCCATCTGTGCTAAGAAGGTCTTGTGAGAAAGTACTGATACACATTTTGGACCAAAGTAGGTTAAAAAAAAACGTTGCCACCCTTTGGAGCTGTTCCACCCATGTCAGGCTGTACAATAAATTATGACCACAAAAACTGCAACACACACAAAAAAGAATGGCTTGTGCCCAAGCAAAATAGCAACAATGTTACCCAATAACTTATGCTTGCATCAGCATAAAAAAGACGCTTTCTTACATGCTGAAGAGAATGAAAAAGTCAGTCAACCAGTAAATAAGTCAGTAAATGTGTAGAAAATCTGCCACTCATACATTATTAAAATAAATAAGTCAGCAGTTGTAAGTGCTAATCCATCATTATAAAATGGCTTTGCCATGATCGTAACATGAGTTACATACAGTATATTAGGTAGAGATTTGCAGCATGTATAGCATAAGGACTGACAGAACCATAGAGCAGATGCCTGCATCCGATATGCATGATGTAGTAATAATAGCTTCTTTACTGACAACATGAAACTGGAACCATTCACCCCAAGTCTCATGTTAAAAGAAAAGGAAGAAACCTAAAAACTCTGGATACTTATAAAATGCTTATGAAAAGTGTCTTCAGCCAATACAAGCATTTAAAAGAGATTTAGAAATAAGACTAGTCCAGGGAAACAAAATCCCAAGTTTTCACATTTTTCAAAAGGCCACAAATCTGGGTTCATTAATTCTTGGTTATTCTGTTGTAAAAGGAAATTTACTCATGAAATAAAGAAAAAAACAAAACAATCACAAGACATCCAAATATGGTTTTGATAATGTGGAGAGGCTGAGACTCAGCTCCTTATTTTAGATTAAAATATTGAAGCTAATCATGTTTTTGTTCTTCATAATAACAGATGGAAATTTTGACTTGTTTTGCCCCTAAATTCAACTCTTGTACACATTTGAAGAGTTATAAAGTTTACTGTGTTAAGGAAGTTGCAGAGCAGCAAAGTTTAGAACCGTTACTGGTAATAACACAGACCAGTGATGTTAAATATCTATATATTTTAGGGGGTGTTTCTAGCTTACCATGCTTCATAAGCTCAGGAGTGTTGTTTTAAAAAGTCAAATGATGGAGTAGATTAATTGCTATATTTTTTCTTCTTATTTCAGTAATTAAATCATTGTTAGTGCTGGACTGCAGTATGGGATCAGAGAAAACAGATAGCAATGAGCTATTTTCTCATATAAAAATGTGAGTTGCAGGAACTCTGGGATATTTAACACTTTCCATGAGGCCCAGCTATTAAAGGTTTTTTAACAGTGAACAGCACAAAGCCCAAGGGTGAGCAATTAACTTCTAGGTATAGTGAGGCGTTGAATGACTATTTCTTTTGAAGGAAAAAAAGTTAAACTGTGGGATAACTCCTTTGGGGTACAAACTTCGTACATTACACCTAAAAGACAGCACTCTGTGCAGCTCCTCAGAGTTGATTCCCTTACCAGGAACAATGCATATTTTTGGCTTATAGATTTGATGTTTAAAATAGTTCAGATGTAATTGTGTTAATTGCCTTTAATAGCAGTTCACCACAAGTTCAGCGAGAAACCAACTAGGCAATTGCCATTTAGTTCATTTTAAACCATACACCAGAAAAAAGTCACTATATTATGTGTCACAAAATTCTTGTTTTGGGCTGTAAATACACTCAATGGACTATGGAATGCCACTCGATGAATTAATCGTATCCCTGTAGTCAACGAAATAGTTTTTTGCATGGAAGAGTTTGGATGAGACAGCATCTAAAAGCAAAGATACTGATTATCCAGAAGATCAGTTTTGAACAATTTTGCAAGCTGAAGTAAGCTGTGACCATGGCGAATGAGTGCTTGGTCAGTTTATCCTTTAAACTATAGGCACATTTTCTTCACAAGAGACCACAATGATTTAGCAAAATCACTAGCATTATTTTATTAAATTTGACATATCTTAATAGTTTGAATGATAAAATCCAGCCCATGCACTCATTATGATTTCATGACCTTAATTAATGTACAGTTAATGCTTTCTGCTGCTGTACTTCCAGTTCATCAGGCAGGAGAACTGATGTGCTGGATCAGGTGCTATTTGGTAAGCTGAGAGTTTGATAATGAAGGTATAAGCTATAATGTTAAACCATTGAAACTGAATCAACGCAAAAAAGAAGGTGTTCAAAAATGTTTGGCAGTGTAGATTTGAGAACAGAACTGAATAAATGTTAATTACCGGTGACCATTCCTGCGCAATCCATGTTGGACAGTCAAACGTGTTGCATGGTTGCACGATGGATGTCTTGGATGCGTACAGACACTTCCATTCATCTGTGGGAGTGATGTTTCCCTGCATGTCTTCTTCCACACATGATACGGAACGACTTTGAACTCCCCCACCGCAGGACGTAGAACAGGCAGTCCATGGGCTGCTCTCCCATCTCACAGTAGAGATTTCAGAGTTTAAATGGAACTTTCAAGTGTTTTTCCATTTCAGGTAAAAAAACGTCTAATGTTAGTAATAAACACATCATATTTATCAAAAGCTTAGTAGTGTTTTAGGCATGCACAAGAAAGTCTAAATTCCCCAAGCAATTCACTGATTTGCTGAAAACCATACTGCAGTCTCACTGGCTTAAAGCATCTGCACTGACTACTGCAAGAGCACTGAAAGCCTTCACTGTCTCAGCCTGGCTTTAGGCCCAGTGAGTGCTTCATTGAAATAGAATGTGAAACCTTTGGCTCTCTGCTATTGTGGAAGAGAACTTGAAATGTTACTCGACAAAGACAGGCTGAGGTGGACTGGAAAGCTGGCCAGGACTGAGAGGTTTTGGGGAGGCCAAGGGAAAAGTGCAGCATAAGGCCTAGGAGGAAGTTAAAGAACATACCGAGGTAGTGGGTGGTAGAGGTCATAGGGCATTATTTGCTTGTAGCCATCACTAGAAATTGGACATCGAAAAATATGCAAAGTTATACACAAAGCTACGACATTTGGGTTAGATATAATCCACAGATATTGTTTTAACTCGCATGATAAAGAACAGTTACTCGTCTGAGCCTTCAGGTTGCAGTTTTAATCATTCACCTGGCAGGACAAGGGTCCATGTTGCACTCCTGCAGTCTGGGTTTGGGCTTGACATTCTCGGGGTAATAATGGCAATACTGGTCCACCACCACACGATTACTCCTCAGGTCAAAGCACTCCGCTGAAGTCAGCTGATACCCTGAGTAATATTAAAAAGACATGAATTTGCAGACACCTGTATGAACTGGCAGTAAAATAAAACATTTTAATATTGATTCAAATTTTTTTTTTTACCTCCATCACAAGATACAGAACAGGGGAAGAAATCGGTCTCTCTCCAGCGATGGATGATCGGCTGGTAGAAGATAAACTGCACCACACTGTCTACACTGCTGGCATAATGGACCTGCTTAAATGAAGGTATGGGCTTAAAGAAGAATCATTTTAGCATGTGTCAGAACATTTCAACCCACTTGGAGAGTATTGTTTGTAAACCTCTAAAGTCACCATCATGACATCAGTTCTTGAGAAATAACAACTTCATTGACTAGAACATTTTAAACCGTAACTTAACCTTCCACATTTTCAGAACGCAATTACTGACAAATGTCTTCAATTTGTGGTAAAAAAAAAGTAGACAGGGTATGCCTGTTTTCCATAATTCAGTTATACTGAATCCATTCAGTTGTGAAGAGCTGAACAGCAATACTTTAACTGTGTAAACAAGTTAATGATTAGGTTTTGTTTGCCGGGAAAGGAAGCTCACCACTCTATCATAAAAACGCCTGTTCTGGCAGAAAGTGTGGGAGCGAGCACCTTGATTCATAAACAGATTTTGTTTCATGTAACTTGACTTTGGAAAAAAAAAGTCACTGAGGATGGAGAAAAAAGCTGTGGAATAGTTATAGAGTTGAATGCTATATATAATGAATAGAAGTATTCAGCATTGTGTTAATAATAGCAATGTCAGCTATACAAACATATATATATATATATATATATATATATATATATATATATTTATTTATATACACAAAAAGCATATACTTCATGTTAAAAATCTCTTATCTTAAGGCTGGTTGTCATCAATCAAAAAGAGGAGCCAATCACACTGAGGGGGATTATGGATGTGCTGGTGCTTTAACTAATGCTCACAAAGACTGCTGGGATTTGGCCAGTCTATATACACACTCATGCATTTGAAGTACACGCTCTTTATGGACAGCTCTAAAGTACATGCTCTTTTCCCTTTATGGATAGCTCTAATGGTTGTAGTAACAATGCCATGAGGCTCTGATAAAGACACCTGGCATTAATTTAACCTTGGTTAACAGTCTTTATTTCATACACCAAGTTGCCAGTGAATCATGTCCTAAATAGGTTCAGGCTAATACTGTCACACTCTCCGAGGATCTCATAAGGTTTGTCTTCACCTCCTTGACACTTAGAAAAACACAATAGTGCAAAGACTCAAATATCCAGAGAGTTCTGCTGTCTCTTTTTTAGTTCAAGACCAAGCCTTGCCTAAATAAACTTCCAAGACCTGTCACATTCTTTAGGGGTGACAAAAGTGTTTCATCGAATGGTAAGATATCACTCCCCATACATCCTTACTGAGTCAGGCCTGGAGCTGGGTAAAACACCCACCATCTCTAAAACTTCATCCACTAATAAAGCCATCTATTGAAACCATACGCTGGCTAAACCTCCCACTCAAATGCTTAAGCTTCCTCTCTGACTCCTTTTAGTCCCAGATGGATTGTGTCACAAGCCGTTTGAGAAATTTTGGACCTTAATCATTTATTGGTTGAGATGAACGAAATTCAACCCATCAAAGCGATTTCAAAGTCAGCTTCAAAACAAGTTTAAGCTGTTTGGTGCCAGAAACAGTACACTAGAGACTGGTGTACAGAGTTGCAGCTTATGCCAATTATATTTACATGGGAAATATATTTTCAATTATTTATAAAGTTTACATTAAATGATTTCCAGGAAAGAGTAGTTGAAAACAATGCATGAATATTGGAGAATAGGAAAGAGGAACTGAACAATTCACACATTTATTTCCAGTGTAATCACAGTCTGGCTTGTTTTAATGACTTTTCATTTCACTTTTCTCAGCTTTCCCCCCAAAAATGTGATATGAGCTGGCCATCTTCCTGGTATCAAATTAGAAAATTAGAAAAAAAGGCATTTACTGCTTCTCAGATTTCTGTCTCCGACATTCCTATTTATTGTGTTATTTTGGATGAATTTTAGGAGGAAGAGAGCTGTTTTTACTGGCATTTTCCAACTGTTGGCTGCTTCATTTCAAATTGGCTATTCCATTAAGTGTATGACAGCCAGCACATTAATCTAGGGAGCTACTTAACAAACTGGGTAAAAGCAGAGGCGTAATAATTGGCGGGTGGCTGGCGGCCAGGAATCTAATTCGTTCCTGGAGGGAGTTAGGGGTGAGTTCACCAGAGAACTCCAACGTGATAAGGGAAACTCATAATTATCCATGGTACTGTGTGCCTCCTCCCTACTGAGATCTGGCATGTGCCTCATTCAGGCACAGAGCATACAGTATTTAAAAAATTTTCAGAGATTGATCATTCAACAGCTGATGTGTTGAAATGTGGAACTTCATAATGAGCCTGAATTAGAGGATCTACATGCCCTTCATATTATTCTCTTACACTTCAAACAGTAGCTTCTTTGAAATACAGAAGGTGCAATACGAATTTTAAAAGCTGATTATTGTCTTACTTTGACGGTAAAGTCAGCCTCTAGTGGTCCAATGATTCTAAGGATCTCCTTGTCATTGAGCTTCTGGAAATCTATGATTGTGTTCTGTAAGATATATTGCTTGGTTCCATCCAGAGAAAGCTCCCCCTTGATCCCCTGCAGGGTCTTACTCTCCAGATCTAGAAACAAAAACAACAATCTACTGATGGCTACAATGTGTCAAATGTTTGGCTTATGCAAAGCCTACACAACTTTAGCAATTTGTACCACTATACAGGACATGAATATAAATTGCATTGAATTTGATTTGTATAATTTAAATTAGACACGGAGAACAAGAGATTCTTAGGGTCCTCCATAAACAATCACTTGCTTGCAAGTAAAAACCTGAAGAACATGCATTCTCAGATTTCTGATTGTACACTCAGGGCCAAATGTACAAAACTATTTGTGTCCATTTTTAACTGTAATTCTGCACAAAAAACTCGCATGCAATGTATTTGTATATACAAGGCTAAAAAGCGCAACATGCAATGTAAACACTGTGCAGATGGCAACCTCTCGTTCATAAATGAGTATTTGAGATAGGGTCATGCAAAAAGTGGGAAGTCCTCACGACAAGAAAACAGAGAAATGGGAAGTACACCTGAAAATGTATTCCATTCTACCTTGTCTACCTTGTATAATTTAATGTCACGCCTGTTGTTTGGAATTGTGTAGGCAGTGTTGGCAGGTGTGTGGTTTTCCCCTAAAAACTTCTAAACTGCCAGTATGGATTATTCATTCTGATAGCTATTTTTATTTTATGACAAAATGTGTAAAAATATGTAATCATTTCATGAGTTTAGTGAGAGAACTATTCAGGGAAACTATGTGCTTTACTATCCTACTGCTTGTTTCACACAGATCTGGCAACCCTGATCATACGTCACAGACAGAAACATTAATTTCCTCACGTCTAACAAACAAATTCAACATATTAAGCAGGTCTTTTTGACACTGCCAAATTTCCAAATGTTACAGAAGCCACAGGCAACCACAAGAAATAATGATTGCAGTTTAACTGTACACTTTTATATGACACTTATTCTGCATGCCAGCATCTTTTCATTGAAACCAAATTAGTAGTCAAATTACATATCAGCAGTATTAATGCCCTACACACTGCTTACTTGTTCTGACATGGAAGTCAATGTAATAAGAATTTAATTTCACATTATCTTGGTTACTGAACTTGCATTTTCTCTGAGTAGTTGCCCATAAAACTTCAAAAGCTATTAAACCTCAATCTGTATCTCATGCAAAGTGAGTTTAGCAGATGCTTCCTAATCCTTCAGTGTTAATTTCAGATGTATTGCATAGTCATTTAGCACCAGATCAAGATGCATCTTGTTACATATAGTAGGTACGCCTCTGGAATTCATTACTTGGCACGCAGGTTAAAAAAAAGACAACAAATTCTGGTAGTGATTTTTGTACCGTATTCAGTTGTGCTTGGCTCTGTTGACAGGGTGTGGGCTTTCCAGGCAATGGCAGATCTCTTGAAGTGTGTACTGCCTTGCTCCCTTCATAACATGACCTGAAGTCAACCTTCGATTTATGGGGTTTTGTCTTAATCCAGTGTGGACATTTACAAAATACCAAAGTGGGAACTAAAACCCTCCAAGAGCGTAAGTCATTGCCAACAGCCAGCTGGTTACTATTTGGTTGCCCGCACTGAGAAACTTGCCAAAAATGTGTTCATGAGAAAAGCAGCTATGCTGCATCTTCAGAAAGAAGCTCTTTGCTGGCTGTGATGAGAATAATGAAAGGATGGAAGACATTTGTTTTAGATTTTATGCCCGATTATGCGGATGGTTGCCAACATCTTGACATCATCGTTTCTAATCCTTGAACATCTTTGAATGCGAGTGAATTGCAACGTAAAATAATCTCTCTCTCGCTAATGTGGTGTCACCTTTCGGGGTGAATTACTTAGACTATTGGTGAACAGCATAGCAAAGCTATCATTAATGGTTATTAGAGTAAAAATCTCTTCCTTGCACCACCCAGGAAGTATCAGTGAGACTGTCTCTTGGCCTTGAAACAATCTGGCAGTGTTAAATAATGAGTGCATTATGCATCTGCCTTTAAACTACCAACAGTGTAATGAAATTAGTTTTCCTGAGCGCCAACAGCAACATTCAGTGATCCTAGCTGATTAAGTGGATTTCTTTATTTACAGCCAACAAGTCCACCATGGAATACCATCTTACTTGCACTACATTTAGACATATGCAATATAGTCATGAAAATAAACAGGATAAACCCACTCTTTATCTTCTCAGTTCTGAATGGAAGCCCCTGGACCTACCAAGACTTACACAAGTGATCCGGGCCTTTCAGGACCAGGCGCACATGACGACTTCCATAAGGAATAACAATCACAGTGTCCTCAGCTGGGGGAAAGAGGGAAAAAAAGGAGGGAATGATTAAAGGGAATGCAAAGCTTTTCATTGCAGTCAGATGTGATCATTAAAGTGATCTAAGCTGTGCAGGAACACTTGAGTAAAACCAAGAACAATAGAAAACAAAACTAACTCTATGTGTGATGATTGAAACATGGCTTTACTTGAGTGCTATGCCGCTTGCTGTATAAAAGGGTCGGCTTGGCTTGGGTACGTGTCCCATACACACTCTGTTGGATTTTTTTTTTGCCATTATCAACTTTTTAAAAAAACGATAGACTTTTCTGGCTGCGGCTTTACATTTAACGCACTGACTATTTCCTCCTCACAATGAAGCAGTCATCAAAACTGCATAAAGTAGAAGAAAGTATGGACCTTAACTGTGGAAAGGTTTCACCAAAACTCTGCTGAGTTTGAAACCACTTTGATAAAGCAGTACATAGCACATTTGCTTTGAGACAGCAGATGTAAGTGCAGGTGCATCGGGGTTTAAATTAATCACAGGTGGTAGTTACAGGGCTTGACATTCTTAGCATGTACAACCAAAGCTATTATTTAAACAGCTTGTCAAGTCTTTCAAAACATGCATTAGGAAACATCTAACAATTTATACAGTACTGTGCAAATCTTAGGCACATGTACAGGATGCTTTCAAAAATAAAGAAGTTTTGAAATATCTAAAAAAAAAAAAAGGATGGTGTGGTTATTGGCGGGGGATTCTGTAAGGAAATGTGAATTTGCCTACAGATAACTGATTATCAATGGCTGGAGTTGCCAAACCAGGTTAAAATTGAAGTGTAATGTTGCTCTTTCTCCTGCTATGAGCTTGTATACAGAGGTGCATCCAGTGTGAATTTAATTTCTATGCAGTTTAAATATGTAATAATCACTGATCATTTTCCTAAGGCATCAATGACCGAATCAACATGCAAAGAAGCAAAAACCTCTTTCTTTCTTTTTTTTTTTTTTTTTTTAGATTTTTAAGAACTGGCATCATGATTTCTAAATCGAGGTAAAAACATAATTCCAGACAGCATCAGTTGTAAAACAAAAGTTGTAAAAAATACAAATAGAGTCATTAGATCTTAGCAGATAATAGACCGACTGGGTATTAAAGAAAAAAACTTTCTTCTTACTCTTCCCACTGGCATGTTGGGATTTGTAGTGTCCTCTCACAAGTCTGCAAGAAGATCCATCTCCATTGCAAACTCCACAATTATCTTCTTTAGCAGTGCTTCCTAACTCATGATCACAGCCAACAATCTGCCAAACGGGAAGAAAGAAGACGTCTCGCAGACTGGATTTTTAATCATAGCTCTGTTGCCTTTTCTACTGTTTCAATCAATTACGTTTTAGGATTCAGTATGTTTCCAATCAAGAAAGTGCGACCGAAATGGAAATAAGTGGCTTCAGTCCCTGTTTGGATGTTAATCCTGTGAAATGCTAGTGGTTACAACATTCGTCATGCTACATCATGCAACTTGAAAAGAGAGGCAGAGCGAGGTTAATTTAAATTGTGCTATTAGAAATGTAACATTGCAAATAAGTATTCATGTGTGAACAGAACTGTCTTTGAAGATCAAAACCAACATAAAACATTTCTGTGTTTGTAGTTGTATTGGCACACAGGATAGAACCCACATCGTGACACTCCTTCTATCAGTGCATAACGGCCTAAGGCACTGTTAAAGAATCTCAAGATTACAAGGATTGTTTTCAGATAGCGTGCAAACCTGACAAGCTCCACTGATGCACATGTCCAAAGATTCTGTGTAGCAGCGAGTTCCATCTAACACTTTTGGTGCCAGCTCTACTACTAGGTCTGTGCCTTTAGCCTTGCATTTGAGGGCACATGGGTTTTCGGGGTCATTGTCCACAGGCAGCCACTCATGGAAGCGACCCTGGTAGCGCACGTCAGCATGGGCTGAACACTGCTGAGCACGGAAATCTCCAGAATCTGCTGGACAGTCCTGAGGATGGAGAAATTAGTATAAGAGGAGAAGACACATGGTACAGTTTTGAACCAAAGATAACAGTCGTGTGTTCATTTTGACAAAAATTTTTTATTTAGTTTTAGTCTTAAGCCTACCTGACACTTGCATGCAGAGACCCACACTGCTGCGTGCCAATGAAGGAACTGCTCCTGAAGTGTGGCTATAGCTTTGTGGAGCTTCCGTATCAAGTGCGTGTGTACGTGCATGGCAGGAGTTTTGAAAGATTTTTGTCAATGTAGCAACTTATGCGCAACGTATTCGCAACAATTGCATGTCACCGAGTGTCACCGCTTGCCATTGTGCTCTGTGTGCTTTTTTTTTTTGACGAGGTAAACACCTGGAATACACTGGCGCTCATTGGCACTCATATGTAGTTCCCGCACGGTACGCAGTGGCTCACCAAAAGTAGCGCCATCATTTCGGTCACACAGGGATACAGCTTAAATATCGATGCATGGCTTCTTCATTAACATTCCAAGGCATGGTCTGTCACACTCCAAATTCCTGCACGATGACATCATGCATGAGTAACAATAGCGTATGAATGAGTGATCACTCGAGCCACTGAGTGCATAATGCCTAAGCATGACATCATCGCAACTTATGCACAAATTGGCAAAAAATAAGGCCTATTTCAGGTCACGTGCTCGTGGCAGATGCGCACCTGGTTTGTAACTTATGCGTGACAGATGACACGACATGGCGCATACGACGCTTAACTTTGTCGTGAGGAGAAGTGTCGTGCCACCTTTTTGGCATGCATTAGCAGAACACACTGCAGACCTGTTCCTGACCAAAATTTGTGCAAGTGTCAGGCTGGCTTTAGTCATTTACTGAAAATTGTAGTTATATTTTAGTCACATGTTAATCTCTTTTTTGTTTTGTTTGAATTCAAGATTTAGTCAGTGGAACTCAGTTTTAATTTTAGTTGAATTTTAGTAAATGTTTTGGTCATAATTTTCTCAGACAGTTTCTTGACACTAATGGATTTTACTGAAGGATATTTCTCCTAGCTGCGAAAAAATCCCTTAAGGAGCCATTTTAAGAGACTGATGGTGTTCGGTCTAGGTTTGAAATTTGTTTTAATTTGTTAAACATTAAAGTAAATGTTTGGTCCTGATGCTTACTTATATTGCTACTGCAGTTAAGAGTTACTCCCCTGCAACAGTGGTTTTGCTTGAATAGAATATCCTTCAGTTTGATTTATATATATATATATATATATATATATATATATAGCATATTTATATATATATATTAATTTAGCATTCATGCATGTGGAAATAAAAACAGAAAGAAGACGGTCAGGTTAGGAGTAACAGTTTCTGACTGAAATTTTAATGAAAAAACAGTAATTTGTAACTTTCAATATTAGATTAGTACAGGTTTTTTTTTTGCTCTGATTTTTGTTCTCTGAGAAGTTTGTCGAGTTACGCCGCTTACAAGTAACCTGCTCTAATCAGCCAAGGGAAAAAGAAGAATGTACTTCTTGTACTACATGTACTTCTTTCATACACCATATAAAAGTGAATGCCTAACTAGATTGTCTGCCCAAACAGAGGCAGCTATTTCATTTCATTTTTGCTCATCAGGGCATAATCAGAGATTTCGTCATAATTTTTGATGTCAAATATTTTTTCATTTACATTGTCATTACAATTTAGTCCAGAAATAAAAGGTTGTCAGAGAATATGTAGCAAACTTTTTCTTGTAAACACACCTATTCAAAAATGTTTACTCACCACATTACTGCATGTGCGGTATTTGATATTCTGCCCCTCACAGGTCCTGTGAAGATAAGAACATAACCAAACTCAGCTGGATATTCACTGAACAAAGCAACTATTGATCAAAGTCAGTCTACGTTCTCTCCATTTCTTTCAGCTACACTACAGACAGCGCATCATTTGTAAGATTCAACAAGTCAAGTATAGTCTATTAGGAGCGATCCCCTTGACATTTTCCATCCAAATTTAGCTTAATGAACTTTCTAGCTAGAGTCCACATCATGCTTTGAAACTCAGAGGTGACAATTGATCAATGAAGAGCACAGGATTATTCCAATGGATATATTTGACTTCAATAACATACGTGAAATTCCAGTGTCACAAGCAGATCTGGAGCTGTGATTAGAGGCTACATGTCAATATTATGATTCATGGACAAGGGATTAAGACCCTTATACTATTACTTCAGAGAAAGCCATGGATGAGACTATGGAGTCAAAAGCAAAATCCTTAGAGCTTGACAAAAGCATTAGGCCTATGACATATAAAGACTGGTACCTATGCCAAGTAAAACAGTGCACCAGGAGCCCAGACCAACTTTGATGCAGGATGTCTGAGGGACACACAGTGAAGCTATAGACTCATATGTGGAAAATAATACACAGGTGATTCATTTCGTGTCTGTCTTGAGGAAGGAAGAGAGACTCTGAAGAGGCTGAGAGTGAGCATTATGGCTTTAAACGAGACAAGTAGAAAGTGAACAATACATCATGACGTCAAAGTTTGAGTCCACGGATCTCCGGCAGACCCAAAGCACACAGTTACCACAGCCCCACTTCTTCTGCTGTGTTCATTAAAACAGCACTTCTGAACAGGAGTGCATAAATTCTTTCCCTGACCAGAGGAAAACTAGGACTCTAATATTATAACTATGTTGCGAAAGTAACCACACACACACACAAAACCCAACTGTGCATTAAAGTGGCTGGCCACATTCAATGATTAATCGATAATGAAATGTGTATCAGTAATGCAAATTATATTGCACTCTAATTCATGGCAAATTTGAAATGAATGCTATATGTTGGCTGAGTGAGCTAACAAAATCTCACTTCTATCTAGTGGATCAATAACCCTGCTCTTACAACAACAATGGCAAAAAGTCTGCAGATGTCTGCAATTACAGCACATGCAGCCCAACCCAGCTCTAAATCTATGAATATAATCTATGCCTACATATACAAATGCTTTGTAATGGTAATTGCTGTAACTTACAACACCTAATGTAATGTTTCCATATGCACAAACCTTGTAAATATATAATTACCATTCATTTAAACAGCAGGAAATGTAAATAAATATTTAAGTGCTTTAGTCTAACACTGTACTTGAAACAAATTTAATGTGAGATCGCTCTTGTTGCGTATAAACAGCACGCACATGGTGGCGTGACATTATGCTCTACTGACTTGAAAATGGCTAATTGAAATCATATGATCTTAAATTTTCTGATCACTGAAATATCCTGGCTGAAATACAAGTCATTGATACCACAGTAGTTACTTTACTTTCAGTGTTATTTAAGGTTTCAGCACATACTGTGAGTGTTCAATTTCTTTACATTAAACTACTTATAACATTTTTTTTGTTTTATGAATGCAAGCATAAATCAGTACTAGAGAGTCTGTGCTCAGTATAAACACACTGCCTGTCCAAGACTGGACTTCGGAGGTTTGGAAAGGATTTGAGGCAAAACCAAAATGCATTCTTCCAACTTGCAACCACAATGTAGGCCTATTATTTTTCTATATAACACATCACTGATCTGTCAGGCTTTTTAAATTTCTCATAACGCCATCATTTGCCCATCTTGTAGTGTTTTTGATATTTCCAAGCTCTATAATTCTGTAAATTCTTTGCCACTTTCTAAAATAAAAATTCAATTTCTTTGATTGATACCACTGAAAATACTTCTCCTGCAGGATTTGTTTTACTGTCTCACTAATTAAAACTGGTATTTTATAATTAAGGTGAAAGTAAATCACATGGAAAGGAAGTGGTAGAGAAAGCTGTTTTGAGAAGGGTATAATAATGATAGTTTATATGATTGAAGATTATATGTGCATGTGTGTGTGGGTGAGCTGATGAGAGTGTTGGAGCTTTGGTTTGATTGTGGTTATATGTATAGAGATTTTTGACAGACTTTGAGACACATGCATGTGTGTACTGGCACTGCTAATATGTGTATATGTCATTGCGTGTGTTTGTGTATAACCTACATGCCTTCTTGTGGGGTACATGGGTGAGCTGTTGCAAGAGTATTTATAATTTTCTCTCAGTAGCACATAAAACCTTGCGTGGTTCTTTTAATATAGCTTTGATCTGCAACCAAAGCCAGGGTAACTGAACCCCATTCCCACACGATGACTGCCTGCTGTACCCAAATTCCAAACTCCTAACCCCCAATAAGGCCTGTCAGTTCACACAAACACTCCCCTGCGCTCCAAATCCTGACCGCAGCTCCTCGTAAAGAGCCGAACCTCAAACAACTCTTAACACGAAATCACAGGGGTCAATTTTATTGCCATTTCAATTTGAGGTTCGCTCAACCGAGCAGCTCTCGCTCACACAGTGAGGCTTTAATGAAAAGTGTTCTGTATAATCAAACCACAAGGCGAAACACTGCTTTGTTTTGGAGTGAGGAGGGAAAAGTTTGCTAAGCCAAGCAGCGCCATTTTCAGTTTGTTAAGAAGCCATATAAAGATTAACAGATGCAGGCAATGTAAAGTCCAATAACATTATTATGATCCCTGTGCAGGTCATATAGTGAAACCAGAAAGAAATATAAGATTCCAAGTATGGATCTGGAATAATATAACATCCTACATCACCTCAGCATGGTTGGCGGCAGTACACCGGTCCCATAGGTGTGATGTATCCTACTTAAATAATCCTGTCACATTGTCAGGTAACAAGACAAAAAGGTAACACAGACTTGACCCCCCTTGTCCAAGGGCTTATGAGTATTTCTTTTGCGAAACTAAGCTTTATGCAGATCACAAAGCATGAAATCCATGAGCTCATTGCACAAATATTCCTCAGCCAATAAAAGTGACATCTGTATAGAATGTAGTCTCCTGTGCCATATCATTCTTTCTACAACTCACTTCCTGACTGTGTGCGCACACCCACTTCCCCTTCTTAATTGAATTTCTTGAATCACCACTATACGAGGTGGGTTGTGATTTGCTAGATGTACATTCTGCACTGTTGATAATCAAGTTTGCTTGTTTCACCAGCTAGGTCATCTGCTGAAATACAGACAATGCCTGAAGACCATATGTCTGGAAATTGCAAGCAACAGAGTGCGTTTTCTTACCCACAGGGAGTGTTTAAAAATCAAATAAAATGTATTTTGAGCACTTCTATTACAGCCCATGGGAGTAGTATTCATGCAGAGATTTACTCGCATCATTAGAAGCATGTCCACGTCAATTTAGACCATATTAAACCATACAGTGAGAAAGACTCACTTCCATCCATGAAGGATATTAATAGGAACCAGTTGAGCGCACTTATAATTGAAGGATTACACCTGACTCCTTTAAGTGCATTCTACAAATTATCCATGGATATTTTCATTATGGAGTCATTTTCAAGGGACATTAGGGACTTGGTACAAGTCAAATAATTAATTTCCCAAAGGGCGATTCAGAAGGATTCTTTACTATACACTGAGCATAGTTACTTTGCATAGGATGACTCTTCAAGAGTACTTTTGCACTTTCAATAATACCTTACCAAGTGATCATATGTACAATATAAAACAATATTGAATATTTATCATCATAAAATAATTATTTAACAATATAAGATGATAAAACCAATTCTTAGACATTTTTGTAAATGCTTGAAATTTTCAAACTGCAAACATTTCTAGAATGAGTCAAATCAAATTTTAGTAAATATTCAGGATAACATTTTTGCAGTGAATCATATTTTTTGATATGGCATACTTTTTTTTACTCATACTTTTTTACATATTTTTTACTCATGTACTTAAATTTGATTAATGTAGCCCATATATGCTTCAAAGATGAACAGAAATGCTGAGATGTAACAAGCATATCTATAACAGGAAATTTGCTCACTAAGAGTATAGGGAAGTGGCTTACTTGGAACTGAGGCAACGTCGGAGAGAATAGGATGCTCCTCCACCGCAAGTGCGTGAACATTCGCTCCATGTGCCCCAGGCATCCCATAGTGTGTCTCTGTCCTCCTCTGACCTCGCTGTCCGTGAGTTCTACAGATTGAGGAAAGTGTGTAGGAGTGGGAGAAGGACAGAGAACGTGAGAAAGAATTAATTCATTTTTCATAATGTATTTTATATATATAATTAATGTGTAGAATTTGTCATCATACAATATTTACAGTATGCACTATTTCGTTCAACATTCACACACATTCCTGCTTTAGTTCTTTGGAAACTACATGAAGCCACAATATCCACTCCTCTTCTCCAGTGAAGCTTAGCAAATATCTACATTCATCCTGTCAGCACTTTTAACTCTCGCCTTGATTGGCAATATAAAGTCAAAGTAAGGACAGATGAAATACTGAGATGGCCTAGCTGGTCCACAATAGAATGCTTTACAATACAGACCATCACTGTCAATTCCCAGTTGTCCCTGGAATTGGAGTAAGGGCATGTGAGGCACCAATGTGAGGTCAAGTGCTTATAGGCACTCAGCGAGACATTCTTCATTCATTACCATTAGCCCAGTGTTTCTTTGAGCACTTTTACAGCATGCATTTAATTAAACTTGAATGCTGTAGGAGTACAGTAAGGAATGTTCAGCAAGAGAAAGTGGTGGCATATCTATAAGCATAGGTGGGGGTGGCAATGGCACTGTTGATAGAAGGCGGTGGCAGACCTTAACCAAACATGTCAGCTATAAGCCAATGTTCCAATGATTTGGTCATCCTTCTAGATGTTGCACAGTCATGGGTGGCATGTTCAGCAACCTATTTAATGCCTTAGAATTATTGTTGCATGGGAAATACACAACTGCTAATGGGGCCACTGGGGCAGGAATCCTGCTGCCCCATGCTTGCACTTTGTTTGATTCTTTGTTTATGCATGGGGGAGGGGCAGTGGACAGGACAGTTACTGATATAACCTTCTGTGTTTGTCTCGCAAACTGTGACAATGGCAAAGGGAACCACACTTGCGGAATCGAACACAATTCGACGAAATTAATTTGAGCATAAGTTGAAACACTGCCCTCTTTGTAGTACATAGCGGTCAGTCTTTTCCCTGATTAGAAAGGTTTAGGGTTAGCAATTGTAATTAGCAATTTAAATCTACATGGTTATCTAGGTACATAGCTCCATAACTAGCTAGGTTGTCAATATGTCATTGGAATACAATTATATGCAACCAGGAAACATCATACAGTTTTTGCACCAACTGCTTTTAAAATTGTAATATCTGATTTCAGTGAAGGTATGGTGAAAAACAAAATCCAAGCAAAATTAACAAAAAATTGAAACGATGTGGTGTAAGTATTATGTGAGCAATGTTGAGTTTGAGGGAATTGTATTGTTTGACCTTTTGTTTGGCTGTTCAGCTGGCTTATAGACCAGACTAAATGATTCTGTTATCTCATTACAAATTGGGTTAGATTGCTGAAGATAATTCAACCTGCCTATCATGGGGTTACTCAAACAATTACCTATATAGAAGTAATATTACTATATAGCAGTATATCATAGTGCTACTTCAGAATCTGTGGTCACAAGCTACTGTTATATAGGATGCCTATGAATCCAATTTTACTGTCATTGGTGATAATAGCAATTTCAAGAAAAGCACCACAACCCATGAGAATTAGACAGTAAAAAGTGCTAAAATGACCGCAGGAGAGAATGCTAGCCAGTGAAAATAGGCAAGTGTCCATCTGAGAGTGAATGGAAGATGATAATGTCCGGTAGGAAATAGACAAAAATCTCATGTTTCCTTCAGCTTATTTCTGTCAGGTGTCGGCGTCATCCCCTTCAGTGTGAAACACAACGCCTTTCTTAACAAGCTCAAGCCTATTTTTCACCCCTCATGATAATTGTGGAGAGAGGAGAATTTCACTCAGAGGATATATGAGATAGGACTCTGGTTCCAAGATCAATATTATGAGAACTTGAATTCAGCACTTGCAAGGACAATGTGCATCTCAGGCATGCCGTGACAGCCAACGGAGCAGGGCTTCATAACTGGTTCAAAGCCAAAAATCACAGATCAAAAACTAATGCTATTTTCACATGGGACTCATCACCCATTGAATATTTCACCCTGTTTGGTCAGTTATGAAACAAATGAAACAAAAAAGAGTGAAGTTGACATGCGATCAAGAGGGACTCATCCATGTTTATTAAAGCATAAGGTAAAAATAATCAAATCAAAAGACAAAAATATGCATGTTGAGGCGTGTGTTGTGTTTAGAGAATTGTTAGTCTCTATGGTGACAGTAGACGGCCAGGCTAAACCAAGATTCAGAGGGAACAAAGAAATGTCTCAACCTGTGATTGATCTGAGGCTGTGCTACTCATATGTGTGCTCTGGAGTGTGGAAATGTCCCCAGTGAACCCATTGTTACTCACGAGTTCTCACAAGAATAATGGACATTTCAGCATTAGCCAATATCACAAATAGGGGCCATTTAAGTGCACAAAAGAGCAAAGGGAATGCATTTAAAGAAGCTCCCTTTGCAGTATTAACCCATGAAGGCAGTCTAAGTGGTGGTGTCCAGACTGGGACCATAGGATGAAAAGGTTCTGTGAAAAACACCTGCTCTGAAATACCCACTGAGCTGCTAAATGTTTTCTTTAGCCAAGTAGCAAAATAATAGAGCATTTCTATCCCCAGACCGAGCCTGCTAAGCAAAAGCCTGGCAGGGTCTTTGGAAAAAATACATCAAAGTGTTGGCTGCATCCCAGAAATATGGCATCCTGTTTAGTTAAGGATAAAGAATAACCCTCACGAAGAAAGAAGATACAAGGTAATGACATCGCTAGTTTGTTTCCTTTGGGCCAGTAGCAAAAACACTGCATTATTCATATGCAGTTCCAGATTATTCAATAAGGAATACCACAAACAAACCAAGCTTTTGCAATACTACACATAAAAGAGGAGGTTAGCAAGATCTAAACACAGCTGATGGAGTAGGGAGAAAGTCATATTAGCAAAGGTCCGTAAGAAATGACTTTAATTAGACCACATTTGAATAAATAAACCTCTGGCTTGATTTTCCTATCCCAGTTGCCCAGTTTCTTTTGAAAGCAATTAGTAGATTTGTACTGAATTACTGAAAGGCTATTCATTTTACAAAGATAACCAAAAGAAGCTAAGACTTTTTTTGAAGTCAAAATCTGCTTCTTCTTCTTCTTCTTATCATCCACTATATTAACAGAGCTTTAAAGCTGTACTGATAATAATAATTAAGGACTGGCAAATGTTGAGGCTTGCTTTCACAGCTGTTTTCATATCAGAATCCCTCGGCAGAATAGGAATATACATTTTTAGATTGTAATACTCACCCGTCAAACAGACTGATTCATTTGTATGCATTGAGTGTAATCATTTAGATGTTATCACAAGTTTTTCTAGTTAACCTTGATTTATAAAATCATTAATTAAATCTATTAAAACTACTGCTGAAGCATATTGGTGCAGAGGGTTAGGGTTAGGGAGTCTCCCAGCTCCAGGGTCCTGTGTTTAGTCCTGGGTTCTGGTTATTACCTGTGTGGGGTTTCACATGTTCTCTTGTGTCTGTGTAGGTTTTCTCTAAGTTCTCTGGTTTCCTCCCCAAAACATATGCCAGTATTTTGATTGGCTACTCTAAATTATAGAGAAATATCTCTAAGGACTGCTGGATAGGCTCTGAATCCATTGCAACTTTCAGCAGTTACTACAAATGAGTGAATGAATGAATGAATAAAATAATACTACAGTGGAAGGTGTTTATTACCAAATTTGCATTTATGAACAAAGTTTTCATCCAGAGAAAAGTCACAGTGGATACACCATTTTCACTTTTTTTAAATACTTTTTATGTTGGTGCGAGGTTCTTGTATAAAACTTTTCACATATATTCAGTTGCACATAAATAACATATTTATAATGAAAAAAAAATAGACCCTTAGAAGTCCACAGTTGCAAGAAAGGTTTCTCAGGGTTTCATCACGTAACACTCCTTATTTAACAATGAGAACAAGCTTGTATTCTTCTTCCTCCGACTAACTGGGATTACATAATAACAGTCATGCTGAATTGTTTTCATTACTGACTGCTCATGAGGGTGTTAAAAAACAGTCTTCTTTTTATTTTAATGCCTTGGTAACATACGATGTCCACACTGTGATTTGTTTGATTTACAGTTATTTTCTTAGCAGTACAGAACACACCTTAAATCTAAAATGCCCAACCTGTCACTGTAATCACGTCCCTGAAGCATTTCTACTGCTTAGACATATTACACCTTACCTCCTTATACCTTACATCAGTCTGTTTTTACTCTAGCCCTGGCTGATTATTCCAGTTGGGAACTATCCACCATGCTCATTCTTATGAAAGTAAGCTTATTATATAGTATTGTGATGCATTTTTATTACAAACCTGAAGATTTCTATTAGCATAATTTTAGATTAAATATATAAAATTGAAATGTCTGACATTCCCAAACCATGGGTAAATGCTTGAGACTTGCCTGTATAGGACCTGCCATTAGCAGAGCTGTGAATGTGATGTAGTAGATTTACTTGTGTAAAGGGCAGCCTTTGACAGCCTGAAGCCTCCAACACAAAGCTCACTTTCACAGACTCTGGGTTACATCAATATACACGGTATGAGCTATTTAATTGAGAGGTCATATGAGCACCTCACATCTGTTTAAACCCTTGTGTCCACCCAAGCACCATATACCTTATTTGTGTATTTCACGCTCTCTTATTTTTTTCAACTGAATTGCAAAACCTTCCAACTCATAAAGACATCAGTAGTGCCAGGAACGCAGCATCAACATACCTGCCTTTCCTTATGGAAAATTATTATACCAAGTCTTCATGGAAAAACACCTCTATCATATAAGACTTCTTAAAAATGGACCTTTATTCCTAACGCAACCTTGCAGATGACATTCCATTCATCTAATGCAATCTTTTAATAATGCCTAGCTTTAAGAATGCTTTAACTCAAATGTCAACTGAGGCTCAAAATCACATAGAAAATACTAAATGACAAGAGAACAAATTAAGGTAATAAATACCACAAATTCACTCTAATGAAGCTAGTAAACAGAAATAAATTTAAGGAACTGTACCAGAAGCACAAGAGAAGCCAGCAACACGGCAGCAGCAGTGGGTTGGTCCATGCCTAGAGGGACGCAGAGAGACTAGCACACGTGTGTGCGAGTGTGTAAATGTGCGTGCAGAGCTCTGCTCTCAGTGGCTGATAGAGTCGGTGTGACTGCAAGTCTCTGTTCCACCGCTCTCTCTCTCTCTCTCTCTCTCTCTCTCTCACACTGCTTCTTTGCTTATTTCTCTGCCTTTTTTTCAGACGAGTCAGAGGGGTGCTTCGAGCCCCAAGAGCCTCCAGGTCCAATCTGCCAACCAATCAGAAAAAGCCTTGGCCGAGTATGCTAAACCAAACACAAGACTCGGGTCAGCTGTAGTTCCACTCACTCGCTCACTTTCTTCCTTTCCCCCTTCATTTCTTGCTTTCTCTTTATTCTGACACTTTACCTTGTTTTGTTATTCCTCTTGGTTTCTCAGGTCCATCCATTGCTTTTCATCTGAGCCTTTCATCATCTATCTACCTTTCTTTCTCTCTCTCTCTCTGGCTTCTCGCTCCAGCTAGTCTTAGTTTTGGCCTGCCCTCCAATATCCACAACCTACGTACAATGGTCACCTTGGAAAAACTATTGAATGACTAAATCACAAAAAATTCTCATATGCAGATCCACGACCGCAGGCATTCTCTTGCTTTTTCTTTGTATTTCTACCCAAGCCCTGACTCTGCAGTTCATCTTATGTGATCTGTACAAATGAGATAAAACAGTGCCATCACAAAATTTAGACCTAAATCATAGCAATTATTTTCTCCGCCTCCCCCCTCAACAATCTGTGGACTTTTAAATGATTCTCTTTAAAAACATCTGCCTATGAAGTACATCCAGTGAAGGAAGAGAGATAGTCATTCCCATATGTGCCTCTTGAGGACAGTACTTTAAAATGTGACTTTAAAACGTGATTTATGGAAAAGAAGTTGCACTAAAAATACGACTGATAAAAAAAGGCTGTCTGATGAAAATCCCTGATACCTCTATACTGGTATTCTATACAACATAGCAGTTATTAATATTTACTGACTAGTTATTATATACTGACTACATTAATACTTTATTGTATAAGAACATATAAAAATACACTTACTCTCAGTAAGAAAATTGATTGTTAAAAACAGACCATACCAAGGAATTTTAAACAGAAAAAAAATCAGTACCACTGATAACCATTAGTCTACAACATTAATGTGGCTAAAATATTCTGTCATTACACTGACCTCTTGTTAACAGATAGTGTAACCTCTGATTCAGGTCCATCACATTAAAACATTACCTTTATTGTCTAATAAAGTGATGTCATGTCTGAAACAGCGAAGATACTGCAGATTTATGTGATGACTCCTCTCCCTCGGTCCTTAACTTCATCAAAGCGGTATTTGACTGCTGTCTGTGATTTAGAAAACTTTGAATTAAAAATTATGTGTAATGAGGAGTAGAAATTTGTCATGATATCTAAACCACCAGAAAGGTCTACCAAGCTTATTAACTTTAATTCAAGTAAGATGAGGTCATGCACAGGAGAAGGTTGATATCATCAGTGTATTTAAAGTAGCACATGAATAACTATAACCCAGTGATAAAGCCTAAATTTCCTTATTTTTGTGTCTGATTTCATAGAGCAAATTTGTAAAGATGTGCCATGCTGATTACTCCGGTTTCCATGCAGATTTTCTGATGACTGAAATAGGCATCTCAATTGAAAACGATTCTATAGAATTCATTTACAAAAACCGCAGGGTTATCAAATTAAGGGAAAGAGAAATAACAGCTCATGCCAAAACAAATATTTAGCAAGTTTATTCACAGTGGACCACAGGATAACAAACTCTTTCATCAAACATACACGCACTCCATTTACAATCCAAGAGGGCTGCCGCGTATCTATAAGTCCGCCAAAATAAATGAATGCTGAATGAATGACATTAAACTCATCATGGGGAAATGAACTTTGTGATTGGCATGTCCTGCCGACAGCTCATTTAAAGAATTGGCAAGCATAGTTTAGCTTCAATGGCTTTCCCATAACTGTAGAATTTCAGCTAAATTCAATCTCAATATGCTCTGTCTATTGTGATCAATGTCTAGCTAGTTGCCTGCTAGTAAATATCTAGCTATCTGCCTGATAGTTTAAGACTGTTATTTAAATAAATTTACATGCTCAAAAATAATCTAAAAGCAAAACTGTTAAGTAGGGATAACTTATGACAGGCCTTCATTTTGGTTATGCTGTTTCCAACAAGTGTGAGAACAAGCTCTCAACAAGTGAGTGGCCTTAAAGGTATTTACAGAGCATACCCAGCTTTCCTTGCACAAATGTCAAATGGCAATCAGAAGGGCTAAGCAGCTATTCTTATACTTCAGATTTATGTAGGAAGCAAAGCTGCTGTACAAAATCAAAAACTGAACATAAACAATTCCATAAAACAGGAAAAAGACTGAGCATGAGAAGAGAAAGAAACCATGAGATAATGATGATGATGATGTAATGAGGTCTACCACAAGCCCAAACACCAAGGGACAGCTGCCAGCCGGGTCCTCAGGCTTTTCTTTCCACCATTTTTCACCAAATCCACTGGGAAAATGGGCAAGACATGGAGCAGGCCTGTTCGAGATCAATAAAAATCAGGCTTGCTCGGCCAGACTTTGGTCTGCGGGTGGCTGACTGGGGTCACGCCAGAGATGGTCACTGATATTTTCTAACATTATTAAAGTGGAAACATGACTACAGTGGGCCTGTTTATTGTCACCTACTGTCAAATCTGATTCCACCAGTGAGCCAGGAGCCACCGCTCCTAGTCCACCTCTAATCCAGTACAGATTTTTCGACTCTCACACTCACCTGAACACTAGTTTTCTGCTTATTATCCAAGTCTATTTAAACAGCTCATTCACCGCTGTTCTTTGTGAGGTTTTGCCATCCTATAAGTTTGCAATACTCAGTGTTACTTCCTGATTGGTTTCCTGGTTTGACCCATTTCTGACTTCTCTGTTTGATCTGGTTATGGGTTCACACTTACATCCTCCTGCCTCCAATTTGTATCACCTACGTTGGCTACTATTGCATGCTTTGCATAGATCTGCAGCTGGTATAATCATCGCAAGGTCTGATTCCTTATTTATGTATATCAGAAGTCACACACTAGATGTCTGCATCTGAAGAAATACATCTTCATGAGTGTCCTTCATTTGGTCTAGTTGCATACTATCCTGCCACATTAATGGCATTATTATGCCAGACAAATCTTGAATACAGGAGAAAGAAAATCAGACTTAGGCTTCACGGTCATAAGATGTGACATTAAGCTCTGCATCCAATATCCCAGGCTTGTGAGAATTGTAAGACTGAGTGGGATAAATGGTGCCCTCCCCTTCACTCCCCCAATAAACGGTGCATGTGCTCAAGGCATGATTTACACAATCATGATTTAAAGTCATGATTTAAATGCTTTCTGGGTCTAGATATAAAATGTTTTTCCCAAGAAAGGAATTTTACAGCCCACAGTTGAAAATCAACCACAAGCACTAAAAACCAGGGATTAAAATAAAAACTTAATTCTCTGACACCATATCCCATTCATTTTTATCTTTGCGGCTTGGGAGGAGAAAAATGACAGAACATGGAACATTAATCATGTAACACATACACTGAGTCTATTTAGAAAGATATGGTACATTTTTCGTGCCATAAATAATTTTTACGGCTGTTGCGTAGAATTTAGATGGAGTTATAAGGGTGTTTCATAAAAGTAAGGCCACATTTTAGACCATTGGCCCATGTATTACGTAACTTGATTCTGACATCTGATGATTCTACTGACTGTTCTTTTCTTCTCTTTATCATGATGTTATCTGACTGTTTATTATAACATACAGACACTATTTTTATTACTAGACTACAAATCAATGGCATCATAATTTTCAGGAATTATTTATATCATATATCATCCACATCATCATGAATACAAACGCCATCACCACGGCTCAACTAACTCCATCTCGGTCCACGGCCTGCTGTTGGTTAATCACAAGTCATCTCAAGACAAGGCAAACCATTTTCACTCAGTTGGAGGTTGCTGGTATTCCAGAAATTATAGATTTACTCACCCATAAAAAACTCAGTGGAGTTGACTCTGAGTCTGAGTTTGTGGAGTACCCAGTCTACATAAATAACATTCACATGGGAATTAGAAATGCCACTTGGACTGACTGGGGAGTCTGTAACTTCTTGCTACTCACCTACTGACCTTTCTGCTATGGACTCTTCTGCAAAGGAAGATATTAAGCTTAACAAAACATAAAAAATGTTTTCCCCCCTTTTCCTTATGATTGATTTCCTGTAAAAAAAAAAAAAAAAAAAAAAAGAAGCCATAAAACTGACAACAGGGGCGGCAACATCACGTGCTGGCAGGCTGGGTGAACAGTATACTTGTTTTTCTGCAGATCAGACTATATGAACTTGCCACTGCTTTTTCACAATTAAAACTTTAAACCTACAAAAATAGGAAAAGAATGAGTTAAGCTATATATAATACAGCGAGTTAAAGTGGTCTATATGACTAAGAAAAGTAGGAGATGTCAGATGTGTTGATACAGACAAGATGAAATCAGCCTCAATATACAGCAGACTTGGTGAATAGAGGTCTGACTCCCTTTACTATGGTGTCCGCCTGTCTGCTGTCTGATTTGTTATGGTACATTGACTACATACACTGTTGGCTCGAACAAGAACTCATACAACCAATTACTTGTTTGAATCGCTGCTCTCAGAGAAAACACCAACGCATTAGACAGAAGAAGAGCAAGCTAGATGATTATAATAACTTATAAGTTACTCATAAAAAGGTTAAAAGATACTCATAAAACGATTACAAAATGTGTACTATTTAGAAACATTCAGAACGTGGGATATGTGTATTATGTATGGAACAGCATGATGCACGCTGTTGGAAAAAGATTAATGTTTATGGGGATGTGGTATGGTGGAGCATGTTTATATATATTGGTCACCAAATGTCCCACAAAAATAAATGACAAATCTGACGGTTGCCTCTGTAGGGACATTTGGTTGGTCCCCACAAGTACCAAGGAAAAACTGCAGCTTTTATTAAAATGAAAAAAAAAAAGCACCAAATCATTTCCATTTGGTGCCTGAGGTTAAGGTTAGGGTTAGATTTAGGTGTATGGACAGCATTAATTAATAATTATGTCAGTGGAAGGGCCTCACAAGAACAGTGAGACATACATGTGTGTGTGTGTGTGTGTGTGTGTGTGTGTGTATTAATGACTTCCCCCTGCATAGCAATGAACTAGGGGTCACAGCTGTTGTGTCTCAGAATTTGGTCTAGCTTTTACAAGGTCATGGAGGTGAAGTGTCATGACTAGGATCAAGAACCAAAAACATTCTGCAGTCAATCATTGTCATTCAGCAATATTTCTTTCCCTTCCTGTTCCTATGTCCCTCAAGACAACATAAAAATTTTACAATGGTTAGAACAATACATAAAAATCCCAATAAACAACCAAATAAAGCTTGCTTACTGAAAAGTGACTCACAAACTTTTAGTCTTTTTTCTATTTGGATAAATCATGTTTATGTGCTCAAAACTGTCAGATGATTAGAAGGACAGAGAAGCAAATACAAGCTATAGCCAAGAGGTGCTGAACTGCTGTCAGATGTAGTCAATCACCAGTTAGCTTACACTTCTATGTTTTTTTCCCACTCTATATTCATGTTGATGTGTAATTTCGAAATTGATTTGACCACATTATACCGTTTCCCTGATTTTAAGTCCTTGTGTCTTGTTCACGTCAAATCAAAAGGTTTTTTTTTTAGTAAATATGGATGACACCAGGAAAATAACTAACTGAATTAAAGTGAACTGCAAATGAATGTGGATATGATGACACATAAGGAAAAAGTTTCCTGCTCAAAAGGTGCATATCTGAACTACGTGATGCCACATCACGTTTTATCTTTTTATCCCAATACCCTAAGCAAATATGTAGCATACGGGTTTCATTTCTTTAATGCTCCAGTTTTATGTTGATTTTGGCTCATTAGATCTATGAGGAAGTTTGATAGCGATATGATAGGAGATGACCACTGGAAGGCTTTCAGCATGTTTTCATTGTAAAAATTAGCAGTGAAATCAGAGAATATCAAATATCAGTCAGCTACTCCTGCAGCTGAGCTGAAACACTGACGAGCTCGCTTTCTTTTTGGGTAGGTTCACAGTCTCCTCTGCATAGTCATTTCATTACTTCCTAAAGATCTGTCTTCACCATTGCGAGATCAAGCTGTGGTAGTGGATACTCTCCTGCAGGTGTACAAGTGTGTTTTCAATCATCTTTAAAAAAAAAAAAAAAAAAATCTAGTGCATGTGTTTACGGTGTTAAAGGTTCCCCTGACAAACTCCGCATTCAGCTGATGGATCCAGCGTGTGACTCTGCTAAAGCTATCCAAGAGCGTCTCTCTAAAATGCATTATGAACACAAACGTGTCAGTCAGCCTGAGGAAACTTAAACACTTGTTAGACCATGAAACCTGCTCCACTGCAATTCATGTCAGTTCAATTTCATGCCTTAACTGAATGAAAAAACCGATGGCAGAACACCGAGTATTGTATGATTTGGACCTGAAGTTATTCTTTGATGTAGTCAAAACTTGATTTGATGGCCAATAGTTGACTCAACATTTCAGTCAATAGTTGTTTCATTCACTTCACTCATATTTAACCATATTTTTCAGAGGAACATATTTGCCACTAAGACACCTTTGTGAGATCAGTGTTACATGGGAAAGTCTAATTTACTTTTGGTTAGCATAAAAAACTCTACCATCTATTCTACTCCATTCATAGATTGACATACAGGTGTATAATATAGGTAATCACACAAAGATATTGAGTTAGTCCATGCACATATAAGATACACAATACTATATAATGAGTTTTAGTACAGCAAACGGCAGTAGAAATAAAACACACGTGTAGGAGAGAATGAAATGGAAGGAATTGATCTGCGACATCTATTTTTTTCTAATGACAGGTTGCAGGGTGCTTATAGCCAAAGAAATATGACCACATGATAATCACAAAAGAAAACAAGTGACGTTATCCTGAGCAGCGATGGAAGCTGAGCGAGGTGAAACTAGAATGGTGCCTCTGTCCCCTGCTGGTGTGTGCTTGATCTGACAAGGTCACATGCAGTTCGCTGTGTAGAGAGGTCACGAATGTGACCAAACATGGGGGAGTTTCTAGAGTGCAAGTTTGAGGGGAAGGACTGTAAATAAATAGCCTGAAATGAAACATGCTGTACAGACTGAAGGTAATATCTAAAATTCTTTTCACTCTGCATGTACCACTCTGGGATACCAGTAGATTGCAGAGCACTGCACACACACACACACACACACACTTCCACATTTACTCACATCCTAGAGGCAAATTAGTGTCTACATTCTGTGTAAAGGGAATCTCATCGTTTACTTCATCTTTTATACAACCATTTGATCAAGTCCACTTTTTTACTAGCCAAATATTCACTCTGACATCGTTTTAAAAGTGGATTCTGCTTCCATGCCTCAGCAAGATTCTTCCATAAAAGACTCATAGCCACAGTGAGGATATCAAGCTCAGCTGCACCATATAAGAATAGACCATAAACAAACCAAGATACACCAAATAGCAAAACAACTGGCAGTAGCTGGAATAATCTGTGTTAACCTGCATAGACTGCATAGTTAATTCAGGACTAAGTTTGTCAAATTCACATTAAACAAAATTAAACTTGGCCAGAGCAAGGTCTTATATAAACCATATAAGAACAAAGATTTTTGGCAGATATTTTGACTGAGATTACATACTGGAACAACTAAGTGTCCAATTGAGGCTGAATGATTATTGAAAACTGTAAACAATATTCAATAACCGCAGAGCAGAATAAAATTATCCACACACGCAGACAAAGGGAAGCTCAGGACATCGAGGAAAAACAAATGGTCCAGGATCATACGCTACAAATTATCAGGCATGACATGCAGGCAGTAAACTTTCATCTCCATTGCAGTGACTGGTGACCTGGTATCCTGCTGTGCAGTGCAATCTATAATACACTTTACAAAAGCATGGCATGCCCAAGCTGTTACGCTTAACATGAGACAGCAGGACCACCCTGTCTCGGTGCTCAGCGCCACACAGCCACATGAAACCAGATATGACACGTGTGCTGCTACTGACAATGAAACTTTCACACGTTAAAGATGTGGAGAAGACTGCTATCCTTGGAGTAAATGGTGTATGGCTTCAATTCATTGCTGCATTATTCAACAAGGGATAAACTAGCAGGGTGAATAAGGTCAGGACTTATTGTGCTCTGGTGTACTCTATTCACTAAGAAAAATTAAGAAATCATATACTTTATTTATCTGTTTAACATCCAGACTTTTATATGAAAATGTTCCATATGTTTGTTTTTGAGGTCTACCACATTCAGGCATCTATATCTAGCAGACCCTCAAAGCTTTTTTCCATGAAAATCGTAGTGGATCAGTAAGATCAGGACAGAGAAAACGGAGCTCATCCATCCAAAAGTAATCCCTTTACTAAACCACGGGACTGTAAATGGTGCTCAGTAACAGATCAGCTGGGATATGTGTCCCCAAAGAAACATATAATGCTTTTATCGCCATAAGCCACAGGATAAATATTGTGCCACATGATCTCCTTTTAAAAGCTCACACGCAACTCAAGCCAGAAAGCAGCAAGGAACTTAAAACACTAATATGGAAAGTAAAAGAAAGATCAGAGGTGAGAAGTAAAAGAGGAGGAACTTTCTTTTAACAAGAATAATGCACACAATAATAAGGGGTGCACAAACAATAACAAAGATAAAATATCCTGTCTTATGTGTCTTAAATCAGGCAAAATAATCAGGCTTCGAGTAAAGTAAGATATAAAATGTTTTACTAGTCTGATCAGCAGGCAGACATGTCAAGAAATCAGCAATCAAATGAAACTGCTAATGTTAATCACCGACAACAAAAAATACCATGAATGGTATTAATGCAAATAAGTAAATGCATATTACAAAATAAAATATAAAATGTATCATTTGGAAATGTTTAAAAGTGTCATTTGGTAATGCAACAAAAACAATTAAAAAGAAGTGTGTAATATACATTGCACTTATGTGACCAGTTACCAAGATCTTACATTGAGTCTGAAATATCTATAACTGCATTTTTGTCTTAGATTTGTAAGAAGGTGGAAAAAAGATTTCAGCTCAGATTTACTCTGCTTTACATCTAGTGACATCTAGTGTTCAGGTAGGTGAGCTGTAGGATGTTAGTGGGCCTTAAATCCTTAACATTTTCTGAGCATCTTCCTTAGAATTCCGTGGCTTGGAATCCAAGTGGTTTGATTTTGGAATCCAAACTCAAGAACCAAACCATAGCACAAGACCACCATGCAGAAAATTGTTGGAGAAGTGCATAGGTCTTTTTTTTTTGTTACTTGACTCAGTTTCTTATGTATCTTTCTATTGCTATATAGAACTCCAGTAAAGTGAGGACCTGGATTGGTATTAAAAACATACCAAACTGAGCAACTTCATTAGGCTGTTGTGTTAAATTTGACTACTCACACATTAGGTGTATAGAGAGTCCGGGCCATAGCCACCCTGTATCGATACTACAATAAGACAATAACTCTACTATACCTGTATAAATAATACATAAATAGTAAATAATTACTGGGAATCTCTCACGTTCTTCAGGAGAACACTTTAAACAGCATACTTGTGCATTTAGAGCAGGATGCTAATGACATAGAGGAACATCTCTGAATGGCTGACAGCATTTCTGTATGACGATTGTAGGATTACAATCAGTGAGGCATAAAGTCCATTACATGTCTTCTGACTGATTGATACCCCACCTGACCCCCACAATTTTTCTGTTGCAGTTGGTGAGCCCACAAGATGGCTCCACATTGCCATTTAAGACTGGCTGGCTGAGTTCACGCAAGGACACCACCCTTAGGTCTGGCTCGAGGGGTGGGTAACAGTAACCTTAACCTGGGCTGGGTACACTTAGCCTTTTATTGCACCTTCCATGGAAATCATTAGGATCACCCTCTGTCTGACCTCTCCTGTCAGGTCTGTTCACCACGTATGGGCCTACCTGGAGCTTTAAACTCCAGGTGACACAGACCTGATGTTCACAAGTACACAAGGTCTCATACCCACGAAGGGGTGTTGTGTAAACTTCTCATTACTATGTGAATACCTGATAATGATACTTGTAACCGAGCCTGCTCTCTAAGTTAAGTGAAACAGCAGTGGAATGACGGTAGTGTGCTTTAAGACAAGTTGTATCCGGTGTTAACTGTGTGCCTAGCTTTCTCAGAGCATTATCAACTGCACAGGATTTTAGCACATTATCTGACACTCATCACTGCTTTTTCTACACCTGGTTAGCTAGCTCACTTGTTGTTCAAACAGCTCCTAGCATCTTTGTATGCTAGAATTTGATTGAAAAAAAAGTGAGCTAGCTCACTAAATGTAGAAAGAGCAGTCGGTATAAGTTAATAGCATAATGGTTAAGATAAATACATCAGACTGTCGGTGGTGTGGTGGTTAGCACTGTCGCCTCACAGCAAGAAGGTCCTGGGTTCGATCCCCGGGTCACCCAGAGTGCCT
>JAQQZR010000001.1:12899906-12918349 GCA_030068235.1 Notoglanidium macrostoma
GTCAACAACCGCTCAACTAAGTAAAGAGAAACAACAGTCCATCATTATCCAGTCTCTTTTAAAGTCATAAAAATAAAAAAATAATTGAATTAGAAGGTGACCCCAAACTTTTGACCGGTAGTGTAAATCTACAACAAAATGCATCATATAAATCATAACAATGAATTTATGTTCATACTTCTAATGTACAGCTTGTTTTTTTAAATGATCCTTGTGTTCCTTCACAATATGATGACTACATATTTAGTACAATTATTACCTCTGGTACAGGAGAAAATTACTTTTACAACAGATCCATGCTTTGAGTAAAGTTAGCAAGCCCGTGCAATTTGCCACAGAAAACTAGATATCCTTGTTCTTTAATCTAATTATACAAATCAAATGAACTACCTAGTCTTAAGGCATCAAAACACACTCTGATGTGTTGGCCATATGCACTGTGTTTATAGTATACCTGCATACAGCAGTGTAGTCTGCAATTATGTAACACACCTATATGATAATACTATATTACTTCAAATGTATAGATTACAATGATGCTGCTATTCAGTCACATTATGTGTAACTGTGAAAGCTTTAACATAAAAACATTTAGACTTTATATTGTAATAATTATTGATATAATTAATACATTTGTAAGATGAAACCAATAGTTAAGCATATAAATGAGATCATGTGATTTAATAAACCAGAGATAATCAAACAAAACATCTAACGGATGCCAATTAGCTGACTTTAACTAAGCTTACCAGCATTGTCATCGTCTCCTATGCTTTAAAGGGCTTTACAATGCCATGTAGTGCCATAGAGCAGGCCTATTCAGCTAGCGGCCCGCGGGCCAGGTGCGGCCCGATTAAAATTTCCTGCGGCCCAACAACAGACATGTCTTATTGTCATGAGAATGGACTCGCTGTGATTGGCGAGTAGCGCAGCGTTGCCTCCCAACGGCCGCACTCATTCTCCGAGTTTTCTTCACACAGACATCCCAAGCACATCATATGAAACTGCACAACCTGACCTTTCCAACGGTGCTAATCACTAGTTTTTGTGATGAAATGTTTGCGAGATAATTAGTGTTGAATTTATATAAAAATTAATGTCACTACAGCTCTGCGTCATACATTTTTCTCTGTGTAATATCTTACGATTTCTTAACAAAGTCAAGAAACTGAGGCAGAAATCGAGCAAACGATCTCTAGCCATACTTTGAATAAATCAAGCACAGACTGCTAATCTGAAATTATTTTATTTTAAAAAGGCCTATGACTCAACAGTAAGCAACATATGGCAAACAACAAGGGTATAAATTTGGACAGCATTTTTGCATAGATAACTTCAGAAAAAATGGAAATTCCAAACATGTTCTGACTGCACATTGCACTAAAGAATTGGAAAACAAGGTATGCTTTTTTGAACATTACTTGTCTCTAGCTGTCTACATCAAAAGAGGCCATGGATGAACACAGTAAATGCTTGTCAGACAAATTTACCTGCAACATCAAAAGGCTTTTCTAAGCAGGCCTTCATATGCCAGATAATATTTTTTGAAGTCATTCAGTCACCCAGCAGTATTGGTTGTAGGGTTGGTGGGGTTTTTTTTTTTTGGCAAATTCCCAAATTTCAAGAGCATATAACTCCAAGGTGTTGTTGAAGTTATGGCCTACGTTTTATCACATTCTTGGCTGCAAGATCACATTCAACAACTTCCAAGTGCCGGTTTACTTGCTATGTCCTGAATAGTCTGAACCCTCAAGAAATTACTGGCCATTGTATAAACCATGTTAGTGAGACTGATACCCATAAACCAGAAATAGGACACAATTTTGGCTCGGCTTCTGCATAAGGCACTGGCAAGAGAGCACAGGAACTGTCACTAAGACCGAGTAAAACATCAAACTGATCAGACTCTAGACACCAGACATAAATAATGGGTAGGAGTGGAATGTTTTCTTAATATGCTGCAACAGAAAAAAAATAAGCATTTTGTTTTTTCAATTAAAAGATGCAATTTCAGAGTTTTTGACGCCCAACTGACATTTTCAGTTGTAGTGTGGTGTGTATTTTGGGTAAAAGTCAACCATGAAATGACTACCTGGACTAAACAAGCCTTGCAGATTCCGCTTTCACACATTTCTTTCAGGACAAATTTTTTTAAGGTCATAGACATAATCCCTCCAGTGATAAGACAGAAAAAGGTGCCGTAAAGCCTCGTCCTAGGAGACTCCATAGTCATCCATATTACACCGTTTTATCAATCATAGCACGTTTATCCAAAAAGGGAAGGCCACTGAGTGAAACCTGGCTGAACTAAAGCCTAATGGAGCACAGCAGCCAAGTCTTTTCTAGAATCTTTAAGACGAATTTATCAAATTCCCTTCTTAACGTCTTGCTTAAGAAAACAAGCCAGCTGTTAAAATCAGCTGTCATGGGCCTTGTACTCCCATTGGACCTAGACGTTAAGTGCTGGCAGAAATCTCTTCTCTTAAGTCAACAACACTCTCCTTGGAAGACTACGTCCTTCTGTTGTGCTTCCGTTATGTCATCATTATAAACCTTCTGTTAATGAATATCGCAAGATTATAATATTGGAAGTCAATAACAAACTTTTAAGTAATCAGCCTAAGAAAATATCATAGCAATTTGCCGGACTGTTTGGACAACCTGAAGATATGCTTTCTTAAAACACACACTTTTCAATAAGCAGTTAAATGAAAGTTAATCGTGCATAACTGTAATCTGTACATGAATGTGCTTGCGTGTCAGCAGTGACTTCTGTTTCTGGAAGTGTCTTAGCTTCTTCGTACCTTTAGAAGATCTCCACTAGTACAAGTAGACATTGCAGCACTTCTGTAAGTCCATAAATGTAAACACTTGTTATTCCAAGCTTTAAACAGAGGCATTTTAATGACGGTCACTTTTAGATAATAAATACTTTCCATATATGAAGCACATTAGAAATATGTCCACTATTTCTGGAAAGCTCCACTAATGGCAACTCACACCAGATTTCAGAAACATATTTAGCAGGGCCCTTAAGACAAAACTCTGGAGAGATACTAGGTTCCATCCCCCTAAGCCCACTGTGTACACCATGTTAGTGAGGGGACATGACTTCCAACACTAACAGCGATGATGATGAATGTATATGTGTGTAAAAGAGCGAGTGAGCAATGTGTGCTTCTTTCTTTGGCAGCAAGATTGAATTTCAAAGTACAAGAGTGGTGCATTGAGAGAGAGGGAAAGTGATCCCAGGTCACAGCAGGCCTACAGAAGAACACAATCAGAAATAATAACACCAACCTGATATTATAATTTGTCTTTCCTGGAGGGAGGTTCCAGGAACTAGAGCATGGGGAAATGAAAAGGAGGACCACATATTCTCAGTGCAATCCCAACCTGGGCTTCTGTTTCATCCATAGCCTCCTAAGATTAATAATATATCCTCCAATGTTTTGATAACAGACTGCTCTTTTCCTCCTTGCTCCTGACGGTATGAAATGAAACAGGAAGAGGTATTTGGCTAATCTCCTTCTAAAGGGATCAGTGCAAGGTTTCTTTTAATGCTTGAGTGATGAGGAATTCTTGAATGATATCCACTGATGTGCCACTTGTCTTTTGTTCAGTGTCCTTTTGTTCCTCTTCTTTCTTCTGAACCCCTAGTGCTTTTTCTCATGACAAATCTCTCTTTTTCCAAATGTTGGATCCTTTCCGAAGGGGAAATTTCTGTCACAGCACCGTTGCCCATACTCATGCTGTGTGGTGACATGCTGCAATTCCAAGTCATGATGTCTAGGATGACATTCAAGACACAAGTGGGAATATACAGAGACAAAAGTCTACCCCAAAATATTTACTTACTACACAAAAAAGGGTCAAGGGCACCAGAGAGTAAAGCACTGATAAAGACATGTGTCTCATGACAGGTCTTGGCTGGCTTGACATGACATTACACCCTTTTGCTGTTAAAGTCCCCTAGTTATAATTTGTATTTCACGCATTACATTCTGAATAAGGAGAAGTCGCATCCTTAAGATTGTTTTTCATTTTTTGCACTTAGCATTCATGTATATCATGGCTTTCATGATATACCTTTGCCTCCTATGCACGCTTTAGCTAGCATAGAAAGCAGGTAAGTAAGCTAAACTAATAAACCTAGAGTATGTGGAGAGGAAGGAAAAAAAAAAGGAAGGAAGGAACTGTCACCGTCTTGGACAAAAAAGCTAATGTTGATCTTCACTATCCTCCATCACCATCTGCTATTTCAAAAGGTCTTAAAATAAGACATTTGTCTCCCTCTCCAGACTAACCGTCTGTGTTAGGAATAATTTATCTTTTTCTTAGCATACCTTTTATAGCACAGGCATCTCTATCTTATGGCCAAGTTATGTACAACAAACCTGCGTGAGATCTGAGGATACCTTGCATGGTGCCAGTCTGACAAAAGTAGCCGTGACAGCATCGACTCCTTTGCCTCTTATGGAAATATGAAGCCACATGATCTTGACAAAGCCTGAAGAGAGAGGTGGCAACCTGAAGTGGTGATTTAGATGTCTATTGCTTTCCGGCCTATGAACACTTCACAGCCCATTTATCTTCTGCTGTTTAATGGTTAACATTCCTCAAAAGCTTTTGGACCAACTCTGCCATGCAAACCTCAACGTGTCGAACTGTTCCCTGCAGCCCTTACTGCTGACAGTTGTAGCAGTTGATTTAAATGGTCATAAAATAAAACTGCTGTTTAATGCTGGTATATAATGTATCCCTTCTAATAGACTTGGGATCAACTTCACCTCAAATTACAGTTTAGCATCACTAAAATGTAATCGGAATTGTCATCCTGAAACCTTTTTGTGCGCCCTACTTTGTCTTTAATTTTAAAGCATTTAATTTTCATTTTTGAAATCTGCTTTTTAGATACATTGGGGTAGGGTATGATTGATCCTATAGGTACATGAAGGCTTCTGTAGGTACACGAGTCTACAGTAATCATAATCCTATAGGCTATGGGGCCTGTTTGAAACGATTCTCCCAAAAAATTCAACCACAAAATAAAAACACTTTATTAGCTCATCTTGGATAAAGACGTGGGACAAAGTCTGAAAGGGTGACATTTTCAATCTTACAAAGCAAGACAAAGACATAAGTATGGCATTTGTTCAGTAAACTATTTCTTCTTCAGTTTTTCACTCACCACTCTGATGCTTCTGTGCTTCAGCGTCTTGCTTTAGCTTCATTGGAAGTCATCCTGTACCTTAGACAAGTCATTTGTCACTTTTCTTTTCTAAAATAAATTCCTCCTTTTTAATAAATGTAAAAATGTCTCATTCCTTATGACATACCCATTTGCAAAATACATGCATTCTGCTTAAATTGTTAGGGATAAATGAACCCAATATTACTTTAAACAAAGTAAGGAGTCTTCATGTCTGTTAACTGGTTGCGAATTCTAAATAACCTCAGTTTCACTGGTATCGGCTGACGAGTGCAAAAGCTAGGTAGGAATTTTAGAGTGATGTTTATGCATTTTTACAGTGGAAGAGTGTAAGGTTCGAAGGTTCTATAGATTCAATCACTGCTAAAAACACACATACTAACCTAGACACAGTGTTGACCATTTAGATCATTCAACTATTCAAGATTCCAACACACTTTTTAGAAAAGGCTAAACGTGTTCTACAGAGTTTTAAATAGACACCGCATTACTTGTGTGAACAGACTGATTTGTTGCTGAAATTTCTGCCTGAAGCCACAAGGAAGTTGGCAACAGAAATCAGAAGGGTTGGAGCTTAACTGCAGTAATACAATGATATGATGTCAAGTCACATGGGCAGAGCCTTGAAATCTTTTTTAAGACATTCAGTTTAGAATATGTGAAATATTAATTGAACTGACACCACGGCAATGATAATAAATGAATGATGCAAACTGGAATTCAGCACATACAGGTGTGATTTAAAACCCTTAGCCAATTATGTCATTCATTTAATAAGCTGTTTCCTGAGAGGTGGTTATGCACCATTTGTCATGCTTCTGTGCCATGCAAGTTTGCATTGCTTAAAATGCTGCTGTACATCAGTCATGCATCACTTCTCATGTGTGCAATCTCTGCCATGTCTCAAGCACTGTCCTTATCTAAACAAAGTGCAAAGTGTATTACTGTAAAAACGAACAAACAAACAAAAAATATAACTTGTCACCTAGACGCGTTTGGTTAAAATAGAAAAACTCCTTAGTGTCAGGTTAAAAGGCAGGTCAAAATGCTAGACTGAACATTTTATAGATTTTCAGTGGAAATCAAACTACATACTAAGACCTTTAGTCTAGGAATCATCCATTACAATCTTGGAAGACGTTTGCACTGTTTAGTATTTCATCATTTTCCCCGCATTTAGATAGCACTAGTATTTGAACACAAATATCTACGCATCATGCATAGTAGTTGTTGGAACAGTGCAATTTGCTCTACTGATCATTTCAATTATAGCAACAAGGAAGTTGGCAACAATAATTGAAAGGGTTGGACCTTACCTCCATGGTTACAAAGATACGTCAGTGCACTTTAGTAGAGCAGAACTTGGGATCTTTTATGAGACATTTGCCTGTTAAGCTCTGAAGTGTTCACTTAAATGAAGAAAGAAAATGATGGACACAGGCTGCGATTCAACAGGAGTGAAGAAGAATCACAAAGATTTTATTGCAAAATCCATGGAGAGCTTAGTTGGCCTGGAGCACCGAACTCAGCAAAAGAACCAAACTCCTCGCCCACATACAAACGTACATAGAATGCAATCGAAAGACGTGGATGAAATTTTTGCAAAAAATGAGTCCCTGCCCTAAGCAAGTAGGTAATCATTTTATCTAATCTGTAGCGACTGTTTCTGAGTTCTAAGATTTTCTCTTGGTGGGACAGTAAATCTTTGTAAAATATATTTTGTGAGAAAATGAAGAAACTCAAAACAATCATGTCTGTGATTGAATACTGTATGGTATTAAATAAGGATGAAAATTATTAAATCCTGAAGAGAAACATGCACAGATTGGTTCATGTATTGAAGGTTCATTCAGGTTACTTCTTATCTTGTTACACTCATGTATTTTTCCACTGTACATTTAAGGAATGCTGAATGACTGGAACTTCTAAACACCTGCAACAGAGGTATCTTGCGATCTTGGAAGCACTTGCCTCACTGGCACATTGACCTAAGCTTCTAGAAGAAATGACCATGAAACAGGACTAAAATGTTTTGAATATGTATTGAAATATTCTCTCTATATATACCGTAACGAGAGGATACAGCTTTATGCACAACTCATAACACTGCTGCGTGAGCCACACTGGATTTTACCTCCATGGAACTCTCAACAGCTAATACACATCGAGCACACTGAGGATGGTTGATGCCTGGAGGGACCCTTTGGAATGATATCATGTTCCAGCTGAACTTGAAGGGACCTTTTGACAGAAAAGCTCAACCAAGTGAAATGATACAAAAGGAAGAGCCTTATTGTTTGTTCTGCTGTAAAACAACACTATACAATGCCTCCTGAGCAAGAAGAGGCAATGACTTGTTGACTCTATGTAAAAATAGAAATTTATCCATGCACACCATGTCATTATAATAGTTTTCAGTCACTGATGAGAAACATGTGCCATACACATGTCAAGCACAAATGCTTCCAAATAGCTATATATGTTATATGAGTGGGTAGCCAAAAAGAAGGATTGAACGATGCTATAACATTTAACAGGATAATTGAACTGAATATGCGTTTTAACATTTTCTTAAACAATGCCTTTAGCATAATAACAAGCACAGATCTTTGGAAAATGGACTATGGACAAGGCACGCAACTGTAAAAGGATAAAATTACAGGGCCTACAGCTGAACAAAGCTGAGACATGTAGGCTCTTTAGCAGTTAATGAATTAACCCCTTAAACGCCACACTGGTTATTGTAACTGATTTGTTTCCTATTCCTTGCCCTGTAGTTATTAAATATGTTTTAAGGTACATAAATGAATAACAAGCTGCAACTTAATGTTGTTAAACTCCCAGAGTCATTGTGTACTTGTTTTGCACAGTGCTTCTTTCTGATTCTATTCATGAATATTCTTTGTTAATATTTACATTAGAATTTATTGTTAAATGTTTTATATTTAATCCCATGGGATTCTATTATTTCTACTGGATATTTTGCATTTCAGCAAAAATGAATATATTTTGTTTCTATACAAGAATCTATATGCAATATATATTTGCATAAATGTATGCGTGCCTTAATACATATCTGTGCCTAAAAATAATGTACGGAATATGATGCAAAATACTTGTGCAGATGATGTGACCGTATTACCAAAATTTTAAAAATACATTTTAAAATAAAAAAAATTTAGTTGTATTATAATTGATCACAGTGATTCTCTTTGTTATACTTGCATTTTTCCTTTTTTTGGGTTCCGTGCAAAATCTTGCACACAGTATGTCTAACGGTCTCTTCTGGTTTATCTTGCATTTCTGAGGTATCCTGTTTCATGGTGTGTCTGATTTGTGCCGGCATGCTTACATTGTGTATTTCTAGTTTTCTCCACTTTTCATCTCTGCTCATGGATATGGTTGTAGATTTGCCAGTAAAAAGGCCACATGTGTCATCATATTATATATATATCATACAAATACACACACAGACACTTTTCAACCTTTTTACACTTGAAGATATAATTATTAGCAATATTTACTGAAATAGACACGAGAGCCCTTTGTAAAAAAAAAAAAGTGATTTTGCATGTGCCAGATGCTGGTGGAAAAAAAAAACATGGTATTGCACCACTTTTGGTAAAACATTAAAATAAATAATTTTGCACTAAAAAGAGCATAAGGGTTAAGCAAGGACCCTTAAAAAAGGTAAAAAAAAAGGGGGAATGAGGATTATCAAAATAATAGCACTTAACTGTCAGTAGGCGTCTTGTTAGCCTTACATGTTAATAACACCATCATAAACATATTAAATGTTACTAAGTACCGCCCAGTCCTTTTTCCTTCAAATCATGTCCTGTCATCATCCATTACCCTGCACAGAGATGATCATGGTATTTGGATTTAATGCTAAATTGCACAGCACTTTTTGGAACTTTCCTAAACTCCAAGAATGTTGAGTGACCTATGTCCACATTCATTAGAGAAGTGGTATAGCATAAGAAGTGAACTTGACTAAAAGACCTCCACATGGAGCAGAGTATGAAATACAAGGCTCCGGGTTGACCTTTAATCGTCCTCAAGGGACGAATAAGTGCAAATGAGAGCGTAATTCCCGTCAAGTCCCCACTTGTGTGAAATCTCGCAGTCCAAACTCGATCCTTCGTTCCCAGGCTACAAACAGAGTCATGGTATGCTAAAGGTGTTGAGTGGTTGTAACTATCCAAATAGGCTGGATGGATCCGGTTTGGCTGCAATGAAATCTGGAGCTCCTGATGAAATTATATGTATTGACACATGGTGTCATTAAAAAGAATGAGTTGGCATTCTTGTATTCACAGGAAGCCTCAGTAGAGCAGGAAAAGAGGTGGCCAGATGGAGTTCTGCATCCATACAAACACCAAAATTTGCTTTTTGTCAATTAAGGACTGAAAAAGCACTGAAAAAAGTAGCCAGTGGCTTTTCTTCAGCACAAATGATGGCATTTCGATATCGCCAGACTGATTATAATTATCATGACAGCAACAGATTGCCTGTCATAAGAGAAACAATACTGTTACAACTTACTTAAGACCCTCTGCTGTTTCATGTAAACACTATTTGTACAACAGTCTACTCAAAAGATATCCATTCGAATGAACATGAATATCAATGGGAACAAAATAAAACACACAAAGAAGGTTCACACATGGCAATAGGGGTTTAAATTGTGCTGGCTTAGAGACTTATACTTTACATAAAATACAAAACCTCCCAGATGTTCACACAGATGAAACATTTGAACATACAAGCAAGGAACTGCCTCTCCAAGCCATAGAACACTTGTCTAAGGGTTGTGCTCACGCTACTCAGGAAGAATGAGAGGATGCACTGTGCTGACATAGTTCTGGTTTTGATTATCTGCCTGGTTTACATCCGCGATCACACCCACTTAAGGCCAAAAAAAAATGCCATTCGTTTTCCTGAGGGCAGCTATGACGCATGACAGATGGTTGGCTGCATGCTGCAGTAGTGTCTGGAATTTAAAAGCATTTATATTGGCAATTTGTAAGTGTAAAGCACTAAGCGAGAATGTTACAAATTATGCAGCAATATAGTTCATGAGGTCCCCTTAGAGTTTTCTACAGTTGAGGACAGACCCTTGCTTTGAATGCTCTCCCAGAGTAGCTTAAACTCTGCCGTCTAACGCCAAGAACGCTTATGCAGAGGAAAATATAATTAGATAATTAGTTAAAGAAGGTTGGTTGGACTGGGTGGCATTTCCCAAGTGGCACATGTGGTGGACACCCAAGTCTAGAAAGCTGGGTGTACCATGAAGAATTGATCACACAGCACTGACCCAGCTTACCGCTTGAGGATATGAGGAGCCAGAGGAAAGACAGATGACTCGCTCTGAGGCTTGGGCTGAACAAACCCTATGATTTTTGTGAGTCAAGCAGAGTGTATTGTGAGTCAACAGAAGGGTTCATATGTTAGCATCAAAAACATTTTCCTTTAGGTGAGGCAGCATATTTCTTAACGTAAGTCAAACGTGTTCACCAACTCTGTCAACATCTGATCCATGTTATTACTTTTCTCCATGAAATGATAGATAACTTGCCACTTCAGCTGGACTTTGTTCAGGCCCAACAGAGGTAAATGGGAGCTGGATAATAAGCCAACAAACCACCTACATTGTATTTAGTGTCATTGTCACAAAGTCGTATCAGTGGTATGTTAAGAATGAGGTAGGGCAAACTATCACACAGACACACACACACACACACAAAGACTGAAAGACAGTATTGACCTACTGGGTTCATGTTGCATTTCCTCTGAATAAAAAACATAATAAACAGAAAAGTTGTAACTTTCTTTATTCAAACAAAACTCCCTAAAAGTCATTTGTCCTTTTGTGCAATTTGTACTTTGATTGGACAATGTGTGCTTAGACTATGTACTTTTAGTTTCTCCTCCAAAGGTATTGTTGTGAAAATATGGTTACAGCAACTAATTCACAATCATTACATTCATGTACAGTATTTCACATGTGTCTTCTCAGTCACTGGTGATATGTTACAAATGAATCATTGAAGTGGGCTGACAAAAGATCTCTTAAATGTAGAGGTCTCTGACTCTGACAAGACTGTCACTGGCAGACTACATGAATCTATAGTATGAGATAGAAAGAAATCAGTTCCAGCCTTGCTTCTTCATACAACGTGTATTTTTCTTATGAACATTGGCGATGCTGTTTATGCCAAAAACAATATGTATGAAAGACAGGGGAGCTTTGCTCTGCTAGCTCAGTTATACCAGCTGCCCCTGCACACTTGCCATTTTCCAACCTAATTTCTTTTAAAAGTTAGTGGAATGGACATTTAACAGACGAGCAAATAGGAGCATGTCACACACCCAGAGCACATTCTCTCTGTGAGCAGAAACACCCTGGCCTGCTAATTTCACATAAAACCACAGACATGCTCATTTGATTGCCTGCGCACCAACATTACAAATATGCCCTTAGGCAGATATTATTGGGAACAAATGCCAGAACAGCAGTGCCAAAGAAATAGCATGGCAGAGGAAAAGAGTGGGCAAAGTAATGTAAGGCAGACAGGTTTCAAGTGCCAGCTGCCTGACAGAGTACCTTTAGAGTCTTTCGTCAAAATCCATATTAACTAGAACAACTAATTACCACAGGTGAAAGCAGCTATCAGTATCTTAGATTAGGCCTCTGTAAATGACATATGACCAAATATGATGTGCTTACACCATCTCAAGCACACAGTTCAATTGGCTGCATGTCGTAATTATATAGTCTGTCACAAACGAGCCTCCTGCCCATCTTCTGCAGAGCTGGTATGGCATGCTGCGGTTTTGAAAAGTGCTCTCCATTCAAGCATTGTAATTACAGGAGAACGGGAGTGCATGGTTTTGATTCAGCCCTCCTTCTCTGTCATCTGTCATACTTCATCATGGATGGATTAAAGAAGATTATTATGGCAAAGACATTTATATAGCATGTATAAGGTACCATATTTGGTCTGGCCACGTTGAGTGGTGATGAAATGTACATTGTACGCTACACTGAGCTTATTTGCTAGGATGGAGTTTTTTCATTGGTGCTTCAACCTGAAATAGATTTTTGGATTTCTCTATAAAATACATTGCTTTACTGGTGTAGGTGCCTGGTACAATTGTATTTAAAGAAGGTGATTAATATTTCTTGAAATGGTGTGGTAAATGTTTATACACAATTATGTAGTAGCTTTCTCATGAAGTTGGCCTGCCACTTGTATTTGATTTGTACTTTGGCTGTCTTTAAAAAGCTAGAGTTTGACATGTGTTCTGTGCATGTTTAACACAAGTCTTGAGCTGTGATGAGGAAAGAAATCCAGATGTTGAATACTAATATACTGATTAAGCATTGTTCAATGCTTAGTTTGATATATTTTTAACATATATTTGCATGTCTCTTATTATAAATCTTCACACGTTTCTCTCTTTATACCCTCTGTTTCATGGGCTAGTAGTAGTGCAAGTGCTAAAAGACCTCCCAGAAGCCACTGTTTTCTTTGACACAGACACGAATCCAATCTGGCAGCCAAACCCTTAACTAAAGCCACACATCTCAACAAGCAAAACCATGCAGGCCTTAAGTGGCTGATATAGGAGTGACTGAAAGCTTATAATTAGTCATAAAAGAGAAGAAAAAGGAGACAGATAATTTAATGGGAGCCAATATATAATATTCCATTATGATGCCAAAACTTTTTCAAGGTTAATCTTAAGTCATTTTTTTAAGGTTAATCTTAGGTCATATTGAGGGGGGCACGTGTGATTGCCTAATGTGAGTGAAAATCAGAAGCGTAATATTTTTTTTTTTTAGAAGTAAGAAAGCTGACACTGTTGCTTGACGAATGAAGTATATTTGAATTTTTCACTTATCTACCCATGTGGGCAGATTTCTGTTGTAGTCTCTATAGCTGCCACACTATTTGTGCAATGAGGCTAAATTAGCTACGTTTATCAAGGAGTAGTAAGCCAGGCAATAAAAATATGCAATTTCTCTGTGCATGCTCTAACCTCTTGGTTATGATAGAATTTCTCAGAAACATTACAGAAAAAAATACTTTTTAAGGCTACGCTTCACCATGGTCCATTTGCAAACAGCACCATGACACTTTTTTGTGCACCATTTTAAAGATAACATAGATGAACATTGGCACACCACACTGGGTGCATCTTCTGTGTCAGCATGGAAATACATGACACATGATACTCTGCTTTCCATATAGCTTCCGTAATTACTAATACTGACGTTATTCCTGAATTGAGATCTGTTTAATTTGTAACATTGGCACCCACTTATCCCATAAATAAGATTGCCTCGTCTGAAGTTTGACTTCGTAATGACATATAGCAGAGGCAATGTGGGTGGTTCTGGATTACAGATTTCTTAAAATGTCCAAGTCCCAAAGGTGGTCTGAAATATTGCCCTGTTTTCTATGAACCCTATTCATAAATAGAGAAGTTTAGCACCAAATATTATAAAATACAAATACATTTTGTTACTGTATAACAACCTTCCACTGACGTCAACCCTTGGATCACTGAGTACTCTGTAGTTGAAGGGAGATTACAATCAAATGCAAACATATGTGCTTCCCAGTAGAGTATGGCCACCCCTGCTGCCCACGCCTTCCGTAAAGGACCCTCATGAGAGCACGATGTATGAAATCCTGGGATATGTTTTGTACAGAATTTGGAAGTGGCTATGTGTAAAATTGCTGTCGAAATTGTAGCGGTGCTTTACTGGGCATGGTTTTCCCAGCACCCTTGCCAGAGAGACTTACTGAATGTTTTGAAACAGTCAAGTGTTGAACTATAGAGTCAAATCCCTCAGAGCTACACTTTGATATATGTACTTGTGAGTGGGTAGGTTTGAGGGAGGTGCTTACGTTACTTACAATTGAACAAATACAATTCAACAGTTAAGGGTCTTACTCAAGGACCCAACTGTGGCATCTTGGTGGTGCTGATATTTGAACTCCTGAGCTTCCAATCAGTAGCCCTACTCTTTAAACACTGAGCCAAGACTGCTGCACAACCACCAATCAAGAGGATCTGGGCATTTCACTCCACTAAAGACAAACAGGCATTTGTTCAGTCCCTTCGTTCAGTAATCTCAAGACTGTAGTACTGCAATTTGCTTCTGACAACTCTTCTCAAGTGTGGCATCAAACCCCTGGGAAGGATTCAAAATGTATATGCGCAGCTTGTTTTCAATCTCCCAAAGTACTCCCACATCATCCCAGTGGCTTTCTGTACCTGCCCGCATCAGATTTAAAACACTGATGATTGCCTAAAAAGACAAAAACAAACCCCCACCTACCTTCAGGCATTTTTCAATCCCTATGTACCATGTTTTCTTTGAGCCACAATCATGGCTTGACTTAACCCAGAATGCCTCAAGACACATAGAAGTCATGCATCAAGACTTTTCTCTGTACTGGTAACAAGATAATGGAATAAACATTTTCTAGATGCCCATATGTCTTCATATAGGGGCAGAAAACCCACCTCTTCACCAGTCCATTTCCATGTTCATTCCTGTCATACCCAGACTTGTACACGGCTTTTGCATGACACCCGTATTCATTACAAGGTCCTTGACTTGTGGCTTGCGGGCTGCCCCACAGGTTTGCGGTGTGCTACTGATGCGTCTCTCAATATTATGTCTATTAGTTATGGTCTGTCAAATCTCATGTAATTCAACAATGTATTTGAGAGAAAAAAACACTGATTATAAAGGGACATTATAAAGTGCACAGTAGGAAGGACAAAAACCATCATCAATCATAGACACCCCAGCTAAGTCTTTTAATGTTTCTGCCAACATAACTGATGAGTTCTTCTAGCTGGTTGCAATTCAACAAAAGCAAAATGTTCCCCAGTTATTACTCTCAGCAACAATGTAGGTCATTGTTCACGCACAAGGCAAATCACTCTTATCTATGTATCTTCAAGTCTAACCTAATATGTTTCCAAATATACTGATATATCAAAGGTAAAGCACATACACATTTTAGAAATAATTTTAAAATCTCTGGCACACCAAAGTGACTTCATTTTATCCAGCCTAAAGAGACAGCTCTCCAGCACTATTTAAATTCTTTAACACAGCAGAAGAGATTTATTGGGCACCATGTGTGTGGTTTCTGTGTGGTAGGCTCTATAATGTGATGTAGGCCACTGCCTCTCGCTTCTAGTGCTTTGGCTCGTACGTTCAGTAACACTCTCCCAGTAGCTGTTTGCTCAGTAGATTTTCAGCGCCACTGCCTTTAGCAAATACTAGGGTGCTGAGAGATGGCCCCTGTTTGTTTTCACTGTTACCAAGATCACTGAAACATTCAGTCTCACAGATTATCTTCATCTCTAAAATAGAAAAGTCAAATCATGGCTGTCATCCCAACGGATTAAAGTTCACTATGCGAGTGAACAACTGCGTTTTCCCTATGTATGTATTGTCCTTGTACAGTCTTTGAAGAATATATCAATATTTAAGAATTTTTACTAAAAAACAATTATTAATGTTATTTCTCTTAAATCTAAAAAGTACCCTCTTCTTAACTGTTTCCACATAGTTTAGCATTCAATCGACATCGTGAGCCATTACAAAAATATATAGTATTTCAAGTACACACTACTTCAAGTTTATGCAGGTTTTCTACAGTATATTTAGAGTAGTAGCATATAAGGTTAATGTACTAACATATCTTCAAATATAATACTCAGACATGTCCTAAGTTTATTTACAAGCATACAAATTCCAGTTTAGTCTGAAAAATATAAAAGTAGTACACAGGTGGCAAAGTGAGGCTGCAAACTTTATATATTCTTTTGGTACACTGTGATCTATACTTTATATACTTACATTAAAGTAAAGTTTATTATATTTTCATAAGGAAATGGATCTGTGTATGCTTAAACCTGCTGATAGTGTTCTTGTGTTCATAAGAATATGTTTAGAGTAACTGATAGTTTCGACTTTAAAATTGAGAGAGTGCAATACAGTGAGGCATGAAGACAGAAAGAGAAGGGACACAGGGGAGCAGGTATGGAGCAGGAAACATCCCCAGAATGGCCATTAACATGTCAGCTGTGGTTTAAAGCCTGTGAAGTTTCCATAGCTGTTCAAGCTACCATAAAATGAAAGCACAGACCCTTATTTTTCATTTTCTGTCTACATCTTTATATACTTGGCAGAATCAGCTCAGTAGCAGACCTCTGCACAATCATATCTGTCTTCAATGACCACAAAGCTGACAGAAAATCAAGTACCTTACCTCACTGTATATCTCTCTGTTTCTAAATATGGCTCCATAACATTTGTCATGCAATTGGTGTACTTCATCCAAAAAAACATACACTTATGGACACACAAAGTCAAAGCTGCTACTGAAACAGCCAGGCTCCTGTGTATGGTGGCCATGATAAACACATAGAGCACTTGTTTGCTTGCAGTCTGTGTTGACTAGCGGAAGATGGACTGCCAATTTGCCAGAAAGTTGACTTTCGTGACTGTAGGGGCAAAATGTCTCTGCTCAGATTCCTGGACTTGTCAGAAGAGTGAAAAAGCAAGAATACCTAAATAGACGCTCTGTATGTATACTATGCTGGGTGGCCAAGCTATAGATAAAGACATCGACATCTAAAGCTAACTTTGGGAACCTAAAACAGCTTAAACAGGGAACCTTAAACAGCTTAATTTAGATGTCCACAGTGTGTGTAATGGCAATACAGAGTACTGAATGTGCTCAGCTGAACTGTTTGCACAGCTGAATGAAAACTCTATCTGAGTCACATGTAAGGTATGGTGGATAATGTATAGGTTAGTGACATTCTCCATAGTGCATTCTCCAGATGTGCTTCTTGGGAACAACATATAGAACTGTATCAATTGCCATTTACAGCTGCTTTGGCTGACCTTATGGACAGCAGGCATCTGGGACAAGACGTAAATAAAACCAGTTGTGGGTGGGATTTTTAAGATGCCTGAAAAGGACAGCATAACCAACAAGATCTTAAACAGGTGTTTGTTGTAGCAATTCATACTATACCCTGCATAAGTGCCTGATGCCAGGCATGCTTGGGTTTCTTGGCTCAAGGAGTGTTACTTAGCCTTTTACAGGGGCCTTATTTGCCTTGGAAAAACACCATGCCACTTGCCTTAGCATTTAAACCACAAGTGGCGTCCCACAGACAAAAGGGTTTTTGGCTCAATCCTGTGGACATGAACTGCCTTCATGTGGGATTTCTTTCCCAGTAACATTTTAAACTAGCAAAGAAGCATGTGCAACCAGCAGCTCCATCAAGCTGCAAACTCAAGCATTGTTGTCTAAAAGCTTTCCATAGTTAAAATGTGGGCAAACAAGCCAAAATGTTTTTTGTTACTACTTACGTGATAACATTTTTCCTGAGATACAAATGTTCCCATGACTCATAGAGAAAGCATTTCTTGGTATAGCATTCCCATTATTCCCAGGCCACAACCATGTCACATGATCCTCATTCAAACACCTACCACATTCTCATTCACTGGATTATTGATTTAACTCACCTGTCTGCAATCACTGACACTCACATAAACAACTTGGGCTCACTAGCATGCCTTGCAATGTCTTACTGCAGCATTGTGCTTGTGACGTTACTAACCCTTTATTGCCTGTTTTGTCTCGTTTTGAATTCAGCTTTGTTTACCTTTCTCTCATTTGTTCTGCCTAGTTCATGTCTATCTGCTAATCATCTGAACCTGTTTTTTGTTTTGAGTATTGGCTGGCCCATCTGGCTTGTTTGCATAAGTGTTCATAACTTGCACTTGCATAACCATTAGGAAAAACTGTCCATATTTATTAAGTCACAGTGACTGTTTAGTAGTAACCCATCCTTCGAAACTTACCACATGGGTAGAGGAGATGTGGCTAAATCTGGAATGTATGAATGCAGTATTCTGTACTATATCTACATTTGATAATTTACTTGGCTCTGTAAAATCAACCTACCTACTAATGCACTTTTTGAGTTGTAGAATTTGGACCAATAGTTTGAAAGAAAATGGAAAAAGTGTGTGTTGTCATGATTCTGAACACATGCCTTCAATAAAGCAACAGTTTTCCATATAGTGGATAGTCCATCCATCCATCCATTATCTATACCGCTTTATCCGTCTGGGTCGCGGGGAAGCTGGAGCCAATCCCAGCATCTT
>JAQQZR010000001.1:12921660-12935388 GCA_030068235.1 Notoglanidium macrostoma
TTCATTGAGACCATGGTTGTTGTTCAATAATAAAATTATTCCTCAAAAATACAACTTGCCTAATAATTCTGCACTCCTTGTATTGGTAAATTCCTCAAACCTGTCAGGGATTTTTAGTATAATTAAATTTAATTACCCTGGCACAACATACTTGACAGAACAACACTGTGCTTTGGACTTTGCACTGTCCTGTGCTGAACACACAATTATGAGCCTCTTCTTATGCCTTGTAATGTACGGCTTAGGAGTGTAATTATAGTGTCATAATCATTAATCATTAATCGACATTCACATTTGCATAATCAGTATTTTACAGGACAATAGTTTTTACTTGTCAGTTCTATAAGCAGGATCATTTTTGTCATTTTTATTAAATGTATTTCTTGAACTACTCCCTCCAATTGAGTCTTGCTCTATGCAGCAATGCACTTCAGCAATAACAAAAAAAAAGTGAAATTGTTCAATAAATAACACATTTGTGAATCGGTCACCTTCAGCAGTGAGGCCATGCTTCTACAGCGCTGTCCCTCTAAACCCAACCCATCCAAGAAGCCTTCACTTTCAAGCGGTTGTCAAGGGGTCAGTTATCTCTTTGCCATACAGCCTGTAAAAGTAATGTCTCTAGCAGGTGTACAGGTAGTGAGCGCACCGTTAATCTTTAAAAGTGAGATGGGCAGGAAAGAGGAAGCTCTGGGTCATTGGGAGGGGAAGAGCCTGGGTTAGGGTTAGGCAGGTGCTTAAGACGAACAGTATGTATGAAGGCCCGTATGGAGTAGGAAGACTCTTTTTTTCTCAAGAGTTTCAGATGACCTCCAATATATGTGGTGCATGGCCTGTTTGTTATGAATTCAACATTTCACCAAGGATATGTTACATAAATTACCTCAGTTTATTCTGAACTTTAAAATGTATTGACACATTGTGTCAAATGTATAAATGTACATACAAATGTAGTGATACTGATACTGTACAAAAATAACAGAAACTTCTCTGGTCTCAGTCTCAAGATCTCAGTCATTTGGTCATTTTAAAGCTACACATAAGAAATGAAAGAGGAAAATATCAAAACCAAATTGAATCAACTTCTTGTGTAATTTGTATTTTGTGAATAGGGCTTTTTTTTTTAGATAAGTGGTCTTTGGCAAATAGCTTACTGTGCATTATTGTACTTTTCTAATTCTAAGGATTGAATTATTTTGAATATGGGGTTTGTATTGCTGTTTATAGCAGTTGTTCTCAAACCTTTTGTAGCCAGGGACTGTAACTATTTATTTTATTTAATTTATTCAATTTAATCTATGCAAAAAATGTAACATTAAGTACAACATTTTAACATAAAATCAACTGCTTCCAGTCAGTTATAAGATATTCTATAAAGGCTAAAATTATGTGGACATATGTCCTTGTTGAACATCCCATTCCAGATTTAGTCCTCGTTTGCTGTTATAACAGCTTATAATAACTATTCTGTGAAGTCTTTCCATTAGATGGAACATTCAGTTACAAGAGAATGAGTGAGATCAGGCACTCATATTACAAAGTTGTTAATTGGGGGTTGAGGTCAGGCCACAAACATTCTCCCACACCAATCTTGGCAAACCATGACTTTAAGGAGTTTAGTTTGTGCAGAGGGACATTGTCAGGTACTGTAAAACTGATAACTAGTAATTTTTGTACTTTTAAAAGATTTCAAATTATTCTGACACAGAAATAAAGCTTTGGTATTTGCAACTGACAAAAACTTCAAAAAGTCTGTCCAGCAAACTTCTCTCTATAGTTGCCTTAACAAGCACTTTCATAACAGTATAACAAGGATTTTTGAATTGAAATTATAGCAGACTTAGATGACTGCTACATGCACAACTACAGCGTTGTCTAAACCTTATCAAAGTTAACAACAGTAGTCAAACGTTGAGAAACTCAAAAATTTCTTGCACCATGTTGCCTTGATAATTTGAGATTTCTCATCATTTCTGTTTTTCAGTGTGTTGGAACCGGTTTGAGCCTCTTAGTTGCATTGAAGAAAATCTTATTACCACAACATACAACATATTCTAGACAATTTTGTGCTTTCAATTTTGTGTCAAAAGTTTGTGGAACTTTTTGGGAACATATGTGTTTGATGGTCAGGTGTTCACATATTAATACCTTTGGTCATAAAGTGTATCACAATATCATCAGTATCTCAGAAAAGTGTATTGAGACATGATTTATCTTTTTACATGAAAGTGTTTAGATGTATTTAGGATTATTTAAAATATATTTTGTTTTACTTGTGATTTATGATTTATTCATTTTAGAAATTGGACAGGAGGTAATCCAAAAGTCAAGTGCATTCATTTAAAGTTGTGAAGCCTGCAACTCCTGAGCTACAATAGCTCAGTGGGAGGACATAGGAGGAAAATACATACAAGCATAGAAAGAGTTTACACCTGGCCAGTATAGCTGACCTACAGTGCTATCAAACTCTACTTCCTGGTTTTTATACAGTGCATTACCACACCAGACTGAAAAAAACAAAAAAAAAAAAAAAAAACCCCAGTGAGGTATGGTATAAAAATAAATCAGGAAGAAACCTGTTTGGGTAAGACTTTTTTGGCAGAGTGCCTACACTAAGCCTTAAGGGCACATTCATTCACACATATTAACTGCATCAATTTTTAATAAAGCTGTAAAGAGGATTAAAAAAACTTTATGATGATATTTACATGAAAGAGAAAAGAAGCTATTATAATACAAGTATTATGATAGACTTTAATGCATTTTATCCCTATAGCAGAACATTTATGACTCTTTGGGACATCTTTATGAAGTATCCATCTTACCTTTTTAAATGTTTATGGTGGGTCAATTTGCCTTAAAAATATTGACCAGCACAATTCCCATGAAACGTAAAGCTTCCAAATCCAAGAATATTTTAAGTAGCACATATTCCAGGTGAATTAATGATTTTTTAAATGTTCTCCATAATGATAATTGAGAAAGAAACAGGCATGTATAAAACCTTCAAGGTCATCTCACATGTTTCATAGACATTTCATAAATCATCCATCAGTGTTTTATCCACATTTAGTCAGTGGTTATAAATATGTCATGAAGTTCCAATGGCGGTACGCTTCAAATGAGGTGCTATCCTTTTTGCTAAGATAAAAAACTATGGAATGTGAAATTCAAGATGATTTGGATATGGGACAGAATAACCTAAACCAAATAACATGGGTGCTCTTATAACTCCTTTGGTTGAAAAGCAAACTCATACATTCATACAAAGAGCAATGATAGCAAAAGCAACATTAAAATATCAAAGAACTCAAAACTTCTGTTAGGAACCGTTAGGAACGGTTTCACACTAACCACCATGATTGACAGGGTTTTTTGTTTGTTTTGTTTTTAAACATGAACTGCCAAATTTCCACTGCTTTCTTGGAAGATGGAACGTTATTATGCCCTGTCTGGCTTTATCCCAAATCTGTACAGTCCACATGCTCACTCAGCATCACTATGGAGAGAGGAAGAGATTTTCCATTCTTCAGCAGTCAGAGGACTGTCTTCCACAGAAATGAGTGCCTTTTGGATGGCAAGCCAAAAGAAAAAAGTGCAGAGCAAAGATGAAGCATGCCAAGGCAGGAAAAAGGAATGGCACTGAGGAAATGAGAAGCGAACCAAACCCACTGACACTGAATGCTGGAGTGCACTGAATATGCTGAATATACTTTACTGAGTGTTTTATCAATTACTCATTTAGTAACACACAATGCTTAACGATATGCTTACTCTACTTCCTGTAAATGATTATGGCGACGTGCATCTCTGTGAATGCTCACTTGCATACTACACCAGTCCACACAGGCAGTTAAGAGTGTACACATGAAGTAGCATTAATTAGGGTAAATACTTATCAATCCCATATTTCAGCTTCTTTTTATGACTTATTCTTAAAAGTTATTTGTTTGTTTGACTGAGAATGTTTTTTCATTGAAGATATTGACACCTTCACACTTCAACACCCGTGGAAAAATTGCTCTCACTTCTGGTTAGTTTCATGACTGAGGTCACATGACATGTATTTATATAGGAGGTTAATGCCAAGGAGTGTTAGTCAAAGTCTGGCACAACAATAAATGCAAGTTAAAACTGTTCTGAGTATCACAGCTGAAATTTCTTCTTTGCCCTATTTGGGGTTATTTGGGGCTATTGAGGTGTCAATATAATACCCATAGTTTTCTTGTAAAACAAAAAAATTTAACTAATAGGTAGTAAAACATGGGGCAATTTGAATAAAATACTTAAATGTTTGAATGGTTCCTGACAGAACCATGCTCCACAGAACCTATGCCTAATAAACAGATCAACAGATATTGTGTTGTTATTTAACAGAGAACACCATATAATACAGTGAAGATTTTTGTAAAGAGATCTTTATTTAACATTCAACAGTTTATTGTCTGTAACATGACAAGCTGTGATATTCTCTCCTATTAACTTTAAGGTAAAGGGAAAAAAAGAGATTGGTGAAGGAATTTTATACCTGCTATGATATAAGTGATAACAAGAACTAACTTGTTTCACAGATTCCAAAGAACAGTTTATTTTTTTATTTATAATAAATGAAGTTGTGGACTAAATAAAGGAATATAAGAGGAATAAAACACATCCAGATACGTAAAACATCACACCACCCTGTAACAGCTTGTTTTATTCATCATTTACTTCATCATTTGCAAAACCCTTTCTGTTTTGTTTTGTATTGTAATGGAATATCTGATCAGCTTACCATTAACACGGTGCTCAATTTTAATATATTGGCTTGTCATTGGTGACATACTCAGTATCCACGGTGCATAAACTCAAAGCTCGCTCTCTCTGTTTCACACACATACTTGCACACATACTCAGTGTACAAAGACGCCTATTTATACCCAAGGCTGCCATAGGTGGCGATGCCCACCTCCAGTTTCAAATGTAAAATGGCCTTGGCTGGTAATAAGGCAGAATTCTGGCAGTCTTGCTATTCATAATTCCCACCCTTTCCCCAAGGTAATTACTCTTTAAGAAAAATAACAAGCTTACTGGCAGGACACATGCTACTTCCAGCTCGTTTTTGCTTTCGTGAATCAGGCTAAATGCCTCATAAATACACGTTATGGACTCACATGCTCACACATGCTTGATGCAGGCTCATCAAAAAATGATTTGCCTGTAATAATTACTACCATTAAACTCACATTGAATTTTGGGTTTAGTTTGGGCTTCTTGTCAAATTAAGACTTGTACATATAACCGCTCATAAAGCTGGGGCATGTTTGCACTAAGTACCATTTTCTCCCTGTCATGTTCTTCATCTTCATATGTTAGGTAGTGTCAGAAAAAACTGCAGGGACACATTCTCCTTGTCTTGTTCATAAATCTTATAACAGCTTAAATTTCATGTTTATATCCTGTCCTTTGCTCTCATAAAGATCTTTGTCTTATTTCCACTGTTAGTTTTATAGGGCAACGGAACGAGTTTATGAGTATATGACATGATAAGAGTTTATCAGAGCCTTATCAAAGATTGTTTTCCACTTTGTGTCTTACACAATAGATTTGTCATTGACCATGCAGTACTTAGTACTTATATAATATGAATTTGGGAGCTAGCACACATCCAGACCACTTAGTTTTGTCCATTTTGTTTATTTCTGAATGCAAGGTTGCATATTTATGATATATTTTAAGTGTAAAACATTTGATATTTATGATGTCCTGAGGACAAAATACATTTGATAAAACACTCTTGATTAGAAGAAGAGAATTAAAGGGAGTCTATAAAATGTATAAGACTGTATCTGAAATCTCTCACCATTTAAGGGACATGCTAAAACAAAGGATCTCACACATGGACGTTTCATACATCCATGCACCTATACATTTAATAGTTTTAAAATGTTGTCAAAAGAACAAAATACACTGAACACTGTTACTTCAGAATCTAGATATACATTTTTTTTCTCTTATGTTTAGTTAATGTTGTCTGTAATCTCTTGCTTATGCTTGCAATTTTCAAATCCTAAGATTAAACTTTCTTTCTAACTTTCTTCTCTATTTTAAATAAAACAACAAATAACCACTAACTTAGACCTACATCAGAGACTTTAATCCTGATGGAATGTACACAGTTACAAAACCATGAATAAGAGGTCAGACTTCTTTTGATATGTCTTTCATGTATTATACCTGTCAGTTCCAAAGAGGAGCCTCGGTGATGAAAGAAGATTATGAGAAGTCTGCAGATGAGTAGATGACAAGTAAAAAGCAGCCACTGAGCCAAAGTGCCACATGATAACAGCGAGACTGAAAGCCTGATGCTCTAGTTTTCCTGTTTAGTGTCAGGGTGCATATAAACACCAGTATCCCTGTAATCAGTGCCTTCAAAGTCTTTGCATGGTCTGTGTAATGGATGGTCAAAACTCAAAAAAAGAATGATGGAAGTATGATAGCTATGAGAATGGTGAGGCTCTTTGCCTAATTGAGCCCAAGAAGACAGACCAAAGCTAGTGTGAAGCTAATGGCTTGTGATCAGGGGAAGAGTAACACTGTCATTTATATTTGACAGATACTTCAATCCAGAGTTTGAAACTATACTTGGATCCAGGATTATCATACTTATTATATAAAGTGAGGAGAAATAATTTATCAGACACTATTTTTTTGTTATTCAATATATTTCCAGCACATATATCCACTTCAAAGTTATACAGATAATATCTTTTGAATTATGCAATATGTACATAAACCAAAACAGAGACATTTAAAAATGAAATTAATAGGGGAAAATAAGTAGGACTGCACCAACATTACCAACATTAGTACTTTGTTGCAAAACTGTTGTTGGCAATTACAGTTTTGAGACATCTGTTGTTAGATGTAATTATGTTTTGCAGCCATGTGGTTAAATTTTAGCCCATTCCTTAGGAAAAATTCTTAAATTCCCCAAAGACATGAGGGTCGCACTGAATTACAAAATCAATTGTTATGGCTCTGTAGCTTTTTCCACTTGAGTGTCATTAGGTGCAATTTGCACACAATCAATTCAGGATTTCAAATGTAGTTCTTTTATTTACAACCTGATTTTTTTTTTATGTAACCTTCACACATACAGTATATCATGTATACAGTGTCTAAATACTTTTAGTATTTGATTATGCTCGGAATACATATTTACTTTTTTCATATTAAAATGAGAATTAATGTGTGTACATTTAAGCAGATATATGCACGGCAAATGTATTAAATAAGAAAGAAATCCAGTGTGAAAACAGTGTATAAGAGTGAATTCCTTTATCTCTTTGGTTCTCAAAGTGGGGTCTGGGTTCCCCTAGGCATCCATGAAGGGTCCATTTATATATATATTATATATATATATATATATAGTTATAGTAAAGGAACGTATTAGTATCAAATCTAGTATAAAAGTTTATCAACGTTACATTTATTACTGAGCTCCTATAGTTGTTGGCCTGTTGGTCATTTTAATTGAATGGGTTTAATTGAAAATTCAATAAGTCAAGTAGTCCTATAAATAATGTCAACTTTAACCTAATGTGTCAGTGGAAAATTTAGGAATAAAAACATCTATTGCTCTGATAAATATCCAGAATTTTACTGTTTGAATTTAAATAAGGAGCCTAATATTACAGCCATAAAATGAATCGGTACTGAGGGAATTTATTTTAAGGTTAAAGGGGTCCCTTGCGACTGGCGTCCTGCCCAGGGTGTACCCCGCCTCTCGCCCGAAGATGCTGGGATTGGCTCCAGCTTCCCCGCGACCCAGACGGATAAAGCGGTATAGATAATGGATGGACGGATGGATGGGGTTCCTTGCTCCAAAATGTTTGAGAATTCCTGCTTTAGGCTAAGGATAAGTACTGTAATTAAAGGAGTCTTTTTTTGCCCATAGTTCATGTGTTCTTTCCTGCAGACTCCCACTGAATTATCACTACTAATTTTTAACAATTTAGCTCTAGCTATAGGGTTTGATCATATAAAATGAATAAAGTTTAAGGAGCATATCTGGAAGAATTTGAAGCAGGTTGTTTGCTTAAGCTTTTAAAAGTGTGAGGCAGAGCATGTGCCAAAGTTAACTGGGCACGTGCACAGCCTAAAAAAATGATTCAAGCATGTCCTGGAAAAGTGTGTGAGAACCAGCCCAAAGACTCATTGCTTTCTCTTTTCCGCACTGCCATATAGCTGCGTTTAAAAGCACATGTGAAGGAGGAAAGCAGATGTGCAAACCACAGGAAACATCATTAGCCTCGCAAACATTCATCCCAACGAGGCATGGAGACCCTGTTCAGAGCACAACTGCCCCTTTTCAGCAGCAGCACCACACTCTCCCTCATCCTAACTCTCTCTACTCTCTTTTCACTACTCATTTCTGTCCCCACATTATGCCATTTTTGATTCACTGAACCCATTTTTACAACTCATAATAAGCTCAACTTTCTACATTTCCATATTCGCTGCACCACCCACCGCCTGCATCTTTGTTCTTTGCATTGGCCGATGAGTAATTCAGCTAGTCAGGTCTTTGCTCAGTGCGTCTCAAGGACAATTTCCTCCTCGTTCCCTCCTCTACTTTTTACTTCATCTTTTTTGATGAGCCTTGAGCCTTGCTCAGTTCAGGGATGGGGCAATGAATGCAATCTGGGAGCCATATGACACCCTCCTTCTTTCTTCTCCTTTCATCATCTTCTTTACTATTTCAGTGTAGCTTTTACAGTTTTTAACTCTCAACTAGGAACACATAATAGGGACATGGGAAAGGGACAAACGCAACACTAGTGCCAAGATGGAACAGTAGAAGCACTTTTTACATTCAGCCACAAGATCTAGTCTAAGAGAAGAAAAAGATACCAGCAGTCGGTACTTTCATGTATAGATTTAAATGACAGTGACTTTCAATGTAATGTCAGAGCAACAGACTTGAAGTGGTCTAAACTATCTGATGGTGACAAAGAGCACCAGCCAAAGTGCCCCATTTCACTGTAATGGAATATACAGACCCCCTGCTCGATGAATAAGGCATGCTATGTGTAGAGATGTAGTTGGAAGGAGCTAGTGGGTAGGGTTGGGCCCTGAGAACTGTTAGGTTTGGGAGAAGGTTGATATTTTATCTAAATATTCATGCGTTTATCAGTTACTATGTGTAATAATGAGAATTAATAGGCACAATTACAGAGTGCTGACTATCAGGCTGTCTTTCTGTCCATTTCTGCCTTCATGTTCTGAGCTGTTTAGCCAGTTCATGACAATAATCCAGTCCAGGTGAGGTCTAAATGCACAGGTGAACCCCAGCAGGTGGAAAGAGCTTCTTTGACCCTCTGTTTTAGTGCCCTCTGCTGGACACTGGTTGATAATGGTTACCTTATATGATAAACAACATGAAAATAACAATTCAAAAGTGCAACTCAAAACACATTCAGATAATTTGGTTAAAAATAGATTCGATCTGTATCCTCTAGGTCATGGGTTGTCCTCTGAGATGCAGTTGGGATTCGTAGAGATTTTTATTAAAAGTTATTATAGAGCTCTATGCAGATTTTAAACCAGAATACTGTATTTATTTATTTTTCTGCCCCTCTTAAGTCTAACAGTTTGTCTTGCTTTTCCATGGTGCTGTGTCTCAAACAGCCTTCAGGTAAAGATGCTGATTTGTCAAGAAGATGAGGTATATCTGGTTGCGGACATGGAAATGTTTTAACATAACATTGTGACCCTTCTTCCGTAAGAAGTATGAATATTTTCAGAGGAATATTACCAAAATAATGATTTAATCATACTACAAACTGGAGTTACACAAAATATTGAAATATTAATATATTTGCAATAATATAACATGATAAACTGATCAAGTCTCACTCACTTTATCCTGATCAGGGTTGTGGTGGATCTAGAGCCAGTATGAAGCAGGAATACACCCTGGTTTGGGATGCCAATCCATGGGCACAATACGCATACATTTATGGGTTTTTTTGTGTATTGGCATGTTTTTAGGAGGTGAAAGGTCATCAAAGCGGACACAGGGAGAACAAGTGAAATTATAAAGTTTGCTGCTGTTTTGATGCCATATTAAATATTAAATTGATGCTATAGGTATATCAGCATGCATAGATGTCGTAGATGAAAATGCCATCAACTTCAAAGAGAGATTTGACCCTATTTACTCTTATCTTGCTAAGTCAGACAGTCAACAGACAAAAACCAAACAAAACAAAAACAGCATCCAAAAAGTGTTATAAGCCCCTCCACATGACATTGACTTACATAAAGCAGGTTAGACAGCAAAATGTTTTGTTGAGAATGTAATACTTATGTAATATAATGTAATACATTAATCTTAATGATTAAGTGCTTTTCCTCTGTAATGACTCATCAAGCTTGTGACACAGAATTTGCTTCATAGCCATCACCGATTAATCTTCATACTTTTACACAGCCTAATTTTGAAGGAGTTATATTGGTGTTCAAAGAAATGTTAGGTAGCTAATGTTCGCCATCTAGTACAACCCCAATTCCAAAAAACTTGGGCCACTGTGTGAAACATAAATAAAAACAGAATGTAATGATTTGCAAATCATTTTTGATCTATATTGAATTGTATACAATACAAAAACACAATATTTAATGTTCAAACTGATAAACTTTATTGGCTTTTGTAAATATACACTGATTCTTAATCTGATGCTTGCAACACTTTCCAAAAAAGTTGAACAGGGTCATGTTTACCATTGTGTTACATCACCTTTTCTTTTAACAACACTCATTAAGCATTAAGGAGTAAGCAGTAAGGAACTGAGGACACAAATTGTTGAAGTTTTGAAAGTGAAATTCTTTCCCATTCGATTCCATACGACTTAAGTTGCTCAACAGTACAGGGTCCCCGCTGGCATATTCTGTGTTTCATAATGCACCAACAGAGGTCTGGACTGCAGAGAGGCCAGACTAATACTCACACTCTTTTACTATGAAGCCACTCTGTTGTAACATGTGCAGAATGTGGCTTGGCATTGTCTTGCTGGAATAATGAGGGGCATCCCTGAAAAAGGGGGCCCATCTGAGGGGCAGCATATGTTGCTCTAAAACCTGTATAGTCTCCTCCAAAAGTATTGGAACAGTGACACAATTTTCATACTTTTGCCTCTGTAGACCATCACAATGGATTTGAAAAAAAGCCAGCAAGATGTGATTGAAGTGTAGACTTTCAGCATTAATTTAAGGGTTTTAACAAAAATATTGAATTAACTGTTTATGAATTACAGCCATTTTTACACAGTCACTAGATTTTCACAGGCTCAAAAGTAATGGGACAGTTGACTGATAAGCAGTGTCAGTTATGGCCTGTCTCCTCGTAAGTCTGGAGTTGATTCCAAGTGTTGAATTTGCTTTTGGTATCTGTTCATAGGAACTCTCAATATATGTTCCAAAGAGGTGTGGATGCAAATGAAAGAAGCCATCATTTGGCTGAAAAAACAAAACAGACCTATCAAAAAGATAACAGAAACTTTAGAAGTGGCCAAATCAACAATTTGGTACATTCTTAAAAATAAGGAATGCACTAGTGATAACACTAAAAGGTCTGGAAGACCATCGAAGGCAACTAAAGTGGATGATCATAGAGTTCTTTCCATGGTAAAAAAAATCATTTCATAACATCTATCCAAGTCAATAACACTCTTGAGGAGGTAGGATTATCATTATCATTATCATATAAAGCCAGATTAGCCTTTGCTAGAAAGCTTGATTAGTTCTAGTTTAGTTTAGATTAGTTAGGAACAAGACTCTTTGGACAGATGAAACCATGCTTAACTCGCACCAGAATGATGGTAAGACAAGAGTATGGAGAAGGAAAGAAGGAAGGGCTCATGATCCAAAGCATACCACATCATGTGACAAACATGTTGGACATGGGCATGTGTGGCTGCCAAAACTGGAACTGGGTCACTGGGGTTTATTGATGTTGTGATTGATGATGGAAGTAGCAGGAGAGACTTCTGAAGTGTATTGAGCTATACTTTGTGCTCAGATTCAATCAAATGCTGAAAAGTGATAGGACGGCACTTCACAGTACAGATGGATAATGAACCAAAACATACCGTAAAAGCAACCCAAGAGCTTCTAAAGGCATAGAAATGAAATGTTCTTAAATGGTCGAGTCAGTCAACCCAACTGAGAATGCATTTCACTTATTAAAGACAGCTGCAGTAAAGGCCTGGCAAAGCATATCAAGGGACTAAACTCAATATTAGGTGATATACATGGGCTCCAGACTTTAGGCACTGATTGATTTGCATCCAAGTATTGAAAATTATGCTTATATTTATAATTATGATAGTTTGTTCAGTTACTTTTGAGCCTGTGAAAATGTAGGGACTGTGTAAAAATGACTATACTTCCTAAACTGTTAAAAAAAAATTTATAATATTTTTGTAATGTAATATTTTTGTTAAACTTCTTTAATTAATGCGGAAAGCCTATGTTTCAGTCACATCTTGTTGCATCAAAGTCAGAAAGAGTGTATATTTACAAAAACAAAAAGTTTATCAGTTTAATCTTTATATAGACAATATTTTATCTTTTTGTATTCAAATGAATATAGGTCAAAAAGGACTTACAAATCATTGCATTCTGTTTTATTCACGTTTTTCACTGTGTCCCAACTTTTTTGGAATCAGGGTTGTACAATATTTTTTCTGTATTCATAGCTATATACAAATTGTATTTGTAATTCCATTTAGTTTTATCAGATTAGTCTGGGTCAAAACTACAGCAACACAGTCTTTGCTATGACCGCTCCATGACCCTGTCATCTCTCTTTACTCATCTGACACAGGCTTGTGGGAAAGCACAACACTGCCAGCCTGAGCATTTGCACAGCATGCTTCTCTCTAAATAATTAAATCAGTAGAAATTTTTCTTTTTAACAAAATGTTGTTGCTTGTTCTTCTCTATTCATGTAGTGTTCATATAATGTTTCTATAAATAGAGTGTTATATTTGTGCATGATTAATATTACAGCAGCTAAATTATCTAAATAAAAAAAGGTCACATTTTGACTGTATGAACAATGAGAGAGTAAAACAGAAACATCACAATGACATGTACATGCGTGTTTGACTTCACACAGTAAAATATACTGACACTAAAACCCTTCTCAGAGAATCACCACCAGTCTGAGGTTTCCCTTTATAAAGATAATTACTCAGTTATGATTACTATCAAAGATGTTACCTGTGTTACATCAGGACATATACATATATGTGTGAATTTAATTAATATTAACTGTGATCTGTCCCTCTGTCTCACCTGCCCCATACAATGTGTTCTGCCTCCACATACACCTGGGCAAGCCTCTAAAATGCATTTTCAAAATCTGCAAAAAGGGTTGGGAACTCTGAGGACATACTCTTTAATTACTCTCTGCTCCATGGAGCACTATCTTTAGCTTAATAATAGTGCAGTTTGGGGTCATGCAACTACAACTGCTCTAACTAACATTTTTGTCTATGTTTTTGAGGAGATCTTACAAAATTCAGACATCAGCAAATTGCTTCCTGATTGGTTGGCATTACTAACACAGGATTTAATAACATTAAATGAAGCTATGTTTGAAATTCCATCCATCCATTATCTATACCGCTTTATCCATCTGGGTCGCGGGGAAGCTGGAGCCAATCCCAGCATCTTCGG
>JAQQZR010000001.1:12936758-12987323 GCA_030068235.1 Notoglanidium macrostoma
AAGGCACCCTGGGTGACCCGGGGATCGAACCCAGGACCTTCTTGCTGTGAGGCGACAGTGCTAAACACTGCACCACCATGCCGCCATGTTTGAAATTAGTGAGGTCTATTTGTTTTATTTAGTTCTTGAAGATCTGTGCATTATTAAAATTAGGGATTTATTTAATTGACTTCAGTCTTTGTGTGTGTGTGTGTGAGGGGGTCCCATAAAGATTTTAGTTATTTTCGGCAACATTATCAAATATCATTTGGGTATCAAGAATTGTTGTTGTGATTTATTGGTAACATGACAAGTTACAATTTTTTTATTATTACCTTCAAGAGTGGGATAAAAGAGATGGGAGAACATACATTTAAAGCTGTTACAATGTAAGTGATAAATGAATGTTTCACAACATTAAATGTATCTATAAATAGATGTGTTTATTCAAATAAAAGAAAATTGCAATTTGAGGCCAGTATGAAGGCATGATGAGCAGGAAAGCATATCAGAATGCAACACACATCCAAACTTGTGGCAAACAAAATATAAGAGCAGAAGACAATGCTGATGAATCTGAGGTTACCTAGAGAACAGGTTCAGCCAAACTGATCTTTTGAGGATTGGGAAAACACCATCTTTTTCTAATCTTCAAATGCCCAGCTCCATTAATCCTGTGCACACTGCAGCCTCAGATTCTTGTTCTTGGCTGACAGGAGTGGAACCTGATTCTGCTGTTATACTCCTTCTGCCTCAGTGTTCAATGTGATGATTTCTGAGATGCATTTTTGCTCAACAAAGTTTTAAATAATGGTTATTATCAGTTACTGTGCTATTATCAAGGCATTTTTGCCTATAGAATTGCCACTCACTAGATGTTTTTTGTGTTTTTCCTCACTTTTCTGTATAAACTGTAGAGGCTGTTGTGTGTGAAATTCTCAGGAGATCAACAGTTTCTGAAATATTCAAACCAATGTTCCGTGTGGCACTTCCTTATGGCATGAGGACAATTTCTGACACTCACCACTTTTCTCCTCCTAGAAGTTAATGACAGTGCCCTTCCTGTTGGCTGAGAGATGAAAGAGTCTGACAAACCAACAGGATGTCCAGCATGAAAGACAGGCCATTGACAGTCTCTTTGTTAAAACAAAAAGAGGCAAAGACACTAAGCTCCCTGTGGTTTCTTGAACCCTTTATTGTCCCAGCTTAGTTCTCACATATTCATCTTGAATCATATTAACCAGTAACTAGAGTGAAACTAAAAGGAAAATGTATATAGATAAAGATGTAGTGAGCAGTGACATAGAAGTCAGGACTTCTGGCCTATCTTCACACTGTTTATCAAAAAAACCTCCCTGTGTCAAGCAATGTCAGCAGAATGGAAATGAAGTTTTAGCAAATTAAGCAGTGAGGAAACAATGACACAGCCTTTCTGTCCATTATCCAACACCAGATTCAGATCAGATAGAAGTTTGCAGGAGCTGTAGTTGATAAGATAAAACAAATATACTGCACCACTGGCTTCTTGGAAGAAAAAAAAAGGTTCCATCTTGCACGCTAAAGTGTTCTCTGGTTTGTCCCTCTGGGAGAAGCCTTAAGCATCATATGTAGCACAAAGGTTTCTCTAAAGACTCCAGGCAGAACCACTTCGAAAAGCAAGAATTACTAAGAATCCAAAGAGGAACTCATATCAATTCAATTTTATGGTACAGATCACATGGTGATCTAGTTTATTTATAATACTTAGCCATCTTCCCTGAAAATAATTCCTGGCTACACCACTGCTATGCACTATATGACAATTCTAAACCCGCCCACCAAAAAAATTATTTCTGTCACAAATCCAATACTTTGGATTATGTTATGTCTTCTTCAAAACTAAACTAGAAAGTTTAGTGCCAAGAAACATGCCAATATTGGCTAAGCCTGAGCTAGCAGGATTGCCAGGTTTATGGCTTCCCCAGCAAGTTTGATAACATGTAATTTAATGAAGTCAGAGGATGCCAAAATCTCCCATAAGTGTTCAATTAGTTTGAGATCTGGTGACTATGAAGGCCATAGCATATGCTTAACATAATTTTCATACTCATTAAACCATTCAGTGAGCCCTCATGCCATGTGGAAGTGCCATGTGGACCCTGTTGTTTTGGAAGAGATCACTCCTATCAGGAAAGAAATGTTTCATCACCGGATGAAAGTGATCACTTTGCTCTGATTAGTAGTAACTGTTCCCTCTATGGGCACAAGAGTACCCAAACCAAGGCAGCAAACTACCCCCACAGGATAGCAGACATACCAGTTTTTCCTTTAATTTGACACATCTGTAAAACCATCCCGTCTTCATATATCTGGCAACCTAATGACAGAGACAGGCACATGAGTGAGAGAGTGAGAGGAGACATGTGGTGCTTTTGATGACATGTCATTGATAACTACAGTATTGTTCCTCCATTTATTCATGATTCTAATTCTAAAAGCAAGGCAAAGTGCTATAACTGTCTAATTATAGCTAACTCATATTGTGATAACGTAATTCAATTATAGAGAAGAAGCAGTTACAAAAACTTGCTGTATGAGAAAATCATTGCTTTTAAATTTTTGAATTAAAAACTCCCCTTACAATTAAATACGATTCTCTAAGAAAGTCAAAATGCTTGATTGTGAGTCATAGTACTACCTGTGCTGAGGAGGGAATGGATGTAGTTGAATGAGAGAGCATGAGGAAGAGCAGAAGGGGAAAAAGTGAGACAAAGTAGCTGAAATGTCAAGAGAATGCATAGATCTTCTATTGGTTCAAACCACTGAATCTGTTGTCTGCAAGACTGAAAAACCCACTCTGTGGTGTTTTTTGTCCTGGGGTGTAGTTACTGATTAATCAATTTAAAATTTTCACTAAATGCTGTACATTTTGTAATGTAAAAAGATAAGATGTGCTATACAAGCATACACACATTCACACACTTAAAGGTATACACACAACACAAACCTTTGCATTCAAGTGAAACTGTATTTCTGTTTCTTAATTGTTTGCACATTACACATTCTCATTGGGGGATGAGGGTTAAACTCTAGATTTGCCCTTTCCAGGCACTATTAATGCGCATTCCTTTTGTCTTAATACACTGCATTTTGGTTACTTACTATTATTACTTCCATGACAGGGCAATGTGATGTAGCACTGCAAGAAGTGGTGTTTACCACCAAGTTGATTATTTTCCAATAAGAGCAATGTGCCAATTTTTTTTAGAATGATATGTCACACATTTTATCTATTCATAATCACATTTAAAGGTCCACTATATATGATTCAACCACCTGAATGCTCCTCCCTTTCCAAGCGAGTATTAGAAGATATGGTGGCTATATATATATATATCTATATATATATATTATAATATAATAATTACATATATTATATATGGCATATTATATAGTAATATGTAACTGTTATGTTATAACAGTTGTATGTTGATCGCTTGAAGTTTTTAAAGGAAAAAAAGGAACTTATCATGTTGCTAACAAGCTGCAAAGTGTGAAGACGTTCCTGTGGAGGAAAACTTAAAGGAACTATGTACATCAAAGCACTGATATAGTCTCCCCCTCTAAATTTTTTTTTTATGTATTTGCCCATGTAGAAAGCTTCAAAATAGCACATTTTATTAAACAACAGCACCATACGAAAAACATACATGAAATTCACTTTTCAAATTTGAGCAGGTCATTAACAAAACCTAACCTGTGATTTGCCTTGAGGTCATTATTATTGTCAGAACTTTAATTAAAATAAACCCATCTGACCAATCAGGGTCATACACAGCAGTGCAGTGAAGAAAACGGTAATTTCATTCTTGTTATTGAACTCTGGGCTTTCTTCTTGGTGGTAACATGACCGAGAGATACCTCGCAACTGTTATCTAATGTTTACATGGAAGATACACTGCTTTGCCTGACTTATTCTGTGCCAGCTAGAGGGTAACATTCTGGATGGAACATTTCTATGGCTGAGAATGTAATTGGGGGTTATGAAACAACTCAAAAAGACCCTAAACATTGACTTCTTCAGCCAAAAGCCTTTATGAGTTAATTATGTGCGGCATTCATGCAGGAAGTGAAAAACTCACAATGGCAGGGTCAACAATGCCACCAGGGGGTGAATCACCTCATACACATCATTATATCAACAAAAAAGGAGGAGGCTATTCGTTATGCAGACCATTACTGGTAAAGAAGCGGGTTCTTCAAACAGACACACACACACACACACACACACACACACACACATACACACAATGCTCAGTATTCCACCCTGCCTGGTGATAAAGAAGCATTCTTTTCTCTCTGAACTAGGAATAAGGGATTAAATAAAGTGTCAAACAGAGAGAAGCAAGCCCACACATTTGACAAATGTTGCATATAAAGGCAAGTCAGAGTGCGGGAGGTTTTGTTTTTGAAGTGACTGGTGGAAGAACCGATTAGGTCACTGGGGGTTTGTGTGTGAGACAGAAAACAGCAGACGCAGGGAGTGACATAGAATAAGAATGTGAGAAAGAAAAGAGATCAAGAGTTACATGAAAAGCGAGGACTTAGGAAGCCATGCGATAAATAGCAGCAGAGAAGTAGATAAGGAGATGCAGAGATCAACAAAAATGCTAGTATGAGTGTCTGTGTGTACCTCTAGAGGAAAATGGGATAAAATACTTCCCGTCACCCAGATGTGATAAATTTGTGCAGAAATTCAAGTCTATATTCACAGAAGCCTTTCTTCTTCCCAGACATGTCTTTTACCATGGAAACAACAGTGGGTTTTTATATGATACTGCATTTGGTATAGGTTTGTTTTAGTTGTGAGACATTCAGATAAATCCAGACCCAATCCTAATTACTCTGGAAACATCTGAAGAGCAGACATGTTGGCAACCAGTCAAGCAGAACTTGTCAGAGTACAGTTAACTGTAAAAGTCTTAATGAACTGGGTGATACACTACATTTAGAAAAGACTGTAGTATAAACAATTGGAAATGTTGAGTTTTCACTGTCCATTGTACCTTGTGTGAAAACTGGAGCTCATTAATTTCTAACTTTTATAGTTTGTAATAAAATAGATTAAAACAGACGCTGTGTGTGTCTGCCTGCCCAAATCATGCTAATGCAAGCATTACCAATTCACTCACTGGATCATACTGGGCCTCATAAAACGCCTCATGTTAACTCATCTCCACCATACAGATAGATATCGCATTTCGTCTCTTCTCTAAATCCACATTCCTAAAGGCCTCACTCCTTTTACAACGCGAGCTTCACATTTCTGTCCCATTTGCTCCCATTTGTGCTTCTCCCTTAGCATTTTATTGAGTGCAGCTTGAAGTGCGAGACGTTCTTCACACACACCATTTATCAATAGTGCCACCCCATTCCTGCAAAGTTGCAGTCCTTAAGGGCCAAAAGACATAAGGTTTTATTTGTGGGTAACTTCCTGAACTTCTGTTCTAATCCATCTCTTTAGAACCTCTTCCCTACAACAGGGAAAATGAAAATAGATAATCATGAAGATAAACAATCTTAATGTAGGCTGTTAACCGCAGCGTGTGCCAACACCAATATAAACGTTGAAGATGTTGATCTCTTTCTTTGGCAGGTGTGGAGGTGCCAAGCCAAGAGTCCCAGACGGGAAGCAGCAGACACGGTGTCGTCCAGTTGTCCAAGTGCATATCATCTTCTAATGAGCCTGACAGATGCTCTTGGCCTTCTAACAGACCGCAAGCCAAACTGTTCCTATACTGGCATTTACGTGTTTATCACTGGTGGATGTTCATCAGAAAATGTTGTACGACATAATCAAACCTACAAAATGTTGTCTAGACATGTGTGGTTTCTTAAGAAGCATACCTGTTGCATCATGTACGCTAAGATGATTGCAGCATTTTTTTTTTAATTTGCTTAACAGTGAAGAGAGAATGTCAATTAGTTTGAAAGCATAATAAAGAATCATAAGGCTAATCTATACATGAACAGGTCAGGGTATTTCTATGACCAGCATTTCAACTTCCTGTTCAGCCCTCAGCAGTCTGCTCTTCTACACATCCAGCTGTCCAAGGCATTCTCTATGTCCCACAGTTTGCCCCGAGGCATTCATGTCCAAGATGCTCCACTATGCTCCTGGAGATTCAGAGTAGCAGCATATTTTGGTGATTTTCTGTAACTCATCTGATCACATATGGGTGTGTTATATGACATGAATAGTTACAAATATGCCAGTCTAAGACAGTATTTAATATTTGCTATAGGGTATACCATGAAAATTCAAGTCAAATATTTTTTTATTCAGTTTTATTTCTACAGTACATGTGACAACAGAGATTGTCACAAAGCAGCTTTACAGAGATCCTAATGTAGATTTAGATTCCTAATGAGCAAGAGTGATAGGGGCAAAGAAAAACGCCCTGAGACATCATGAGGAAGAAACCTTGGGAGACACCAGAGGGAACACATCCACATCTGGGTGACACCAGAAAGGCTACTTTTCTACACTGCCCTCCGGGCACAAGTACAGGTCCCTGAGGTGCAGGAGGGCTTGCATTGGCAAAAGCATTGTACCCACAAACACATAGCAGCCCCAAACAGGGCGACTCACTGAGGGAACTCTTGGCTTCATGTTGATCTGTCTGTCACTGCCAGGTGCTGTTGTGTTGTACATCATGTATTGTATAATATAATGTCAAATAGTGCTAAGTGAAAACAAGTATTTGGCTCAAGTATTGTTGTCCCTGGTCCTTGAGTACCCCATGCCCTGCACATTTTACTATTTTCCCTGCTCTAACACCCAATTCAACTGGTAATCAGTCAGTCAGGTGTCTTGGGAGCAGAGAAAACACAAACATGTACAGGACAATGTGTACTCGGGAATGTCTTCCATGTTTGCCATTAGTGATGGGCTCTAGGTTTACTAGATGTGTTAGAGCAGGAAATATAACTTGACTCTTACTGATTTTGTTTGCTTCACCACTCATGCACCAACAGTGTCTTGAGAAACAGAAGCCAGGCATGACGTGTTTATTTATCAGCTAATAAATGCACACCAGATGATGACCACTTGAGTCAAATGCACAAAGGAATACAGACTAATCAAGCTTGCATTTGTGCGTGTGTGTGTATATGTGTGGATGGAAATAAAACAAACACAGCTGCCCGCAAAAATTCTCACACCCAGCACTTTCGCCCTTTCCGCACAGCACCTTTTCCATTTCCACGCGCGCTATTTCCGAGCGAGCGGATGCCAATCGTTTGCTGTCATCACTAATTCATTTTTGGCCGGAGGTCTAACTAAATACAGCTGTCCGTTAGATAACTGGATGCAACCAGATTGCCCTTATTAGTGACCAGAGTGTCCGGAATAATAACTGCGATAACTAACTCAATAGGGTAAAAAGCGCGCGCGCGTGACCCGAACTTCAACCAAACGGCACGCGCCACCAATGCAAACATAACCGCTGTTAACACACGAGTTTTTTTCCTAACAGCCACTTGAACAGATTAAATGCATAACTTACCTTAAACAGCAACAGAGAAGACCACATGAAGAGACGTCCCGCCGATGCGCTCATGCTTGCTCAGAAAGCTTCACCTCTGTCAGTTGAATCTGCGCGGGTTGAACGCACTGTGTCTAATGCACTGTAGAAGCGCGTGGAGTCTCGCGGCATTTATTGCAAAAGCAGTTTCTGACGACACCACGTTTCATATTTACTTCCCAATTGCAGTGCACGAGTAGCACGTTGTTACTAACTTTATGTTTGCATGTCCAACAGCCCGTCAGTGAAGGAATCTCCTGCCTGCACACTCTTAAAGCAACACACTCAGCAGCTTTGACACTCTCTGCTCTGGTCAGGACATGCCATATGGAAAGGAGGTGTTCCGTGCCATGATGCTACCACGCTGTCATCAATATTTAAACTCTTAGCTGTCATTTTTCTCTCTCTTCTTAGCCTTTAATTCCTGACATGAACTTACAAGAGGTGCATATTTTAACCTGCCAACTGGCTCATCTCTCTTCACTCCTCAAGGCTATTGATGAAGAGCAGACATTTTTTTGTTCAATCAACAGTAGTTTTCCGTCTTGCACCTTCAGTTGTTATGTAAGTAGCTAAATCAACTGCCCAGCACTAGAAAGGAGAAAAAATAATCAGTCTTAATTAGAAAATCACAATCACTTTAATACTTGTGAGTTGACAGAACATCAGACAACAGACAGTGTGATGAAGTGTGGCATGTTTGTGCATGCAAATTACATTGTGCAAAATATGCTTGCGCAAAAAGGAGCTAAATCCTGCATGAATAAACACAATCTTGCATGATTTCTCTTGAATCTCAGTTACAGATTCCATTGTATGTCTGATCTCAATCCCTGGGTGCCAGCAAACATCATTTTGCATGCTGTTTCCTTCTAGTGGAAGACTGCATTTGGCCACACCAGGCAATGGTAAGAAATGAAAGCGCCCATGGCAAAATTAGTTTCTTTATGCTAAGGCTTTTACGGAGAAACAGGGCCACACTAATGAAAATGTTTGACTAAAATGGCATCTGCCTCCCTACCTTTCATGAAGGTCCGTGTACGATGCACTTAGAGGAACACAATAGAGCAGGCATGTCTGGTATGAACTACCTGAATTGCTGGCTGACACGCAGGCTTCGATTCAGCTTTATCTCCATTAGCACGCCAAAGAGAGGAATTCAAACAGCTACACTTGAACTCTCTTGCATGTGCCCTTTCTAGCTGGAGAGGGTAAATATCCTGAGGAGAAAATGCAAGGTACTATGCATGGGTTAAGGAACATCTTTTGGCTTAAATCCATGTTATTAGAAGATGGCCTTCGGCATTGATATGATGTGTGCTTACATGCTCCTCTTACATTCATTAAAACTTATAAAAAGTAACAGTTGAAGTAATTTGAAGATACTTGCATTGCTAGGTGGTGATGATTATAAGACTCACAAAAATATCTATTATATTTTATTTATTTATTTTCTAAAAAAAATAAATAGGGGGAGGCTGAATAAAAGGTTCGGTGGATGAAAGATGTAACCATATGTGCAAAATTACATTCATTATCCTCAGCGGTATAGTATGGTCAGAACAATATAAAAACAGTTTAGATATGAATACTGTTGATGCATTTTCCTGCTGACAGATTTGGGGCTTCAACTTGAGTATGATATTAAATACTACATTTTAGGAGTTATAGGAATAGAAAGAAAAGAAGAATTTGATTTATTAAACAGACTAGATCTGAAATATATGGAAATCCTGGTTGGTAATTTCCCTCAGTCACAGATGAAGTGGCATTTTAAGAGTCACCACTGGCTGTACTTTTGTTTTAATTTGATGTTTCTCCATTTATCTGAGAGGCTTCACCATGGGCTTCAACACATTCAAGATTAAATCAAGTCCAGTTGTCTAAACTCTATAATAGAAAATGTTTAGCGTAACCCCAAATTTTTGTTTGACACCAAAAAATGCTTTGAGTAAAAGTAGGTTCCCTTGGGCTGTATGTAACCCTTTTTTTTAATGTTTTTTCAATTTCAAACAAAACCAGCATTGTCGGGTAATGAATATTGCACTTGGAATTCTTTAGGAAGCACAGGAAGGATGTTTACAACAGGATGGCCAAAGGTCAAAGGACCAGGTCTGAAAAGGTTGTAGGAAACAGAGCAATGTTACTGTTGTTCACTGAAAGCAATGAAAGCATATGGTCACCACACAAATACCCTGTCTATAAATAGACATCTGTCTATTTATTCAAATCAGTGCTACTATTGACTTTCTTAACGAACAATGATCCAACCCCTTTAGATGTATTTTTTTAGCCATGCTACAAACTTCACAATGCAGGAACTATAATGTATATCACAGTTGAATTCTCAATTCTGATTGATCAGGAGATGTTGATTCATTTTCTTTAACACCATAGCTCAGAGAGAATTTCAGACTGCAAGGATTATATTTATGTGCTCGTTTACATGTCTATAGTAACACAGAATCTCCAGTTCTCATATTTTGTAAGTCAGAGACTGTTCAAATAAGTATTCAGACACAGAAACTTTTCAGGGTGGAGGGTCTTGTGGTTTCTAGGTAACATGACAAGCTGCATGTTTTTTTCCCAATGAGCTACAAAAAAGAAAAATTGAAAGTGTCGTTGGTAAAGAAATGACTGTTTGTAGCTGTTTTACTGTCAAGTGATATCATCTGTTTTCTGGATGTTCCACAGAATGAAACTTAACTATAAATGGATAAACAGCATGGCATGTCATTCTTTAATAAATAAAAAATTGTTAGTGTTGGCAAATTGCTGTAGTATAAGAGGAATAAATCATGACAGGCGTGCTGTTATTGGACATTGATCAACTTCGGGGGGGGTGATAATGAACCTCAGCTTTTTGCTGAGTTGTTTCCCAACACTCCCTCATTGGTTATATTCCTATATTTGAATGGCTCCTAATGTTTTATTCCTTGAATAACTAACCAAGTACAGACATAAAGTGCATACATGCGCTGACATGCATTGGCACACATGGACGCACAGAATGTAAGTAAGAGATGCAACCCAAAATCTCAAACGCACATGCATGCTGTACCTATTCACTGCTTCTCAATGCCAACTCATCCTGACTGCCCAGATGATTAACAAATTATGCTAGTGGCTCCACTCATCTGTTTCTGTTCTAATTTACCTCATTGGGAATGTTGCAGCTCTGCTTTGGGGGTTTGCCAAGCAGGGTTTGGTGGGGGGTGAGTGACTGGAAAGAAAGGAACCTCTTGGCCCTTCTGTTCAAGGAATGCTCGGCTTGTAGCGAGATGCCTACCTGTCTGTCTGTCAGCAGGTGTCCATTTCAGCATGCCTGTGCATTCTGACACTCTCAGACTGGCCACTCGGGGCAGAACTTGGTTCCCCTAGAGTACGTATATCATTCTTAGGCCCGGCTACAACTAGGCATGAACCTTGTGTTGTTCACTGATCCAAGACAAGCTTCCTTTACCTAAGGCCTAGTTTGTTTGAATGATGATCTAGTTTCAGCTCAGCATAAATTGGTTTAAGGTGAAAGAGAAGATTTAGCTTGAAACAAGCTGTGTCATACTGGAGGTCATTCCTACTGACCTCCATTACTCAGCTGCTTACACACAGATTTTTCATTAATTTATTTCAAAATTAGCATACATTTCCAAGAGCACGTTTTATGTTCGTCCTGTTAACCATCACATTCATCTGAGAAATGTGAAACAAATACTTCTCCTGACCCAGGAATTGCTTTGTATTCTGTAACCCAATCATTAAGCACTTCCAGCATCTCTCTGAGGAATATCAGTTCATTACACAGTTCAAGATTCCAAACACTCAATCAGGGATTAAGTGTCTGAAAAGAGAAACTGTGGGCAGTGAGTGGAAAGCTTCTGGGCTTCTAGGCTGTCTATTGTTACAGGAAAGCCTTTGTGCAGAGAACTGGCAGAGTATGGAACATGGCCAGCCCATGGAGGACTAACCATTCTCCCATACTGGTTTCATGGTGCTCTGTAAGCACACAGAACACTGGGAATTAGAGCAGAAAGGAACCAAGTCTCAATTCACACTTTATCTCTTTCCCTATTGTCCTTAATTCAGTAGAGTAAATCAGGGCTTCCACTGCTGTTTGGATACTTAATTCTCTCATCTGCTACTTCTCTCTCACTCGCCCTGAGTTTCACAATGACATCTGGATTCAGCCTGATTTAACTTTAGAATCGAATGGAACACTTCTGATTGGTTTGTAAACCACATGTGAAGCAAGAAGTCAGTAATTCCCATCCTGTGATGTCTCTGCAATTATTTGTTTTGGTAGTACAAAATGGCTTGTGTTTGAAACATGCTATACCTCAAATTCCACTGCAGTGCTGCTGGTGATTCTTGATATAATTCAAGAAATATCTCTCTTTCTCTCTCTACTTCTAACTGTTTCAGTGGTAGAGGTGAAATATTATTGGAAGACATCTCGTAACTCATATGGATATACTGTATGAGTATATATAGGCCTGTTAAATCATATGCTATGGCTTTCATATTCACCAGATCTCAACCCAATTGAATCTCTATGGGAGATTTTGGACTAACGTGTTAAATAGTGCTCTTCGCCACCATCCCACCATTATCAATTTGTTTGGTTCAATTTACAGGACTCTTGGCACGCTTGGCAAATGGCCCTTAACGCTGAACTGCTCAGCTACATTCTTGGATTAGATTCTACTCGATTTGTAAGTTATTCTACATATGAGCATTGACCATGAGCATTGAGCATTGTAAATAAGACTGAAAACAATATAATAAGAGATTCAACTGTTGCAAAGAACATTATGCTTTTATGCATACTTTAAAATTTTTGTTTATACAGTTGTATGCAAATGTTTGGCCATCCCTGGACAGATTACATATTTTGATGATTTTTGTTAAAAGAAGTAAACAGAGCCACTACAAAACACTATAAAGTACAGTTTCTAAAAAAACATTATTAATAGAAAGTTACTTTATATTTGTTGAATGTATAAAACATCTTAAAACCTTAACTCCTTAGGCCTTAATTGACTCATTAGGCATTAGGACTCATAAGGCAGGTCAAGAATTGTAATTAGGAATAACAATTCCAAAGTTAATACATTCTCTTCAAACCTTGTCCTAACACTCAACAACCATGGGCTCCTCAATTCAACTCACTGAGGAACAGAAAATGAAGCTAATTGATGCCTACAGAGCAATTTCCACTCTCTGAGATGTCATTAATAAATGGACTTAAAGGGAACAGTGGAAGTGAAAGCAAGATCTGAAAAACGAAGATAACTGCCCGTATGCTCCTCAGAAAGTCAAAGCAATATCCCCAAATGACAGCAAGCACCTGCAGGAAAGTTTATCTAACACAGGAATGGTGGTGCACTGTTTTACTGTGCAGCATTGCTTGCACAAAAATGATCTGCATGGAAGAATCATCAGAAGGAAACCTTACCTGTGACCGCATCACAAAAGTGGATGTTTGATTTATGCAAAACAATAGCTAGATATATCAGAGCCATTTTGCAAACGCTATAGACTGGTGTATTAAAAATGGGACTCTTTGTCCACAATCACCAAAGGTATGTTTGGAAAGAGCAGCATTTTGACAACTGGTGAGCATTAGAGTGGATCTATGCTTTGGGGTCATGTGGCTTCCAGCGGCACAGGAAACACTGCACAGGTAGATGGAAGAATATATCACGAGTCCCACTCCTTCTTGATTTTGATATAGATATAGATATCTGTCATTACTAATTATGTAGTGTCCTTGAAAAACCCTACAAATGGTCAAATAAAAAAATTTTCTGCCATACTTATATATAGTTATGAAAACTACAGGTTTTCCTAAACTGAAGTACGAAATATATGTCTCATTCAAAGTTACACAAAGGTCTAGTATTTTAAAGTCTGATTACCCCAATATCTCTATCTCTCTACAAAGGCTGAAAGTTGTATTTAAAGACTGATTATGCTGAAGTGCAGGAGCACTGCAAACATTTTCACACCTGGTATCAGGTTACGAACTGATTATTACTGAGTATACTTTTATCTGTTCACTGTGTGAGGAATTCACAAATAGCTAGCAAGGTTTCAGGCATTTTTAGACAGATTGACTGTTATACTACAGTGTTTGTAATACTCATTAAAATGATCTTTGTAGGCAGAAGTACTACCTAGTAATAAAATAAAAAAGTAATAAAAGTAAATGAAAAGTAACTTTTTCATGTTGTTTTAGTGAAATATATTTATGGTTATTTAGAATAGAGCTATCTTGTGTTATATGCAGAAAAAATATAAATCTGATTTTTCAGTTTTGGCCCTTTGCCATAATTCAGCTGCAGGAACATATGGCAAGTTTTTGCAGACTGCCATGCATTTTTCCACACCTACTCATTTACAAGATTCTTTGTATCTTCCTCCATCTCTCCCTTTCAACACCGCCATGTACGTAAATGACACAGGAATACACATCCGACTGTGTATTACTGTATTAATATTAGGCATTGGCCACTGAATCCTGTACCGAGCCGGAGAGACTGTAGTGTTAAATCTTAGAGAAAAGGCAGAGAGCTAGAGCTTGTGTCTCACATTGTTTTTGGCATCATTTCATCCCAAGACTAACTGGTACTAACACTTCCAAAACAAAGAGATTGTCTGTGTAGCTCCTTCTCAGATGAATGCTTTTTCTACTTTGCCACATATGTAAGAGTGCCCTCTTTAAATATGAGAAGCATTCACACACATATTGATACACACATACACAGGTCTTCTTAATTTGTTAAGTGCCTATTTATCTTGTAAAGAAATCTGTGACGGATACTGATCTTTTGGTGTTAGTTATTTTGCCCCTTAAATTATATATATATAATTACCAGGAATCACATGGGTTGTCAGCAACAGAGCCCTAAAATATAGCTGCGAATAGTCTCTTCCATGCCAGAGCAAACATTTGCCCTACTAATTCCAGTATGGCTCAGTGAAAATGGCCTGCTGACCCTCAGTCAGCCAAGCTGTGTTTTGGAACGTTGTCAAAACCAAGGGGCCAAGAAAATATGATGCAAAATGACCTGACAGTGGGTACTGCATACACCACTGTAACTGCTGTGAGAAATATCAAATACTAAAATGGTCTGTCAAATTCTCAATGAACCTCATACATTTCATGTCAGACAGTATGAAGTCAGAGCATGACAACCAGCCACAGTAACCTGACTAATGAACAATCGTATGTGATTAGTCAGTAAGATGCATAATATTAAGTAACATTGGAAAAGCCAGCACTGACTTCATCTAATTGCTCTTACGTACATTTTAACGCACCTTTTCAGTCATTTCTGCTATGCCTTGCCACATTATGCACAGCTTATAATTAAGTACCAAATTGCAGTAATATGATAACATCCATCCATTATCTGTACCACTTATCCGTTAAGGGTCAAAGGGAAGCTAGAGCACCCTGGGCAGGTCCCCAATCTATTGTAGGGTTAACACAGAATGATGAACAGCCAATCAAACTCACATTCACACCTATGGGTAAATTAGAGTAGTCAGCTGAACTACTCTACGCATGTCTTTGGACTGTGGGAGGAAACTGGAGCGCCGGAAGGAAACCCACGCAGGCATAGGGAGAATGTGCTCCACACAGAAAGGTCCCATTCAACTGGTAGGTTTGAACCCAGGACCTTCTTTCTGTGAGGCGACAGTGTTGACCAAATATATGTATGTTAAATTCTGTAAACTAGGATGATTAAACTATGCTCAATATGTACAGAAGAATGACAAACTAAACTGGTGGCTCTGTTCTGCTGTAGAGGGCATTTTTCTACATGGTTTGGGTCCACTTGTCTCTACAAATCAATACAAAGAATTTCTAAAAAATTTCTAACTTAATGATGGTGGACGAGACCTGCTTCCACAAGACATCAGGGCTCAATTAATGCTTTGCTGAATATGGAAATAATGTAAATCCCACTCATCATATCACAACCCAATTATGAGAAATTTTAGACTGACACATTAGACAGCACTCTCCAATACTACTGTCAAAACAGCCAGTTGAGAGAATATATTTTGGATGAATGGTGTTTACCCCTACAGTACAGTTCCAGAGACTTGTAAAATATATGCCAAGATGCACTCAAGCTGTTCTGGCTTTATGTTGCTTTTTCCTTTAATTTTTCACCCATCTGTATTCCTACAACTATTTATATTTTATTTTAGTGTTTTACTTTTTCTTGTTTCTAAGCAACATACTGTGCGATGCATTTTTGGAAGTGCTCATAGTAGGGTAGGGAGTAGGGTAGCAGCCCTACTGACTATTGTGCAAAATAGCTTTTACATAAAGAAAATAACGACAATAACAGCAAAAGCTGCATGTCATCTTTCAAAAGTAATAATGTGAAATTTGTGCTTTCTCTGTTTCTTTGTTGTGGAGAACTCAATAACTGCACAGACATGTCGTTTCAGCACAGTATTTGGGACATCACAAACCAAGTGCTTTCACCAAACAATCTTCTTCCAACGAGGCAATAGTAAAATACTGCTGACAGGTAGAAACGAAAACTATACAGTAGTTTATTTAGTAAAATGAAACATTTTTAAACTATGACCTGTTTTGGTAAATGGCTGTCCCTCATTTAACTGAGTGGTTAGTGCTTAAAATGAAGAGGAAGTAGGATTTAAATTGAATTAGTAAAAAAACAGGAAATTATCCTAATTTGCCATCTGAGTATACAGTCAAACATTAGCATGCTCCAACTTCAATAACTCTATATAGTCACTTTTCCTCTCAAAATCCACAGAACACTGCTAAAAGCGAGTCACAGAGTGCTTTTTCTTATCACTGAGCCTATACTTAATAATAATTGAACTAATTTTACATTTTCCCTCCTTGTACTTGCTATTCCCAGCTACATAACTGTTGGTTATTCTATACTAAATGATTGTATTGGTTTTACACTTTTCCTTCTTTTTTCCTTGCTAACCTTTCACGGCTAACTAAACCAACACCTACTTGGATGCCAGTGTAAACTCATGATAAAGTACAGAAGCTATTTTCTATTCATTTTTGAAAACTTGCAGTCCTTGGATTTGTGAGCACAGTGGCAATCTTAAGAGACAACCTAAATATCTTGGTAAAATTTTGGCAAAAGCATTTTGAAATTTTTCCACTGGTAAAATAATATCCAAGCAATTTCACATGACTGGACATTTTTCATGGGAACAATTTGACCTGGACGTGCAATTCCTAATAAAAGAAGAAACTCACTTCCAAAACCTGAGAAGTTTGAAATAACACAATTCCCAACTGAAGAAAATCAACCACCCAGGTTCTCCTGCCTCACATTTTCATACTAGTCTCCACTCAACCTCTACACTCACTGGGTAGGACTGACTCCCTCCCCCATTTCCACTCAGAAGAGATTCAGAGATTCAGAAGTTTGTGAAAACATTCCTCTGAGATTCCTCTGTTGATGATTGCATCACATAATTGCTACAGATTTGTCAGCTGCACAATCATGCTACAATTCTACAGTTCTACCACATCCCAAAGGTACTTTATTGGATTGATTTCTGGTCAAGTCAAGTCAAGTGGCTTTTATTGTCATTTCAACCATATACATGTAATACAGTGTACAGTGAAACGAGACAGCGTTTCTCCAGGACCAAGGTGCTACATACAATACAACAGCTTTAGCGCTGGGGGGGAATGTGCACTCCGATAATAAATATAAAGACGTTGGAAAGTATTTTAGTTATTAGGGGGCGGCTCGCCGCACTTCCGCTTCCTCACACATCATTCTCAGCACACCTCTCTCGGCACACCGCTCCCGGCACACCACTCCCGGCCGCCGGCATCAGGCCACACCAAAAAACTGGATGCCTGGTCTCCATAGGAACCCGAGGACGCAAAGCGTTTCCAATAAGTCTTTCCTACAGGTCGGTTTTTAAGTATTTCTTTGTGTCCAATAATGTTTCTCGTAGGTAGACATGAACACCGTCTATTTGGTGTCCATGTGCCGTCGGAGTCACGCCAAAAAAACAAAAATAAAACAAAATAAAACAAAAAGGCACGAAATAAAACAAAAAGGCACAACTGGTGACTGGGAAGGCCACTGAAGTATACTGAACACATGTTCATGGAACAAATGAGAGAAAATTTGTGCTTTTTGATATGGCACATTATCATGCTAGAAGAAGCCATTATATGATGGGTAGTTTGGGCCATTAAAGGATGCACCTGGTCAGCAACAATACTCGGATAGGCTGTGGAAATAAAAGGATGCTCAATCAATATTAAGTGGCCAAATGTGTGTTAGGAAGTCATTCCTCACACCATTATACCATTACCAGCAACCTGAACTGTTGGCACAAGGCATGTTGGGTCTATGGTTTCATGCCATTGATGCTTAATTCTGACCCTACCTACTTACCAGCTGCATGTCACAGCAGAAATCAAGATTCCTACGACCACACCAGATTTTTCCGTCTTTGTCTGTCCAGCTTGGGTGAGTCTGTGCCCACTGTAGCCTCAGATTCCTGTTCTTTGCTGACAGGAGTGGAACCCAATGTGGACTTTTGCTGTTCCATTCATGCTGTGTGTTATGAAAGGCTTTTCGGTTGTAAAGAGTGGTTATTTGAGTTACTGTAGCCTTCCTGTTAGCTTGAACCAGTATGCCCATTCTCCTCTGACCTCTCTCACCAACATGACATTTTCTGCCTGCAGTACTACTGCTCTCTGGATGTTTTTTCCTTTTCATACCATTCTATTTAAACTCTAGAGACTCTGTTTCTTTTTCTGAAATACTCAATCCAGGCCGTCTGGCACCAACAACAATGCCATGGTTAAAGTCACTGTGATCAGACTTTTCCCCTGTACTGATTTGAAGTGAATATTAACTAAATCTCTTGACCTTTATCTATGATAGGGTGATTAGATAATTACATTAATGCGCAAGTATAGCTAAAAACGTGTATTTTTATTATTTTTAATGCTTATTTTTAATGCTGCTTGAAGAAAACATAAGGAAAATTTAAGTCCTTTTTATTTTCACACAAATGATTCCCAAAAAATACAAACCTCCATTAGAGAATGAAACATTCACATTGATTCCAATGCTTCAATGTGATTAATGATACAGTCATTACAGTGTTCATTTAATTCGTTTCCATTCCTTGTTTAAAAAGCAATTTTCTCTGTGTGGGTTTTCATTTGTGAATTACTGTACACTTTTCCAGTATTTCACAAGTGTGTGAATTTTTCCAGGTCCTCAGGTTCTTAGCATGCTAACACTTTTTCTTGACTCTTGTCTATAAAACTATATTGCATTAGATTAGACTGACATTCTTACAAAAGGACCTGATAATGATTTTACAATGTGGGATACAATAACAATGTGAAGCATGTAAAGAATTCTGCAGTGATTGTGTGGTTACTGTGCTGTAATTGTTTCTGGCAGAACAGAGAGAGCCAGCTGGATTGTTGGATAGACACATATAAAATTGAATCAGTAGAGCTGATTTTGGTCTCAATATATCAACTGGGAAATATCCCATGAATAGGCAGTCATCGTTTCAAAAACGAAATAAAAGAAATAGGCTGCTGAAATTCTTAGACTGAGTGTATGATGCCAGCTAGTGGAGAAAATTGGCAACTGCAGGTTCAACAATTTATAAAGTGGGATATAAAATGTGACACGTTCCCATTTAACATTTATTGTGTGATAACATTTATCTTGGTCAGAGTGGTGGAGTGGTGGTGGATACAGAGCTTATCTGGGGAACACTTGGTGCAAGGTGGGGATAAAGGCTTGATGGGACACCATTCATCACACACGTGCGCGCACACAAACACACACACACACACACACACACACACACACACACACACACACACACACACACACATTCACATTTACGGCAATTTAGAGTAACCAATTCCTCCAATAGCATGTTTTTGGAAAGTGGGGGTAACCCAGATTACCATAATAATTTATCATGGATTATCATTAACATATTCATGTAATTTATTATTATTATTATTATTGTTGTTGTTGTTGTTGTTGTTATTAATGTCTTTATTTGAATCATTATGATTTCATTAAAGATTAAGTGATCTTGTGGAAGTCATTTTTAAAGCACAAAATACTCTATATGGCCAAAGGTTTGTGGGCAAGGGACCATGACAGCCATATGTGGGCCTTGCCTAAACTATTGCCACAAAGTTGGAAGCACAGAATTGTCTAAAATGTCTCTGTATGCTGTAGCATTGCAATTTCCCTTCACTGAAACTAAGAGTCTCAACACTGTTTCAGCATGACAATGCCCCTGTACACAAAGTAAGCTCCATGAAGACATGGCTTGTCAAGGTTGGACTGGAAGATCTCAAGTGTTCTGAACAGAGCCCTGACCTCAACTCTCTGGGATGAATTGGTAATGCTGACTACATGCCAGGTCACCTCAGCTGATATCTGTGCCACAGCCACACTCCAAAATGTAGTGGAAAGCCTACTGTGAATAATGAAGTTTCTTATAACAGTAAAGGGGGACTAAATCTATAATGGGATTTTCAACAAGCACATATTGTGTGAGTCAGGCATCCTAATATTTTTGGCCATATGGTGAACATCACAAAATTATAACTGGATTGTCATAAACATTACAGTCACAGTCATATTGAAGGTTTTTCAGATCTGAGACAACTGAAAATGAAAAGTAAAATACATGATGTGTTCACACAGAGACACTGCTGCATTGAACACACCCTCCTTAAATGCCACACTTGACTTGGCACATTGTGGACACTAGAGTGCTCTGTTGCTGTTTGAGTGCAATGGAAAGACAAAAACTATTTAGGTCCAGGTTGTGTTTTTTTGCACTAAAACTGCACTATATGGATGAAATATTATACTGCTATTATATTTTTTTATCATAGCATCTGTAGTATGTCTTACAATATAATAAACAATACATTAGTAAGACCCTGTCCTGGTGCTTTGAAATGGGGACAGCAAGAAGTACTGAGTGATTAGGTTGAGGGCTTGAGAACATTTTGCAATATCAGTAGTGTGTTATAACTATTAAAACTAATATTATAACAGTAGTATTAATGATATATCATTGTTGTGTTCTAATAATTAACTAATAATATATTATGCAGATGGTGCATTGGGTAGCATTGCTGTCTCACAGCCTCAGGGTCCTGGGTTTAGTCCTGAGCTCTGGTTACTGTCTGTGCATAGTTTTGCCCATTCTCCTATGTTACTGTGGGATTCTTCTGGGTTCTCTGGTTTCCTCCTATTGTCCAATAATATAGACAGGTAGGTGGATTAGCCCATAGGTGTGAATGAGTGCATAAACATGTATGAGTTCGTGGTGGACATGTGTCCCATCCAGGGTGAATTCCTCCATTTGAACAGGATCGGGTAATCCATGACCCTGACCAAGATAAACCAGTTACTGAAGAGAAATGAATGTACGATGTATTTTACAGACTTAATTTATACCTGTGCTTCGACAAGTTTCGAGAAATGGCCCTCAACCTCAGAATTCAAAATAAGGCAGCAAATCCCTCTGTACACTATACATCAACTTCCCTCCGGAATCCTCTATGAAGGCTCATTAACTTTTTCTGTTCAAACCTTTTTATGAGTACTTATGATGAACAGCTGTCTTGGGATGTGGTGTTCAACACAGTGAAAAACACGATTCCACCATTATTTTACAAATGCTGAAAAATAGCCCCACTATAATAAGCAGAATGCTTTACGCTAAGATGACATCTTGTAATTATTTGTCTTGATACTATTGTTAATTTACTATAACTATTTTGTCAGATACAATTTTTTTTTTTAATAAATTATAATCCAATTTCATTATCTTTTATTACTGTGCATTCACAGGTGGTTACACAACCTACTTCAGACTATGGCTGGGTGTGATATGGGATTGTTAATAACACAAATGATGTGATGATCTTTACATTTTTGAAGTACCTGACCAGTTGCATGATTCATAAAAATAGGATATATATACACCATCTATGTGCCACCGTGTAGCTTAGACGCAATGGTCAGCTAGTCAGATTACTAACTGCTTGGGACATTATGCCATTGTACAGTAAACACCGAATAAGAAAAAGTAACACAGTAACCTTCATATGATGTCAATCAACAGCATATCACCCTCTAAAAAAGTAAATACTATGATATGTATTGTGTACCTCAGAAATATCTTCACCCACCCCCTTTTTTTTGCCGTATCGTTGAGTTTCTGTGGTGAAACTCAAACTGAGTGTGCGACCAATATAGAGGTCAGTCCAGGCCACATGTTTGGCAGCAGGAAGGCAGTGAATGCATGTCAGGCATCTCCACATGGGTTCCAACCACGAGTGTCTCCTTGAAGCCCTCTGTCTAAGGTTACTGCGAAAAAACTGCAGCAAGCACATTGAACTTCACAGCAGAGAACCGCCGCTTTTCGTACACCACGTGATTAAGATTAAGGTTGCAATACTTGCTATTCATTTCCATAGCCTCTTTTATTCTATGATTCACTATGCATGAATTATTGAGTGGCGGTTAGGGACAGACAGTGCAGCGGTATTGAAAGGCTATGCTGTTTTACAGTAGGCAACCTCGTGTCTAATATGAAAATTAGTTCATTATTTTACTTTTATGTGCGTTTTGCTCAGGTATAGGCTTCTGATGTAGTGTTAAAGGCTTGATCTGTACACTTAACAGCTGACAGGCAGGAAATTAATGATTAGGCTATAAAAACAATCACTATTGATCATAGCTTCCTGTTGACGGTGCCTCATTTCAATATCTACTTCAATTTGTTTATCTCTTCACTTCAGAGGGTTGCATTTAGCAAATGCATGCATCTGCTCTGCAAAGCATCATTGTATCGTCAAATACTCAAAAGCGCAACAGAAGTATGTGCAATGTCTGAATATAATCGCAGAAATAAGATGCGGATAGTGATGCATAGACTATGGGTGGAGAGGGCAGTCCTGATGATGATGATGATGATGATCGCTGAGTGGAGGCGCGCAGTGCGCTGCTGTGTGAACGGACCGTGTGGAATGCGTAGCGCTTTTCTCAGCGCGCTCTGACACTCGTGCGCTTTAAAGCTTTGGCCACGCCGCCTGACCAAGTAGGGGATTCGTAACGTCTGGCCACGCCATCTCATTGATTCTTATTTCTGTCCAGTACTACATCAGCTAGCTCCCAGAAGCGTCCGCGAATCAGCCGCAGGTTGTCCGGTTATCAGGTTGGGTTTGAATGAGCGCGCGCTGTAGACGGAGCTGCGCGCGGACACGGACGTCAGTTCAGTTCAGTTCAGTTCAGCACGGGACGCGCCGAAACTCCAGTTCCCGTCCTTCTCAGTCATTCTGCTCCTGTTTCTATATGGTGATTACTTAAATAGGTTAGTATTGCACAGCTGAAAGAGAGTCATGAAGGCTTCCGAAGCCACAAACCACCAGTCCAGGTGCGCAGCGAAGATGGAGAGCGACTCAGGCTTCGGCGGGCAGAGGCATTACCTCAGAGCCATCACCGGTGCGATCCCGTTGGTTTTCTCCGTCGCATCTGTCGCCTTTTGCATGCTGCTGGGGATTCAAACCAGTGACATAAAGAGCAGAATGCTTGATTTAGAAAGCAGCAATGGAGAGCACCTTTTACACCCCTTTGCTGAGGTTTCCATAGACGAGTTTAACTCAATGGTTCAGGAGAGAGTGGACGAGGTGCTGTCACAGGTAAGTCATCCAAACCAGCTTAGCAAGAGTATGCTTTAGTCTAGTGTGACAGCAGTTCAACAAACCCAACGATCAGTCAACTTTGGTTTCTGTTCATTCCATAGCGCTCCTACCAACATTTTGCACGTATAAGGACTGCTCGTGAAGTCTCACCTGAATGCAACTGCCCACCAGGTAATGCTCACTTGCTCACGATCATGATCATGATATCATATGTACTAGCCTATATAATTCAGTATTGCAGATGAGCAATGCAGGACATGACATATATTTAGAAGAAGAATCAGCCTCTATTTATCACATATACTGTACAATACAGCACAGTGAAATTCTTTTCTTTGCATATCCCAGCTTGTTAGGAGGTTGAGATCAGAGTGCAGGGTCAGCCATGATATGGTGCCCCTGGAGCTTAGAGGATTATGGGCCTTGCTCAAGGTCCCAACAGTTGCAGCTTGGCAGTGATTGGGCTTGAACCCCCCACCCTTCTGATCAGTAACCCAGAGCCTTAACCATTGAGCCATTGTTTGTTTGTTTTTTAATCAGCTTCTATGTAACTCTATCAAACGGCTCACTAGTGCGCACTGCTGATTCAGAAACTTCTGGTTAAGAGCACGGAGTTAGAAATTGGACCTGCCTGGTGTTTCAGCAGCGCTATTAAATATTCTCGAGGTTTTTGGCAAATGAGGCGTGTTAATGTCCCACGTGAGGCGCTGATTGGCATTTAGCTCAGCAGGGCTTCTTCTGCTGAACATCCTCCACAAACAAAACAGCTGACTAAGATTCAGATGGCAGGCTCTGACTCTAGATAATACGTTATCTTTGCAAAGAGAGTGTGGGAAAAGTGCAATCGTAACCCCTAAGGAACTTTATAAGATTGGACCAGTGTGTGTTTTGAAAAATGCAGACAGGTGGATGGTCTGAAGAGCCGCCTTTACTATACTTCTAAAAATACTTCACTATACATAAAAGTTTTGTGAAAGGGGGGTAAGGGGAAGGGATGGGCATGTCGGAGTGTGTTATCCTCACACATTCCAGCCTGCCAACCCTTTTTTTCTGAAAGATCTACAGCATATTGCAGTCTACGTGAGACATGTTTAAAATGGCAACTGATAATATAGTAGATTTCCACAGTGCATGGTCCATTCTGTGGGATCCTTGCTGGAAAGCTGCAGTGACCGCAGGCAGCCTCTGAAAAGAAATGAATGTCTCAGAGCAAGCTGCTCATTTCAACCAGCAGATGGAAACACACATACCTAGAAATAAGATTTAAAGCTGAAGAATTTTGAATACATCTTATAGGAAGATGAGAGAGGACAAGGCTTCCTCAAACTTGGGAGTAAATTACCAGATTTCAAAAGGGGGCATATACATTTTATTCTTGCCATTTAAAAAAGGAAGGATGAGATTCAATTGGTAGTTAATCATTAGTTAACTAACACCATGATTTGATTATTCTGTCTCGTGTAAGTATGAAAGGATGTAAGAGAAGCTTATACTAAGATCACAATTTTGCAAACTATAGTTTATAGGCACTGTTAGTTATGTATATTATATAGACTGTTAGTTAGGCAAACATGTATAAATATATGATTCACAGTGTATTATACATTCCTTTAATTTATTGGTGGGAACTAGATCATAGCTTACAAGCATGGATAAAAGTCTAAATTATGATTTGGCAGCCTCTGTTCTAAATTTCCATACATAAAGTATTTGGTTCATTTTTTGCCTGCCAGGTGTCTGTTTAATGCAAAAACAAATCATTTCAGACCAACGGAAGAATGCCAACATCAAACTAACTTTCCCAACACCCTGCCAATAGAATTTAGTGGGGAGATAAGTTTTACAAGGCTTGCTTGTGCAGCTCTTTATACTATGCACACATGCACACATCCGGCCCATGAACTTTAATTCCCTCATCTTTAGTGGTGGTTCGTTCTCTAACATAGAACAGCACTCGGATAAAACAGTGAGTGGCTGATATCATCAGACTGTCATTTTTTTAACTAAAGCTGATAGAGCAGAAATTGCTCAAATGAGGAAAAAAAGAAAGTCAAATAGAGTGGGAAGGAGAGAGGGAACGTGGCTTTGTGTTTTGTGTATGTTAAAGGGAGAGAGATAAAGCAAGAGATAGAGTGGGGTGGGGGGCATGAAAGATGCACACCATCAATGGCATCAAGGTCATTAGTGTTTTGTGCATTTGTTACTGAAAGAACAAACAATTTGCTTCAAAATCTCTTACTATTTCAGGAGTGTCTGTCTATATCATCAATTTATGTAAATTTCAAAGACTAATGACTCAAAAAAATCACCTTAATTGTTTCAGGATTTAGGCTGCTTTTTGGTTTTCTGTACATTAATCTCATTCTCCACACTGTGATCAGCACTCCAAATCGTTGCCTGTTGTTTAATGGGATCTTTAATATAAATTGCAGTCAGCCAGGAGGAGTGCCCTTTTACTGAAACACCACTTTTTTCTCTGACCATCTCTCTCTCTCTCTCTTTCCCTTTCTCTTTCTCTGTGTGTGTGTGTGTGTGTGTGTGTCTCAGTAATGCTTCAAAAAGCCTTGGCAGGTCAGATGTACTGGGGACATACTATAGTGGAATTTCCCACTGTTTATGTGGTTTTTCCTGAAAGTGGGTGTTGGTTTTGATAGTCAGGAATGTCTACTGGCAACACAAGATTTCTCATATTTCTCATTTCTTTAGTATTGTCTTAATGTTATCCAACCTTTATCGCCATCTTTTCTCATAGCTCATTTCCTCCTCTTATAAATATTCCTCTGCAACGGTGAGACACAAAACAGTGAGAGTTCAGGAAGTAGCCAAAAGATAGCCACTGCCCATGGTTTATTTTTCCTGAGCAAAGACAGCACATGCAACTACTGAAACTCAAACACCTAAAGTCAAACTTAAGAGGAGGATTAATCATTTTCAAGATGAATTATGTGTATTGCAGAGTTCGAAGAAAATATTCTTTTCTCTAGCTCAACTGGCTGACCTTGTCAGTCTGAATGTTGCATTCCTCAGCCTGTTCCAAACAATTAGGCAGGTAATTAATAAGAAGCGTGTGGGCTTGAGCTTGCTGTGTGTTTTCTCCAAGTGAGGGGGTAGAGAAATTACCGGTTGCCAGGTAAAGCGATACAGACATTCAGCTAGAGACAGAAGCCAGCTGCTACTGGTTAGACGCCAGCCAGCAGCTGTAGAGCACAAGAAGAAGGCTGCACATGAGTAGGGAAAGAGATGGAGAGAGTGGGATGGATGTCAATTATAGTGTGGAGGATTGTGAACAAATGAACATTGCAGTTAATTGGTGGTTTATATAGTCCATCAAAGTAGCAAACCAACTATACATTGTATGTATTAAAAACACTTCTAGCGTTACGGAGGTGACATTTGAACTAATGAGTCTCATCTCCTGAACAAGCTTAGTAATAGTGACACTATTTTGTAGCATATTTTGTAATTTCAGTAGAATGCAAACAAACAAAGGAAATTAAGCACTCCTTTTACCACATATATTACAGATAGAGTGCAATTTATCAGTATTATTGCTGTGACATTGCAGTTTTCTATGACTAATTTTGAGCACAGTGCTAAAAAAACAACTTTGGAGAATACTTTATATAGAATATGAAAACTTGAATAAAACTCAACACATATAGTGTCGATTGTTTAAATATTACTGAGGATGAAATATTTTTGTGTGATGTATGTGAAATGAAACAGCAAAGAAGTCTTGACAGATTGTAGAGAGCTCCGTAATTGTAGGTAAAACTGAAAAACTGAGAATTTCAGTTATAAATGAAATAAGACATCTCCAAATTTTGCCTTATAGCTGATACTAAGTAAAGTTTATTATCTCTTAAAGCTACACTATGTAGGACTTAGGGGAATTTATTAGTATTGGTATTCATAAGTATGTTTTCATTAGTGTACAAATACTTGTAATTACAAATCATTGTGTTTTTATAAGCCTAGAATGAACCATTTATATCTAAATGGGTCCATGTGTAATGGAGGGTGCCATGTTGTGCTACATTAGTCCAGAACGGACAAACTTCTAGAGAGCACCTTCCGCAGTTCATGTTTTTACAAGTGGCAGCATGAATTAGGACGAAAGACAAAAAAGAAAGGGAAGGAATCAGTGTTTGCTGGCTAACATGTTTGAGATCCCAAACTTTGTAAATATGGAGGAACATACTTATTATTTAACACAAGAAACAGAAAGGGAGCATGAATCCTCTTCAAAGAAGCAAAAACATGAAGCAAAATGAGGTTAAATCGCGACAACGCAGTAACAGAAAACATGGATAAACATGTTGTGTCTTTTCCCAGATGGAAATTACTGATGAGGGACAACTGTTTCAGCATGACGTCGAAGTTGCCTGTTTTGTGCTGGACATGTAATTGGATTTTAATAATGTCAAAATATCGCTTCATGATACTGTACCTCTAGTATTCATATAATCATTCATTAGCGTCGTTAATGTTTTCCAAGTAATGACTACAGACTACAGTAACACTGCTACAGGTAAAGCACAGCTGTGTAATTACCACTTTCTGTTCTGTTGGTGTTGTTCATATCGCGCAGACTGACATAATAAAATAGTTTTATAAATACAAACCTCTGTTTCTTCTCATCGCTCCTTTTGAAAGGTTTCCACTTTTTCGTTTTCTTTTTGAGCAGCAGAAGCAGCAGCAGCTTGGTTAGCTCCACTTCCATGCCTTGCCTCTCTCTCTTTGTCTCCTGGTCTCTCAGACCTCGGTAACCTTACTTGGTGGTATAGCCCATATATGATTCTTCAAACAGAGAAAAAAATATATATCCTGCTAACGTTAGCAATAAAACGCTACCACAACGCGGAACAAGTAACAAAAGTATTCATTAGCAATACTGCACTTACATTTTACATGGAATTTTTGAGCTATAGTTTTACAGCCTAAATAACTAATTACTACATATTTCCAAATATCTATTTAAAGTAACTCATCAGTTTACAGGCTACGCGATGCGGTGATAGATGATGACATCATTTTTGGAAGCACTTGTATTGTATGCAGTGGGCACCTGGTGGCCACCGTACCTTCTATTATGCACCTGGACAGGGAGGGTGCACTTAGTTGGTAGCAAATCTGCAACCTCACAGCTAAATAACAGAAATCCTACATAGTGTAGCTTTAAAATAATGAAATATGGCTGGTTTAAGCATACTGTTTTATATTTGATAGATTAAAGATACAATTACTTTGAATTACAATGTAAACAGTTAAATATACTGCAAAATGGACAATTTAACTTTTTATTCCCATTGTAAAATTGACATGTTTGTATGAATATACAGTGTGCTTGAATGTTTGTGAACCTTTAGAGTCCTAAAAGTAGATAAAGAAAACCCAATTAAACAAATGAAACAAAAATATACTTCATCATCTATTAATTGGGGAAATGAACTAATATGTATGTGAACCTTTGCTTTCTGACCCTCTTGTGATGCCATAACTGCAACTAAACATTTCCGGTAACTGCTGATCTGTCCTGCACATCGGCTTGGAGGAATTTTAGCCCATTCCTCTGTACAGAACAACTTCAACTCTTCCTTAACATTCTTTGGTAGAACGAATTGTGTGCTTAGGGTTGTTGTCTTGCTGCATGACCCACTTTCTCTTGAGATTCAGATTCCAGACAGATGTCCTGATATTTTCCTTAAAATTAACTGGTATAATTCATAATTCATTGTTCCATCAATGATGGCAAGCTCTCCTGGCCCAGACATTACAAAACAGGCCCAAACTATGATACTACCACCATCATGTTTCACATATGGCATAAGGTTCTTATACTGGAATGCAGTGTTTTCCTTTCTTTAAACATAGCACCTCTCATTAAATCTAATAAAGTCCTATTTTGGTCTCATCCATCCACAAAAATGTCCCAGTAGCCTTCTGGCTTGTCCATGAGATCTTTAGCAAACTGTAGACAGGCAGTAATGTTCTTTCTGGAGAGCAGTGGCTTTGTCCTTGCAACCCTGCCATGCACAACATTGTTGTTCAGTGTTTTCCTGATGGTGGACTCATGAACATTAACATTAGTCAATGTGAGAGAGACCTTTAGTTGCTTAGAAGTTACCCTGGGTTACCCTGTGACCTTGTAGACTATTACACTCCTTGATCTTTGTTGGTTGACCACTTCTGGAAAGGGTAAGATGGTCTTGAAATGTCTTCTATCTGTCTGTCTCTTTAGAGATTTTTTTTTAACTCTTTAGAGGTTTTGTAACCTTTTCCAGCATGATGAGCATCAACAACTCTTTTTCTGTGGATATCTCCTTCATTCGTACCATGATACACTTCCACAAACGTGTTGTGAAGATCAGACTAAAATAAATAGAACAGGACACTTACTCGACACCTGATTGTCATCCCATTGATTGAAAACACCTGACACCTGACTAATTTCACCTTCAAATGAACTGCTAATCCTAGAGGTTTACATCCTTTTGCCACATAATGCATGTAATATTGGATCATTTTCCTCAGTAAATAAACGACCAAGTATAATATTTTTGTCTGATTTGTTTAATTGGGTTCTCTTTATCCACTTTTAGGACCTGTTTGAACATCTCATGATGTTTTAGGTCATATTTATAAAGAAATATAGAAAATTCTAACTGCTCCACAAACATTCAAGCACCACTGTATGTTGTGAAAATTGCTGTTTTTCTTTGCTCTGTAAGAGAGCATGACCTCTTTCCTCAAGTAATAAGAGTGAAAGAAAAAGAAATGGAGGGATAACATGACAAAACAAACTTTATTATGAGAGATCAGCCTGAGGATTGAAGTCTTAAAAAAAAGATAAAACTGAATGAGAGAGATAGTGGTAGAGAAAATAAGCGCTTTCAAATCAAAGAGGCTGTTTGTCGCTGTAGTTGTTTGACTCTTGGCTGCATTCCCTGGATAGTAGACAGGAATCTGAGGGTAGGAGGGAGAGATCTCACCCTCGCCTCTTACCACAGACGATGCTTCCAGGCACATGCGGCGGTTCATAGAGCCACAACACATGTGGTTGCACCCCAATTCACTGGAAGAATGGTTCCACAGTTTTAAATGTCATTGTGCCGCTGAAAGGTTGCCGTTTGAATTTGTAGTCAAAATATTGTATGTTTGTAGGATTTTTATATCTGCTTTGTTAATAGACATATTTAGTAGTAAAATCCAAGCCTCTGAATTGGCAGATAGAAAACTGCAGTTTGAATTGCGACATTGTGAATTGTTTTGTCAGATTATTCGTTTGAATGTTAAAGTGTACAGATGGAAAGGGGGTGGAGAGCGACCCATAAATGTCATCATCATTCCCTAGTTTGGCTGACAAGGTTAAGCAAGCATCTGGAAAGCTGGCTGAAGTCATAATTATGTTAGAATATGACACATAAAGTTGTGTCACATTAGCTTTGTATCTCTGTCTGTGTGGCCCCCCCATCTATGACTCAGTTGCTTCTTCAACCACATAACCATGACCACTATGTGATCCATAAAAAAAGACCCCTCTGTTTTCAAGCACACACAAAACTATATTTCTTCCAAGCCCCCACCACTTTCACTCCAAAAGGAGTTTCCTGCATTGCTCACTCCCACAAGAGGTCATTCTCTCTCATTTTGGCCATGTCCAGAAGGTGAGTGCTGTGTTCTGGGTCTTTACAAAAGGAAGACCCCTAACCTCACAGGGCACATCTGTGGGAAACTCTAGATAGTGAGCTATTATATTTTTCTCACTTCTAATATGAGGCTCAGACAACCCAAATAAGGAACTTAAAGAACTTAAAGGGCTCTATGATCTATGTGGTCTTATTTTTTTGGCTCAGAGCCAGCATATTCAGATTAAGGGAATGACTCATTTTGAAATAACATCACCTTGCTCTCATGTTAGAATGTTGGACTGTTCATATGGGCTCAGTTGACCAGCTTCTAAGTTTTTGTTCTTCCATACGTACTATGGGTCATCCATTTCAGTCCACAGCCAGAATACTGGAAAGTATGATTAATTTCCTCCTCTAACACATGGGTGTTTTGAGCCTCGGAATTACCTTGTTGCAGGAATAAAGTCCTCTAAGGAGCATAACAGAGGTGTATCTGGGGTGATTTTGGTTTTGAAGCCACCATCCTAAATATTTTATGACAGTTATAAAGAAATGCTTATTTGCATGCACTGCAGCTTATTGTGTACATGTTTAGTGACATTGTTTTGCTCATTAACTGCACTATAATGAATCATAAAAGATCAACAATGTCATCACTACAAGTCCTCCACATTTAACCACCCAAGATGTCAAACAAATCTGTCTTTCATTTTGGTTACTCTCATTTTATTGACTACCAGCTGCTATGGTGAGAAACACAATTAACCAATCAGAATCATGTATGTTTTCCATTTCTGCTTAATAGCTACTAGCATGCTACACTCTAAGCTCAGGGACATCCAGCTGACAGCTGATACATTTCTGGAGGTTTACTGCAGAAGGAGAAAAACAAAAAGAAGTTCTGGCTTTATGAGGTGTCATTTTCTTCATATTACTAACATGCTATTTTACACCTTCTCAGTGGAATTGTCATAAAGATATCTTATGGCAACATTAATATGGCAAGACTGGTTGATGGACTGATGTGTCTTAAACGACTAAATAACAAAATCTTGACATCACCGCTCCTACAGCTGCCTGGCCAGTAGTGTTTTGCACATTACAGTATAATTATACAGTTCGCACAATGACTTTATTTACCATATTTCTTCATCACTTTTAAAATTAATTCATATATATATATGTATGTATATATATATGCCACCTTAGATTTTTATAGTATATAGGTGAGAGATTGTAATGTCCAGTATATTTAAGAATCCCTTGCTCAGAAATGTGTGTGTGTGTGTGTGTGTGTGTGTGTGCACTTGCACATGGGGACTGCTTTCACGGTTCAGCACATTACTGTTACTAATGCCTTAAGGACACTCCAGTCAGCAAATATGTAATTTGATATCTGCCAGGCATGATCATTACTTGCGTCAGCCATATTGGAGTGCAAGGGGGGAGCTCAAGGCCAAAAGACACGGAAAATCTCACATCTAATATCTGTATGGCCTGAAGCACTTGGTATAGATTGATGCAGCATATCTTTGTCACTAACTTCTTGAACACATTAGAAAATTCATTATTCCATTAAGTTTCAAAGGTCAACATAGTACATGGCATGGTTCACCTGCTACCACCCCCACCTTTCGTTCAAGATACGAAACATTGAACTCCAAGTCAGCCCTGATGTAACTCTCTCAGATGCATTTTTGTGAGTTGGGGTCAGGTATCAAAACACGTTTCCTGCTGTGATGACATCCATCAAGAAAGACAGCCGTGTTGGTTTTGGTTCAGTTCAGTTTGGTTTGTGTTTGGAGCAGTTGTGGCCAGAGTCTGCGCTCACATGAGACATTTCAAACGGATGATACATGCTACATCGAAGTCCAGGCACAGTTTAGGATTCTCCCTCAGCTGTTTTAAATATCAGACTCAAATCACTGGATCTAAGAATATGGTCAGGAATTTGACATGAAATGGCACATGACCAAAGCCGCACAACTTTTAATCCAACACAAAGAATGAATCATTCAAACAAGTGGGTCTCTTTGTGGTTTTAAAAGAATAATATCCTGATTATAGAACATATAAGCAGCTCTGCAAGGTAGGCTTGAAGGCATTTTGAACATGTAGTTAGCATATATGGAATCCCAGGAAGGTCTGACTGGTTGCGCTTTTACTAAATGCATCAGTTAGAAGGTGATACTTTTATAGTGCTATGTTTCCACATTAGCATGGGAATATTCCTCTAGCAAAATGTAAAGTTAACCCTAAGGTAGGGTTAACCCTAACCCTAACCCGAATTCTTTTCAGGTGGTTTTCATGAATGGCATTGTGTGGGTACAAAAACACTGCCTTCATGCCATTTTTCTTCTCTTCACTTATTTGTGGGGTTTCTGTGGTTGCCACTATTACTGTGACACATTGCAGATGTGTATGATGGTAGACTTCTAACATTCTAATACTTCACTATACTCTGTGCAATACTCTGTGTCTGTTGCTAAAAATGATGCACACAAACATAGGTATATGTGAAAGACATGTTACACTCACACTGAACACAAATCCTCTGAGTATTTCAGTTTCATGTGATACTGCTAACCAGTTAACTGTGGGAACTGTGGTGTGACAGTCCTGTGCCTTGAAAACAGGGATCAGTTTCATAGTCTGCTATGGAAAGAGCTTCCTTTAATAGCCTCAAGCTTCATTCATAAAGATAGGCTTGATGGGCTAGGGTTTCTAGTCATGAATGTATTTCCTAATGTTCTTGATGTATTTCCTAAAACTATTTGACAAAACGTTATGTTTATCACCCATGGTTTAATGTAATCTGGGAATATGAATACAGAATGACACCATGGTTTGGTAGAGTTCTCTTCAGCCATAGCGAACTACGTAGCTGCTGGTATCTTCTATAGAAGTTTATGCAAATGTACATTTTTTTCTAATGGTAAGGAAGTATCAAATAAATACATTTAAAAAATCCTCACATATAAACATCTTACACAACATAACATAATAGAGATAAGAGCAGTTAGATAAATTTGGATGGATTGAGATGTCAGAAACTAATAATCAGAAACAAGTCCGTAAGAGTTTTAGAGTTTATTACTTTATGTGATTATACAATCTATTCAAAAATTCTTCTAAGCTCAGAAAGTCTCATTATCTCAATTAGACAATGTCAAGATGATGATTGTGTGTGGCTTTAGAGGTCACTTCAGAGGTCTTGGAACCTGTGGTAATGTAAGATCTCATCCTCTATCTAATGTGATAAGATGGATATAGCTCGTTTAATTTTAGCTTTATATGATGTATCCTAATTTGGCCTGAAATGTATGGATTCCAGTATAATTGGTTTGATAGTCTAATTTCTCATGGGTCATGTAGTTAAGATTGCACTGACAGCTAACACCCTAATTGACTCATTTTCTATATCTCTAGATGCTGTGCATGTTCTTTAATTAAAAGCAATTAGATTTAAAAGTGTGTCCTTTAACATGCCCTTTTAGTTGGTAAATAAAGCATGGTATAATCGTTGGGCCTTTCATCTGGCATCTGTCTCGACATCTAGTAACAGTGCTTTTCAAAGTGTTCTTTATCTCAGAAACATTAGAAATGGTTAGGAAAGGCTGCGCAGAAGGTGTCTTTAAATAAATATATCCTGTAAGGCAAATTGATCTGACCTTAGCAGTTGGATATGCCATCATACTCAGCCTTTCTCTAATTTCTGCTAATGAGGTTAATAGTGACATCACTTAAATGTTTATTTGGTTCTGTATTATATATTTGAGGGAATATTCTACTGAGCACTATAGATGAACATGTACCTGCCAGAATTCTGTCTAAACTTCTAACTGTGCTTTCTTAGTCATGTTTTTTCTTAGTTGCAGTTTATTGCTTAGTTTAAGATATAAGCTTCCTTATTTTAAGTTTAAAAAGCCACATTATACAACACAATGTCAAGATTATGTGTAGCTTTAGAGTATGTCTTGATTTATTGTCTCTACTTAAAAAGTGTTTGGATGGCAGTGACAAATTTTAGTGATTTGGCCTTAACTTTAGTTAGGTCTGTAACTAGAGATCCTATGAGCTAACGTTTAAGTGAATCATACATTAAGGGTACATTTAACATTATTACTTACCATACAAAAATAAAATATTACATCAGTTTGAGTTTCAGTGAAATCATATTTTCTGGGCCATTAAAAATGTGATCAGAGAATACCTGGCCATTCATGCACATTAATATGACTCCTCAGGTCATAAAATGGTAAAGTTTAACATTTCGTGTAATTAATGATAGTAGAGATTTTAAAGAGCATATTATCCAAGGCTGACATGGTGGCAGAGCAGTCTGAATTGCCAACTCACAGCTCCTGGGTTTTCAGTTCAATCCTGTAATGTCTGTGTGGACTGTCACATGTTCTCTTCCTGACTGCATGGGTTTCATCCTTACTCTCTAGTTTCCTCCCAGTGTTCAAAAACATGCAAATTTGGCTAGGCTAAATTCTCTCTAAGTGTGATGGACTGGTGCGCCATCTGAGTGCGCCATCTGCCTCATGCCCAGTGTAATAGAGATCCGCTGTGACCCTGACCAGGATAAAGCAGATTTCTTTCACCCTTATTTTCTCCCTAATTTAGTCTTAGCCAATTCCCACCCACCAGGTAGCTCTCCTGTAATCACATAACAGCTATCAACGAGGGAGAGCAAAACCTATCACATGCTTCCTCCTAGGCACATAAAGCCAGCTAACCGCATCTTTTTGAACTGCTGCACATGCAATGTCAGTTGCGACGTAACACGCTCAGAGGAAAGCGCTATCTGGCCACCCGCATATGCATGAGCTCACAGATGCCTATGATTGGCTAGCATTGCTGTAATTGACAGTGAAGAGAGAGAATGCCACTCCTCCCTCCCTGAGAGCACATGCTCCTGGCTATGAATAGCTGTGGCAACATCAGGATTCATACTAGTGATCTCCAGATGATATGGTGAACGCTTTTCAGATTCATTAATTTAGTTATTCTTTCATTTTTTGACATTTATTTTTCCATTGACAGGGCTAATCTATATGTTGCCAAACTGGGTACATTTTTTTTGGCATATTTAAGAAGCAACGTATGACCATTAAATCTTGCTTAAAAGAAGTTGACTCAAATTAACATTTTCCCCAAAGACAACATATTCTAGCCATTTCATGGTCTTTTATATATTACACTCAGCTTCAGAGGGTGCTTGCATCCCAGCAAGTTCCTATTGCTGATATTCTTCCTCTGCCTTTTGCTGCATAGAGAAAGTGGCTAGGCTACAGGTAGCTGGACAACAAACATGCTCTGGACATGGAGCTACTACAGACAGGTGATGCCTAGAATCATTATTATGATGTTAGAAAACATATGATGTTTCCCTGCTCAGGTGGCTGGAAAATTTGTAGTCTGTATAACAGAGATATACAGTATATATGGGGATGCAGAGAAGCCCAAAAATTAAGAAAAAGAGGGGAAAAAGGGAATGAATTTGAATGCAGATGTCCTGTTCACAGAACATTATAGGCTACTGCAGGTAAATCATTCCATTCTGGACCTCTCCTGACCAGCACTTTCTAGCCAAAGTAAACAAAAAGGAAGCTGAGAAAGTACTTTGCTCATTCTCACAGTTACCGCTAATGTCCCACCAGGGCCTCTGTCAAAGTGGCCAATTTGCAACACTGCATACTTATTACCATTTGAGAACTTATACGAAGTGTTATTTTACCAGGTCTTCTCTACTTCTACAAAGAAAATACAGAGCATGTGGAGAGAAATATTACACCACAATCAATCCTTCGCCAGAGCTGATTAGAACACATAATTTTGAGTTTTTCATTTAAAGTAATTCCATCTGTCAAGCAAAGTAAAAAGAAAAAAAAAAACACGATATGGAGCACACTGCTGACCAATTCCTGAGGTTGCTGGCTCGGAATTCAGGGGTGTCCCATGAGGTAAGCTTGCCAGTAATAAAAAAGAGCAGTAATGGATTTTGTAGTCTGTAAATCCAGTAGCCCAGCCATTACAACACTATATGACATGGGCAAAACCCTGCTGTCCTCTCCTTGATCTCAAAATAAGGGGCACATTCTGCCCCTTTCCCAAATCAACCCTGTTTATTTGCTGCGTGCTAAAGAATTTCCCATGTGCGCACAAACCACTCAAGTCTGGCGCAGCTTAATTGTTCACTTGACTCGTTCCATTGTGCTGCTGTCTGGGTTGTGGCTGCCAACTTTTTTCTTTCCCACTTATGTCAAATATCAGGCTTGTCGTTTGTCTAAAATGAACTTGCAAAAATAAAAAGCAATATGAAATCATTTTAATTAAAAGAAAGAATGAACACAAAATAACAGATATGTGTGTATAAGAAATGGATTGAAGCAGTTTTGAACCAAAACAGCATTCTACTTCTTTACTGTTTCACACTCATGATTTTAATTGGAAGGTGATTTACTTGTTCTCAGTACAAGTTAGTAATAAAACATTATCTCCTGGAGGACATACCCTAGCACAAACAATTAGTGAAAGCACTTCCACAGTGGACTGATGCTGCATGGCTGTGCAGTGGTGATATGAGTCCTCATGAGGAGCTGAGGTCAGTAAACTGCGCCATAAGCCTGATTTTTTTTTTTTTGGCTTTGAAATGGTGAAAGTAGAAGTGAAATAAATGCAATAAAGACCAGTGCTGCATCAGCTAAGGACATCTGAAAGGACTTTAGGGCTTGTTGCATTGCCTCCAGCAGTAAATGACTCATACCTCCAAGAAGGCCCACACTAAATAGATCATCTTAGCTCATTTCCAATCCACTGTGTGCCTACGGTGTAGAGGGCTTTGATGATATAAGAGAGACCAGTGACACAATTGAAAGGCATAAAAAATAATTGACAGATAATAACTCAAATGTCCTTGGATGATAAATAGCGTGCCGCTGTAGGATTGCTCAAACAAAATCCTACCAGAATCCCTCCTTAAGATTTTGCAAATGCGGCTGACGCTTTCTTGCAGCATTATCACAGCCATTCGAATTTGTTATGATGACGGCCCGACTGGAGTCTTATCTACAGTATTTACCCTGGCTCCTCTATAAGGGCTGATCCAATGACTGCTGTGTATTAAATTCAGTGAATAAAGGGAATTGGACTGGATGAGGGATAAACATGAGGGGTTATACATGCAGTGTACTGGCTCCTGGAATCTTTTCAGTATATCCCAAAGTGGGAGTTACAGCAAGAAGAATTCACTGAAACAGCAGAATAACTACAAAGTTGAAACATGAACTGTGTCAAAGCTAATTATGGACTTCAAAACACACAAAACCTAAGACGTTAGTGATAAGTAAGCCCCACTAGACTCAACAATCTCAGAAATCAATCATTTGAAACTCATTTGAAGTGGTGAAACTCAACACTAGTTTGGTCAATTTGGATAGCCCACTAATCATCCTTTGCGTGAGACATTCATTTTTGGGTTAAATGTCTACTGATTTCACAAGCAAATACCAAATCCTATATTTGTTAGAGGTTCTTAATGCAGTTTGAAATCCATTGCATTATGCCAGACTTGACACAATACTTGACAGAAGCTGTTGTTTAATTTTTACAGGAGAAAATGGGGTCATATTCAAGAAAATCTACTGTTAACAGCAGGTGTGAGGATTGAAGTGGGTGGCGCTTTCCACCAGAGCTTTCTGGAGATTATCAGCATTAACACTGGGATGTCAAATCACAGCCTGTCATGTTTGTACCGTGCCACACTTGTGCATATGGCAGCTGCTTTTCACCTCCCGAATTAAAGAATATCTGGGTGCCCATACACATTGTGGCTTGAGCGCTGTCTCTAGGGCAATATGGAAAAACACTTACGGTTTTCTGCTTTTATTTTATTTCATGAGTGTGTCTCTGCCAGAGAAAGCCACTTTCATGTGGGAATGTGGAGTAGCTCATGCTTGCCCCTCAAAAACTGCCCTCTCACGACAAAAGGACACGCATGGATGTCTGGTCTGTGTCAGGAACATAGTGTTGTCTGTGTGGATCATTGCCTTAAAATGACTTGGAAGGGACTATGAAAAGAACAGAGCAAAAGTCAAATTAGTGTGGCAGGCAGTATGTGTGTGTATTGTGTTCCTTTAGTAGGTGGGGTGGAAAAAAAAAGATGCATATAACGCCAAAAAAATGTCTGGCATTAGCGGTAATGTCAGATCCTATGTCCAGAATGGTTGTTGTTTGATGTGAAATGAACTTTCAAATGAGTGGGAAATTAGATGAGTGTAAAATGAACAGTCCTGGAGAGTCAGAGCACTGCGAAAGTGACACTTGTAACACTTTATATTCAGATTATGAAGGGTTTGCTTATTAGCTATGATGAATTCATCGTAAGTGCTGTATCTGGGAAAATGCTTTACTTTGTAGAACTATGGTATTTCCAGACTTACTCCCCAGTGCTGAATGTAAACATCATGTAATAAATGCACAAAATCTATTCGTTCGTTCATCCTCAGTAACCGCTTCACCATGGTCAGGGTTGTGGTGGATAACGGGAATGCTGGGCATGATGCATGCTTGTATGGAACACCAGTCCATTGCAGCACACCATGCAAACACATTCCTACGTAAGGGCAAATTATTTAACAGCATGTTTTTGTTAGGGTGGAGGAAACCTGAAAACCTCAAGGAAATCCTGGCGGACACAAGGAGAACTTGTGAATCTCCAGCTCAGGACTGAATCAGGGACTTGGTGCTGTGAGGCAGCAGTGAACCAGGAAATGCATTATAATACAATTATGTCATTCACTACATTATCTTTCCAGACATCATCTTTCAGGTTTTCGTACGGCTTTTAAAATAATGGGCCCACTGTGAATCTAAGCCACCTGTAGTTTTAATTTTTTTTCCAGTAGGTTGTTCATGGCACTAATTCCAGTGATTTGGCTTTGAAAACAATTTTGATAGTGAAGGGTTGCACATAATGCTGCAACAATCGAGACACCAGGCCAGGCCATTTTTGTCTGCATTACACCTTCTGGATATTTGAACAGTTTTTCACATCATACTGCATCCACCATAGTAAAAGATTAGATCTAAAGCATCTCACAGTATTTTTTCCTAGTCATATGCAAACAAATACTTTTGAACATTGTCTCAGTTTCTTATACTCTATTGCATAATTGGTTAGTTTGCTGTTGTATTTTGTCTTTTTATGTTTTTAAACCCATTAGCCAAGTGTAGTGATGGTACTATCACAGTGCATGCTTTTGATCATCTGTTAGGTCGGGTGAGGTGGCAAAACTGCAGTGAAACGTCTGAGAATGAGGCCATTTGAAGCTTCTTTTTCTTGTTACATCAGGATCTTGCTGCCTAACCCACTTCCTGCTGAGGCACTGTCAGATTTAGTTGCTGCAGTTTCAGCTGTCAGAGTTTGGAATCAGTATCACTTTAAAAAACATGCTGATGTAGACAAAACAAAACAAAACAAAACAAAAAATCTCATAATTGACGGTTTCGCAATATTGTGGTTACTGTGACAGCCCAATGAAACATGCAATTGAACAAAACATGTATATGGTTAAATGCTATGGTGAAATGAATGTTGTGCAATCACCATGTTCCTTATTTATTTATTTGTTTGTTTGGTAGGCTGTTGTAATTTGTTAACAAGCCTAACCAAATCTAAATATGACAAACACCTATCAAGAAAATGTCTGCTCAGATCGTGGTATTGTATTTTTGCCACATCGCCCATGCCTACAAATCCAAGACAGAAGAAAATGAGGCTCTTTCAATAAATTGTCTCAAGAGCATAATAATTTCTGACATGCCGAGTACCAAATCCAAATCAATATGTGAAATAACATGGTGCTTACTGATGCATGCTATGTATTGTCTGATGCTGTGGATAAATCCAATTTCTTTGAGACGAAATATTTCTTGGGATCTGAGAGACATGTGGCATCTATAAAACTTCTGTCAGCCAGTTATAGCTGGCATAAATTCATGAGCAACAGCACGAAACAGTTGTTCACAGTATTTTTATTGAAATATCATATAACGTTATATGAAGTTCTATGAAAATTACAAAGTACCAAGACATTTTTTTTCTTAACCCATAGAGAGCTTGAATTCAAATCCAACACTAAGACAAAGCTCTTGCCATGATATGTTTATTCTCAGACCTCTTTTGCTGTCTTGAGTTAGCAGTCTGTCTTTCCTGAGTGCTCTTAATCCCTGAGCGGTGTAATTCCACTGGGATAGTAACCTGAGGTGTGTGCACATGTGGCTCAGCCACTCTGTTTGGTCCGGTGAGACCTGTGTGCTCTGCTTGGGGGTTTTGTGAATGGAGCCTGTAGGGGGCTGGAGGTGGGAAACTGATTCCACTGGGATTACAGAGCGTCTGCTCGCACATGAGAGTGCCTGCTCTGAAGGAATTATAGGAGTTGAGAGGCCTTAATGCCTGGCCAGCTGTTAGTGTTCACGTTGTGCCACTGAAACAGGAACCAGATGACAGGCTTGAGGGAAAAGTGATAAAATGCTATTTTGCATCTTGACTTCTGTGTGCGTCAATGCATGAAGATTAATACTAGAGTTGGTACTATAGACTTTTTTCATTGCTGAGAATATCTGTCTAAATTAAGATAGTTTGGCACGTACGGAAGTATCGATTTACTTAATATCTTACACTGAGAACAACATCTTATGGGTATTGGCATAAGGATAAACTCCAGTGAAACTCCAGTCTCTCACAATAAATTTTGAATGGAAATAAAGAGAGTTAATTCAGAATGGATCTTAAGTAATGTGTAATGGATGTCTTTAACCATAGACTTTTCACAGGCCTTATCCTCTGCACCTGGAGGATATCTTTCTTTGAAATCTCTCTGACTGTGAGATCGCTCAGTGAGTGGCTCAGTATAAAATGCATTCTCAGATCCCTGGCATCTGTGCCGTGTGCTGAGTGTGACTCTAGCAACGCCTGACAGGCTCAATTAGGGCCTTTTTTTTCTGTGTTAACTTCTCCTTGTGTCTATAACATTGTAGTCTCAGATAATCCTGAGGGTTTAAGTGGAATTCACCAGATGATTCAACGTGCCATTTTTCTGTCTTATCTTTAAGAGTCTGCTTCTCTGGTTGAAAATTATTTTTAGAATTTTTAATAACATGAGCAGCTATTATAGTTTCTCAAAGGATAATTATTCAGTCAAGTAGTTTGTATAATTCATTATGATTATTCTGCACTTCTTAATTAGAGCAAAATCCTTCAGTAAGTGATATCTCACTAAGAGTTTTTTTTTTTCTGAAATTACAATGATTCTTGTATGAAGCGTGACTTTTCCTAGAATGCTTTTCCTAGTGTCAAAAATACAACAGTAATATTGAATCTAAGAAAAAACACTGTGTCGTGCTAATCCTCCGACATACTACGCCCGAGTGCAGATTCTACAGTCATGCAGTCACCACCTGTGTCAAGGTCATGTCAGAGTAATGTAGTTGGCTGCCATACTAATAACAGGCTGTCTTTCAAAAGCCATTTATAAAACAATTCATCACTCATCACTTCCGTGAAGCAGATGGTTGCTTTATGGAAACTGGTTTAACATCAACGTGGACAGTTGTGATCACTGTCAGGTCAGAGTCCGATAGCAGACAAGGTTTTGGCTAAAGACAGTGCAGTCAAAGACTAAATTATAGATGGCCTAAGGACTGAGAACCATACGTACATACATACAAATGTTTATTAATATTAAATATTTTCACCTTAAAAGATGTTTTCAGAAATTTTAATTTGCCACTATATGTTCATGTCCTGAATATAGAGTATACACTTAAGAAGGACGTTCAAAGTCAAAGTAATTATGGTTCAAAGTAAATCTCTGGCACTTCTCACAAACTGGCAGTAAGTATTGAAACTTCTGGTTTATAATCCTCAGCTGTAACCCCTGGAACACACAAAGCTTTTGGACAGTTCAAAGCCACATGTATAGAGAAAGACAACAAGGACATCTGGACCTGGTCTTGCTTTCACAAAGGGTGAAAAACCACAGGATGAGACGGAAATGCAGAAAATACAACACAACACAAAGAGCCTCTTCAGAAAAGCCTTAAGATTCAAAAGGAACAAAGCAGCCAATAACAGCTTGCTCTGAGCATTTATGTCAACAAGACATTTGTGTCGTTGACTGTTTAAGGAAATGAAGTGCAATTTAGCCCGTTGTCCAAAACCCAAACTTGTGGATCTACCCTCTTGGTGCACATTTGCTTTTTGCATCTGCAGTGTGAGTCTGGCCTTGAATGCATGAAGTAAATCGGGTGGAACCAGTAATGTGCTGTGCCTTGGAGCTACTTTGGCTTCCTGGCCTCCCAACAATCTTTCTCTACTCATTTTTCAGATGTCCACAAGAATGGATACCTTCAGGCCAAAACACATTGCTTCTGGTGGACCAATTGTTCTGGGAAAAGTTGGATGAGAGCTTGTGGCTGAACGTTTACATCACGGCTCGTATCAGTAACCTTTAGGGAGAAACAAATCAGTGTTGTCTAATCAATAGATCTTTTGTTGGTGCAATACCGCAACTCCCTTGTTTATTACCAGTGTTATGTCCTGCAGTTTGAGGGGATGTATTTTAGGGCTCATTTCAGAAAGGATAATGGTAGGATCTCAGTGACATGTAATTGGGCCTTACTTATGGCTACTGGCTTTGCACCAAAGTAACATTTACATGACCTTTGCAGTCTCACATTACCAGTAGTGATAAGGTGGGGAGCAGTATTTACATAGCAGGAATTTTATGGTGTTTGGACGCCTATTATATTGAAACTGAACAGAAAATGCCTAAAGTGGTGAGTGTCGTATTTTATGAAACAATGTCTTCATCCTTAACAAAAACTCTAAAAACAAGAGAAATCAGAAGAGAAATTTTACCCAAGGAATGTTGCAATATGATTTGCATGTACAGTATATTTAGAGAGATTTGTTTTCACCAATGATCTTCATTAATTATTGTAATTGTATAATCTGAGTCTATGTGAGTAGACTGACACCCAATGAAGTTTAGCAGATCATTACACCAGCTGTTAGGTTCTGAAGATGAGGATGCCAGACTAATGCCAGCCTTTCCCTTCTCTAGTGGTCATATATCCCTTGATCCCTACTTTTTAAAAATATGTATGCATTGCCTTGTACTGTATTTCAAGGCATCGCATGGCTTGACAGCTGAACATCTCAACTGAATTGCAGTGCTAAAATGTGTGTTAAGTGTAAGCATACTGTATGTGTTAGGCACAAATTGTGAAGTTGTACTCTGCAGGAGGGTCTTTGCACCTGTTACTGACATGTAGTTAAACCCGTTTAATTACACTTCCAGTTCATTTACAAAAAAAAACAAGCAAAATGACTATGAATGCTAATTCAGGGAAAATTTTAATGAACCATATTTGAGAACAAAGGATATGAAGATAGATTGCTTGCTGAGAAATAATAAAATTAGTGTGTGTAGTTGGAAATATTTCCCCAGAAGTATGTAATTGTAGAAGATACAGAACAATAAGAGAAAATTTAAGACTTTTTGAGCGTAACTCTTTCCAATACACTTTCCATTTAATATTAGGCATTTCTTTAATATTATAAACATGCTCTGGAGGCAAAGCCAAAGTTTGTTTTCTGTCACATGGCCAACAAGGTCAACTTGTCAACAAATTTGTCTTACTGAGAAACCTAAAATATAAGGCCAACCACAGGGCAGGAAGTTTGTTGCTGATTGAGCAGGAATCAGCAATGTAATACCAATATATTTAACACTGTTTTTATCTTGATGACATGTGAAAACATCTGTTGAGTCTACCAACCATCTGACCCCTACTCTTTTTAAGTATATTCCAATGCCGCATTTATTTGTAATTTTATAATGGAAATACCTTTTCAATGGGCAAATAATACAAATAGGATAGATACCATTTTAATTACAGAACCCTACTAATAAATTACCTTTATACAGTTAGTGTTTGTACTGAAATTGTACAGAATGTGAATAATATATGATCACCACATAATATCCATTATTCCAGTTCCAGTGTAGATAAGCGATCAGTTTGCAAAGCATTTTGAGCCCTTACTTATTGTGCTGGTAATGACCATAAAAGCAAAATTATTCTTTCACACTGCTTATTTGAAAACTTATGCACTTTCACTTTTCATCAACATGCATTCAGTTTACCTGAAAAAAAAAAGCCCTAAGTGACTTGATGGTTTTCATTAACACTTCTGAGTGTAAAATTAATATAACTCTAAGTGATTACTTTGATTTTGACATACAAAATGACATGGCTTACATCATGGGATAGTGGAAGCTCCCAGAAATTCTGACCGCTAAATAGTAATGTAGGGTTCAGACAATAGTCAGTACAATAAACAGTGCCATAAATTAGCCATATGTGTGTTAGCTTGATTGCAAATCATCCCTTATATGCAGTAGAGTCTAACCCAGTAGCTAACCCTGCCTGATGTCTGATGACATGCTCCAGCCCTACCAGGTAAACACTAGCAAGCAAAATCTGACAAGCTTGTGCTGATTCCAAGACCCATGTGATGTTTTGCTTGGACTGGAGCGTTGTAGCTACAGGCGTATACAAGGGTGATGTGTAGAAAGCAACCTCTGTCTGACTCTGCTGAGCCCTGGCTAATTCCAGTGAGATACTATTTTAAACCTTACCTCATACTTTATCTTCATGCCAAAATCGTAATCCCAATTCCACATGAGAAAGGACATGCAGCATGGGAGGAGTGTCTGTGCACAGTTATTGCTTTTAGCTAAATAGAGATGTTTAGTCAATGTTGGAAAGCATTACTCAATTGCAAGGTGTGAGTTCTGAGGCAGCTTTCTTCTCAAAAATGCTCCAACGGTGGCTGTCTTTTAGGAAGAAAAAGAGCTTGACAGACATACTGTTTGAGCCCTTCAAAGTCATTGTTAAAAATACCTGATTGATTTTTGCTAAATAACATAAAGCTTTGAGTTAACTTAGCTGCATAAGCTTGCTACATAAACTGTTAGTATATTGTAACAATTTTTTTTAAACACATTAAAGTACACCTTCGAGCAACAGTTTACAACATGTCTGCAAAAATTGTCCTGGGACTTTGGTTTGGTGAACCGAATTATTCCACAGGCACCTCAGTGGGCACCTGTCTACGTGTGCCAAATGTAAACTAGTTTCTAGCGGTTAAATAGCTGGTGAACTATGTACTAGAACTACTTACATGACAATATCGTTAAACAACTGGGAATTGCCAATTCCATGATTTTGGTGAACAAATGTATTCAGCTTCCAAATTAGTCTTAGGATTCCACATAAAGTGATATAAAGTGAGTACCTTTCCTGCATTACTCTTATATATCTGCAGGGCAGTGCTTTATATGAAATAAAATTTTGAATTTGTGCCTGAAGTGCATCTGATCCCCCTTTAAAAAGCAATTGACTCTGCGGCAGTGCATTTCACTCTGAGATTCGTTTCAGACACACGATAAGAGAAACCAACCAGAGTACGTCAGCACAACGGCTGAATTACGACATGATGCTGTCCTAAAACATGGCAGGAATTTCATTGATAAATGTTTATCCTACTCCTCGCCGTCTAAGAAATTTGAACTCCTAGGTCCTGCTGTGTGCTGCAAGTACTTTCAGTCTTATTAACACTTTATCATGTTTTAGAAGCAGTTCTTTATACTTTATGTTACAGGTTTAATGTTTTTAACATAACTATGCATGGGGCCCTTTAAACCTCAAGCCAGAATCTAGCAGACATGACGTAGGCAGTAAAGAAATCTGAACACAAGTGATCAGCTGGACACCTTGGAGACACGATTGACACAGGGCTAAATGGCAATGTGTCTCAGCTGTCCATTTGTTACCCGATCACCCAAGACGCACTTTAAAACCAAGTGTAAACAGGGCCTAAGTGCTAGATCTCAGGAAGCTAAGCTCTCTGTTGCTCCACCGAGGCAGGAAAATCCAGTTACTTGAGAATGCAACATATAAAAACAACAGAATTCATACGAATACAAAAACAATGGAGTCAAAATCCTGCTAAAGTATATTTTCTTAGTATATTCTTATTATAAAACTATGAAATTTTAGAACTAAATCATCACAAACATGTCTAAAGATAACAGTTGTGCATATTCCATTTTGTGTGTGATTTTGAAATGACTTCATATTTCCCCTCCTTTTGAATTCATTTGACTTATTATGCTCCACAAGCTCCCAAGTAAAGGTTGGAAAATCCCTACTAGAATATTCATAAAGCACTTGTATAAAAGACCAGTAAGCAGGCAATTACACTTCTGAGAAATATTCTGAAGCCAATGAAAGAATCTCTATTCAAACGAGTGACACTGGCCCACTCTATTCACATTTCACCTTCAGCACGCCATACATTAAGTTCTCTAAGTTCTCTTTAAGGCTCTTTTAATCAGAGGACACATTCATTTGGACAGAGTAACACAAAAAAGCGGCTGAATTGAAATATAGTCCTATACATGTTGGATTGAGTGTGCACCTAATAAACTAGTAACATATTTGTGAGCACAGTGACATCAGATTGTGTTAAGTAAAGAAAATAACATAATTCTTTCTACTTTGGAATTAAAGGGTCTCAGAAATTGCCTAGATAGTTCTGCAAACCAGACAGAAAATGGCAAATGGGAAAAGCAATCAAGTCTGTTTCAACCACTTTGAGCTATAACAAAAGAAACAACCTTATTGGCGCTTAGAGTAAAGGAACAATCTGTTTAGATTTGTGCAAAAATGGCATCTTTAATGCACTAATAATAATTCATCATTTTTATAACATTTTAATAAGAAATTAATATGAGTCATTAATAAAATATATTGATACCCATTTTGTCCATTAAAGTGACACCCATTTGTGTTCAAATGATAGAAACATGTTTTCACAAAAATATAATATCTTTAATACCTTTGGTTATTTGAAAAAAAACCCCAACAAAAACAAAACGAAACAAACACAATCATTTGTAGACCCTCTGGTAGTAATCCAGTCCGCACACATTTTTAGTACATTGCAGGTTTTTTTATTTAGATTTTTTTTAGCTTATGTAACACTTTCTGGACATAGCTCCCTGAATTCCTAGGTTCTGCTGTGGAGTAGTGGGCTATGCTGTTGATGAAGAGGTCATAACATATTCTGGGTATAGTTTTTGGCTGTGGTGGAAGCGAGGCTAGAGTTACCCCAGCTGCCCACCCACATTTTTTGGCATGAGACATTGTCGAAGGTTGATATCACAGCCAAAGGTGTTACGCCCATGATAAATAAAATAGCCAGATGCAGCAAAGTGAAAGGAGTCAACAGATATGTGGCAGGATTAACTAGTTGCAGATGGTGTCTCAAGGTCATCACAAACTGCAAATAATTTTTTTCAATGGAGATTAATGTGTGATCGAAACATCCAACAAGGGTGCATTTCAATAAGGTTGAATTTCAGTGAATAACAAACAACTTAACGAAGGGCATACATTATGTATGCACCTGTTTTGTGAGTGTTTCCCAAAAAGCCATAGGTATTAGATATTTAATGAAAATGTTACTGTTGCTGTGGCTACAAGTTATATTATTTTTTAAACAGCAGGTTGTCACGCAGAGAAAAAAAAAAGAGCAAGAGGGATGACAGCAATTAAAAGCAATTCGTGCAGTTACAAATAAAGAAGTTGAACAGGTCAGGTAACTCATTACTTTATGAATGACTTTAGTTTCATGAAACATTTCTACTAACAACACAGGCGTAGCTGGTTACTTGGAGGTTCCAGGTTGTCTTTGATTTCTTTCAGCAAATTGAGAACAGTGTGCCTTGGCAATCGATATGTTCTGATAACGTCTTTCTCTGGCATTCCAAATAAATTAACATGAGTGGTGAAAATTCTCTCCCTTCTACCACTTGCTGCTTCGGCGGTACCTCCTCTTAGTAGCAACTATCGCAGCCACGTCAAGCGCAAAATGGATTAGGACATGCTTTCTTTTGCCGTTAAATAATGGTGCAATAGACAGAAAATTGACTACTGCAAACCAAGTAAAACATGTTGCATGAATCATTTCAATCAATCAATCTGTAAGGGAAATGCCTACAAATACCTATGCAATAAGGCCAGCTGCAAAACTAACTTTGTCCACACCTTTCGATTGCTATTGTTTCGCTGGGTTTGTGCTGGTGTAAAGCCCTATACGTTAAAGTCCAAGACAAAATTAAGTTGACATACAGGAACACGGCAGAGTTTGACTGTTATCACAACAGTTATTTAGTAATTGTCTCAGGCAGCACTGATTGACAATAAAATAAAATGAAATATTTATGTATTTTGTAATAGTAAGTTATGGTTACAGCGGAAGCAGAAATGTGCATTCATTATGTAGTTTCTCTAATCTTTTATTTACTTATTATTTGAAACTGTGCTTCACAGCTTCTTTTGTCCTACCCTAATGTGTATTCATCACATTTGTTTTAATTATAGGCATTCATCAAACATCATCTTATTAGACATCAGACTCTTGGACAAAAGCTTCATGATGGTTTTGCTGTCATACATTGCTGAGTTTGTATGTTTTGTATCATAGCAACTGAATGGAGGCAGACTCTTGGATAGCTGTTGGAACTGCCTCACATTCAATGAATGGGCAATATTATCAGCGTCCATAAGATCTCTTTGTGTGTTTGGCAGCTCCTTGTCATTTCCATGGGGGTGTGGATTTGTGAAGTTGCAGCAGGAGGGCCCTGTGAAAGACTGGCATTGCTAACACATGTCACTTTAATGCCAGGCCAAATCAAAAGGCCATCAGTGCACGGTGACAAATCAGACACTGGTGATTATGTTTTTAGCTAGAGTTTAGTAGTGCTTCACTCACTGATCTTGTAATCTTGTATAGGTTTTAGTTAAGGACAAAAATGCTGGATTTGTATACTACTCAGGTCTTTGAGCATTTCCTCAGTCAGTGTTTGCAGCGATCACTGAACGCATGAATGATAAATACATTGTTGCTGACACTGTAAGAGATTATAGCATATTTGTTAACCTCACGGAATCCATCAGTGGGTCCAGTCACTCATTCCTCACTCACATAACTATCATTCTATTCCTTTCACTGTAGTTACTAATTAATTCAGTGGAGTGGAGTTATTGATTAATATTATTCAAAAGTGGATAAAAGAATAATAACATATGGGTTAAAGTAGTGCTTTCTAGATTATCATAACTGGGAGTATTGTATGGAGGAAGCTGTTTTGTGATGAGCTAGATGAAGTGTTTATTGAAGCTGTTTATGCTGGATTTAGCAAACAGATATGAGGGGCCGTTTAGGAAATAAATCAGACTTTTGTTACACACACACACATATGAAATGCTCACACACACATATATGAAACGCTCATGCTCACGCACACATATATGAAACGCTCACACACATATATGAAACGCTCACACACACACACATGAAACGCTCATGCTCACACACATATATGAAACGCTCACACACACATATATGAAACGCTCACACACACACACATGAAACGCTCATGCTCACACACATATATGAAATGCTCACACACACATATATGAAACGCTC
>JAQQZR010000001.1:12996396-13039802 GCA_030068235.1 Notoglanidium macrostoma
TGTTGGCCCTGTGGTGGACTGGCGACCTGCCCAGGGTGTACCCCGCCTCTCACCCGAACATGCTGAGATTGGCTCCAGCTTCCCCGCGACCCAGACGGATAAAGCGCTATAGATAATGGATGCATGGAAAAACGACTGGCAGAAAATGTAAATTGAATGCATATGTCAAATTTCTGTGCAGTAACTTGGTAAGAAGCAAAGATGTTTTAGTCATCACATAATACATTAACTGTTTACAAAACATGTAATACACTACAACACTATTTGAGCAAATGCCTTAAATAAAAGTTTTATATCTTCACATTCCTCAGTTGCTAACAATTTTTAAATAGGGTACTTAAACTACAGGAAAATGTTGCGTATTGGGTACATTTCTCAAGACTTCACAAGTCAGACCACAATCATCTGGAACATATAATGACTATTAGAGAAATTAATGAAAGCCTCATGTTTTATTTTTCCAAAAAAAAACAAACAAAAAAAAAAAAACTTGTTATATATGCAGATCTTCCATGAGCTGTACACACACACATATGGGAATAACCTAAAAAGCAAATTCAATGAGAATAATTCCATAAAACAGTGACTGAATTATAAATTGGGACTTTCTTCTGATTTTTTTTAGTCCAAGACAAGGCTTAAGCTATTTTTGAAACTCATTCTTCAGTGTCTTGTATTAACATGCGTTTTCCCAGCTCAAGACTAATCTCACTTATTACTGATGTTTTACCTGGAGAGTTGAATGGAAATGGGCTGAATGTGAAATTTTGGTTTGAAGAGTCGTATTCTATCCTTACCGTATATTAATGCCAGAAATGTCAGGAGACAGAGTTTTTGTATTTCACACCCATTGAGGGTTAGCCAGTTGCTCTCTAAGGGATGATAAAGAGTGATGTAAAGAATATAACACTTTGGGCTATGCTGTTAAAGGAAAATAATCAACCACAAACTGAAGCTGATTACATTTGAATAACAGCAATTTACCAATGATTACAATTTTCTATTTATTGAAGAATACTATTTTCATTTAAAGTTTAATGTTTAATGTTGTGGAACGTCTACAAAACAAGTTAGTTCCTGTTATCACTTACCTTATAATAGTTATAAACAGTACTTCCTTCACAGGAGCTTTTTCTCCCTCTTTCTTGAAGTTTACATTGCTTAGTTTGTTATGTTAACGGGAACCCACGAAGCCCTCGAAAACTTAAAGGAACAACTTTATCTCGGATTGTTACAAAGCACTGATGCTAGAGACTCTTTCCAAAAATGTTAAAGAAACATCTCCTTACAGAAAACCTCACTATATTAACAATTACACCTTGTTTAAAATCCTTTTATATATAGAGCATCTGCCATGCAGGTCCATGTGTCAGATGTTACTATAGAAACTATAACATATTAAAATGACCAGAATTACTGTCAGAGAAAATTACAGTTATGGAAAATTACTCATCACCTTCTGACCAATCAGAATTGAGGTTTCAACTGTGGTGTGGTGTAAAAAAAAAAAGGGCTCTCCACTCTTTTGCGACTTGGGAGTCTGTGTTGCCTATTTCATGTTGCAATAGTATTAGAACTATGTTCCTCATGTTATAAAAGTATTATATTTCTCTCGACTTAAACCAGGGAAAATAAAGACAAGTATATTTTGGAAAGGTCAGGGCACATACTCCTCAAAAAATATTAAAAAGTAATTTCCGGCAATTACAGTGCATTATGTTGATCAGCATTGCCTCTAGTGTGAGGAATTTTTAGCTTCTCTGGGAAAACAAGAATATTGATACTTATGTGGAGCACTGATTGTCTACATCAAAGCATTTTTTTAGTCAAATAGTTATGTATGGCTTGTGTATGACTCTTCTAAATTCTTAATTTTTGCCTTAAGATGTGAAAATCTGACAGAAAACCACTTATTCCCACAACATTTCCTTTTGTTGTAGGGCCAAGTCTTCTGATAATGCAGACATTCTGAACCCTCAAATTGATCATGAGGATTCCTAAGAGTGTCAGTTTAATCCAGTTAGATTTGTTGTACATTTGATCATTGAGCTCTAGGCCAGTGGAAAAATTTCACTAGTGGATGGAGAGGTGCCCAAACACTGTACCTTGATTGCTGTCAGATGAACAGAAAAGTATGGAAGACATAACATGGGATAAACACTTGGAGCCCTTAGTTGGAAAAAAAATACAGGGGCATATCAATCAGTGATCTTGGCATAGAGAATATCGTAAACCATTCAATATGTTGAAAGTGTTGAAAGAGGACGGAACAAGGTACAAAAAGGGCTCAGCAAGTAAAATGAAACATTAAAAAAAACTACACTATGCACCAAATGTTTTATAAAAAAATTTTTTTATTCCAAAATCATACAAAAAGAAAATGATTAGGCTAAATAAATCTGAAGAGAATTTGGCATTCATCAGTGGTATCTCCTGATGAAAAACTCCCCAACAATAAACAGGTTAAGCTTGCAGGTTAATTCTTGTTCAGCTGGTCATCCATCCATAATCTATACCGCTTTATCTGTCGGGGTCGCGGGGAAGCTGGAGCCAATCTCAGCAGATGTTTCGGGCGAGAGGCGGGGTACACCCTTTGCAGGTCGGCAGTCCACCACAGGGCCAACACAGACAAACAGCCACACATGCTCGCATTCACACCTATGGGCAATTTAGAGTAGCCAGTTGACCTAAACTGCATGTGTTTGGACTGTGGGAGGAAACCGGAGGAAACCCACGCATGCAAACTCCACACAGAAAGGCACCCTGGGTGATCCGGGGATCGAACCCAGGACCTTCTTGCTGTGAGGTGACTGTGCTAACCACCGCACCACCGTGCCGCCCACAAAAAAGATTATAGACATAATAGGATGTGCCACCTAGTCTATTGCAGAATATGGATATTACTGATAATATTTTAAATATTTTAATTATACATTTTAGACATAACACATTACATTTAATTTGTTAACCAGCTCAGAATATGCACATAATCTGTGTAATTTATTTATTTTCAGTTCCTTTTGTTGATGTTTTGTATATTAGTTAGTTTTATGTTTCATAGGCCAGTGTGTCAGTAATTTATTGAAGGCCTATTAGTTGGGTAATGGGTTTAAATTTGACATATTGGTGGTTCTCCATGCTTGGGAACAACTGCTAATGGCATAATTGTGTCTTGCAAAACATGTACACACTTTTATAAAAAAAGGGTTCCTCAAGGGTTAAGATTTCTTGGTTCTTCAAAGGGTTCTACTCGGAGCTCTCTGATAGGATAATACTCTGTTGTAGGGTTCTACATAAAAAAGTAGAAGGGTAGAAAAGAATGCAAAACAAACTTCATCAAAACATGCCTGCTTTTGTTTTTTTTCCACTTATTTTAATATATATGGCCTGGCAGTCCAATAATCATTTTATTTTTACTAATTGCCAGGTAAGTACCATCTCTCCTTTCATATTTATGTGAATATAAACTGTAACAGATACATATATAACCATAATAATATTCTTAGTACTGCAGGTTATAGTTGAATATAATAAATAATACACATTAAGCTTACATGATCATGTGGTAATAATATTTCTGGTAATAACACTATTGTGTACCTGAAGGTCACAAAGGCCACCATATTCCTTGTAGATATTGTAAAGAAGATTTTTAAATCATCTTTCAAATCAGCAGTTTTGCTAGCAGTATATATTGTTATATATACTGAAAACCGTAATTAAATCTTACTATGAGAAGATAAAAGAGGAAAAAGGAAACATTTCCAAATAAATGCAGCTAGAATGCGTGCAATTAGTGCAGTTGTCTCAGACAGTATGATACTTGCAGTGCATGTAATTTCTTGCCCTAAATAAATGATTTGGGCCTGGAAAACAAATTTACAAACATTTCATAACTCCTTTGCTTACCAAAGTTTAACTTGGACAGTAGGAGACATGGAAAGTTTGACTGAATTGGTGCATTATGATAAACAATAAATTCTATTTTGATCAAAGAGAAATAAGAGATGTGTGGTTTTAAATAAACCATACCAAAAAATACAGTTAAAAATCAAAGTTAAAGTATTATAGTTACAGTTAATCAAAGTTAAAGTAAGCCTATAATAATAAAAATTAAAAACAAAAGTATATAAATAAGTACTATCTATGCCACATATCTGTCAGGATCAAGGGGAAGCTGGAGCCAATCCCAGCTGACTTTGTGCAAGAGGTGGGGTACACCCTGGGCAGGTTGCTAAAACATTCACACTCACATTCACACATATGGGCAATTTAGAGGAGCCGGGTGACCTAATCTGCATGTCCTTGGCTGTGGGAGGAAACCAGAGCACCTGGAGGACTCCCACGACCTACAAGGATAAAAAACTCTAGATGCAATTAATACTACATTTATATCTTTAACAAATACAAAAGAAGCCATGTCTGCACCCAACTGCATCATCATTGCTAAATTCAATTCACTGGTTTACTTAACGAGTTGGCCAAATTATTGGTTAACTAACATAATGGCCAAGGTCTGCCATTACTGTGTGAAAACATTTTTTCTTATTGAAACCACAAAAAAGACAGAATTAAAGAGTGAATTAATTAACTGACCATTTTATATCGTAACAAGTTTTAGGAGAATTGGAATTTCAGAGAGCAATGGGTATACTTATAGACCAGAACTCTGGTTACAAACATGAAATTAATGTAATCAAGCATGTAATCAAGACATTTTATGTCCCTATTTATGTCAAGTACTGAATGGGGTCCTGGAAAGCACCTTGCCAGTACTGATCATTATATTTATCAGAAATGCCACAAGTCTTATAAACGTAAGCCTGCATTGAGTCTCAGGTCATAGATAAGTCAAGTTACAAGTCATAAATTTTATTGAAATAGGACTTAAATCCAAGTACATGTTGTAAGTACCTCATCACTGCTGGAAACATGGAGAGTTTGCAAAGCAGTTGAAAAAATGCTTTGGTGGTGCCAACATGTGTCTTTCACCCTTCCCAGCTCATTTGCTTTGGACTCAGAAAAGTAATTTAATCTATAAAGTTACTCCAAGTCATGTCATGAGGGTGTACCTTAAATTATGTGGTTCAGCACAATATTTCTACATAATCTGTGGACTAAGATTTTCATTTCGTTTGTTAAGGTTATTCACAGAGATTGATTTAATTTTCAAGATTTTCAATAACCTGGTATAGCATGGTGGTCTTGTTTCTTATGTGATAGTCTCCACTAATACCTGAAGGTTATGAAAGGTAAAAAATAAATGAAACTATATGGAACACTGTTGACTGATCCATCCATCCATCCGTCCATCCGTCTACATACAAACACACACAGAAAACAAAGCCTAAATAGCTATGATTACCCATTACGAGTCCAGAAGGAAGTATGCTGGATTTTATGCTCAATGAATAGGCCATGATAATGACACTATTAAATTACATTCCAAAAAGTCAAATCAGCTGATCCCACAAGCATGATAAAACCTTTACTTAATTACCTCAATGATCCAACAGAAAACAACAAAGTAGATCTCTATCCTTAAGACTTCCTTTTTTGGCACCAATACTTCCCCTTCCTCTTAAGCCTTGCCTAGAATTTGTCTTTCTGTTTTAGTGAGGACTTTCTCTTTCAAAGTTGGGCCTAAGGATTCTCTATAAGCTCTATCACTGGGACCTGAATTGCAGCCCCCATAATGTTCATCCAGGCTCCACTGGCACAAACACAGCCCTGCTGCTATGATAATGGATGCCACCTGTTGGGTTTGGGCACTTATTACAGCTCTTAGTGCGCATTAGCCATCAGGGGCACAGAGGGGTGATATGGCAGCCACTGCCACTATAAAGCAGTTGTAAGACTTGGCAAAGACTGCACATTTTTATAAATTGGCACAGAGTGCTCAGGCTCAGGTGGATGTGAGAATAAAAGACTTGTAGCCAAATAGCAGGGTGAATGGGTTGTCAAGGTTAAAGTATTCTTTAAAGCTGGTCTAGCACAGCCTTTACTTCCACAATGTACAGTTGGCTTTTTAAGGATCCTACTAAGTGATGTATAGTTGAAGGATGAGGGAATGCCTAGGGTGACAAAGAGGAGAGGACATGAAAGTAGTGCACATGAAAGTCATCAGGAAGTAGAAGTGATCTGAAAACCTATTCAGAGGTCAGAGATCACAGCTCTTCGATATCCTTGAGTAACACAACAGGCCAGTTCGCCAAGCTTTGAAATGGGAGGCAGGTTGTGGGCTGCATACCAGGGCAGTTGTTGTGTCAGGTGCTTCCGTGGGACAGGTTATTTTTACGGAGGAATTTGCAACCATTTCTATGTGTGTCTATTCTGTCATCCCTCTGCCATCTGTGCCATGAATTTCAACAGCTTCTAAACACAAACATAATAGACAGTGGGGTCATGGCATCACACTCACACACATGCTGCACACAGGCCACAGCCACATGCTAACCACAGAATCCTATAGTGTCTAGAGACAGAAAAGGACAGAGACAGGCACCAGTGGTATACATCGTCACTTGGGTGGCCTAGTCAAAATAAACTGCAACTCCATGGAGTCTCTGAATCGGATAATTGATTTTTAAAGCAATAAACCCATAAACATAGCTATATGCAGTCATTTTGTGAAATGAAAGCGATGAGAAGCAATTAATCCATGGACTGAATTTCTTTTGTAAACAAAGCGTGGTTATTAAACACATACAACCCAATTTGCTGTCTCACATTCAATGACTTCATGCTGATGTGGTACAACAGCAGAATTGACAGGTCTAAAATAATTCTATGTGCACAAATATGTTGGTAATATTGCATTTAGCACAACATAGTCATTTTAATGTATAATTGACTGCTATATTATAATTTTAAGTAAAATATCAGGTTATATAATATGTATGGTGCTGAACCATTTACTTGATGACTAGATGAGTTTGAGAAAAAGCAGCACAATGTTGAGGAGCTGAGGACAAAACATCAAGTACTACATTAGTGCATTGAGTAAAAACACAATGTTCTGAAGAACCATGCCAAAGTGTCGAACACAAAGAAAATGCCTTGCTTTAAATAAGCCTCAATTCTTCATGTCTGCAGAATTTGGACAGTGCTGTGAGAACAGCACTAAGTTTTTTTTTGCTATACTCAAAAACTAACATCAATACCATTCAATGATTTTTATGAACCAAAGCACATCGATATAGAAGTGGCTGACTATATCACATTATAGAATATTTAAGCTTTGCCATAACACAGTAATGAGCAAAATCAATTAGTCTAGTCTAGTCTATTTCACTTGAGAAATATTTTTTTCTGGCTACGTATTGCAAGAGTGCATCTGTTTGCATGTGAGGCCTGAAAAAAGCTTTGCCAAGTTTGTGAGGATTTCACTGCTCTAACTGCCTGCTCTGACAGTAGTGCAAAACCCAAAGCACACTTCATGAAACTCTGAAATACTGACTCTTCCAAAAGGAGGTCCTAAAACTTTGTTTCCAATTGTCAGGTAGCTAGTGAGATGTATTAATTCACAGTGGAATGTGATTAGCTTCTTCCATATAGATCAATACTTGTCAGCAAGATTAAATTCTGCAGAAAACATATACAAGGATGTGAACGATAAATCATTAAGCTTGTACTCACACTTTGTGAGGCATGAGTCTTCTGCCAGCTGCCTAGACATGCATTGTTGATGTTTTCTGTATAACGTATTGGAGCCACATTAAGTATCTTGGTTTATTTGCAGGCTTATTCATGTCTCTTGCTGTTGATAGACTAAGATAGATTAAACAGACATTAGATAAAAAAATGATCATTGGTTATGATAGGCCTAACAAGGTCTGATAGCAAAATACACAGTTACTGCACCATTTTTTAAATACTTTCTGAAGAATAAAATAATAAAATTTTTACTTCATTTTCAGCTAAAGAGGCTGACAGGCAAAAGTGGTAAACCATGAAATGTTTTAGAACCCAGGGTAAATTCAGTCTTATGAAGCTTTGTAGATAAGGTAAAATGAGACTAGAGTATATTGGTGAATTGTAATGAGAAGCAAGTGTCTATGAGGAAAAAAGGTATAAAACATTTGCTGTAATATACTCAAATGAAAATTGCATTACACTGCCTATAGTGTGAACAAATGTATGTTATTTATTATGGATGCCCCAATCTGATATAGAGGATCAGATCAGTATTTCAGATTGATGCTGATCATGCATGTGAATGTGTAAATGTTTCCCATAATCTGACAGCAGAGAGCAGGCTTATAGAGGCATAGGACTCAAGTCCAGTCTCAAAATGTTTTCTGTACTGACTTGGACTTGTCTCAACCTTAGGCATTTATCTTGCAAAATATGTTTTTGTAGAGTTTGTAAAAAAGAAAATGCACATAATTTCTTCTTCTAGAAAACATAGCAATTCACGGATGAAGCTGAATAGTTAAAGTAAAGGTTTGTCTTCCAAAAGGATTTTATGGTTTTTGGTCTTGGTATTTATTGACTCAGTGCTACTTTCATTTGCACTTGGTTTGTCTTGACCTCGGCCTCATTGTTCATGTCCTCATTTGTGTGCATAAAGAGGCCTCTTGATCTGTAACATCAAAAAAATCACTGAAATTGTCTATGTTTTGCATCTGCACCAGCACAAATCCCATGTAGAACTTGTGCTTGGCAAAAAGATTCTGTTTCCAAGAACATGATTCCCTTGAGAACTTTAGAAAGCTGGGACAAGTACTTAAAGAAAAGGCACACACTGAGAAATAAACAGTGGGGAACAAATTCTCAGGATTAGATCATAAAAGAAGACCATTTTTGGTCTCTAGGCAAATCAGTGCTTGGTCTAAGAAAGTCAGAACACACTCACAGAGATCGAAAATGACAATTTCTGAGACAAAATTTTACCACCAAATTGAAACATACTTTCTTTTGCAGTAAAACAGATGAGGCTTCTTTTGCTGCTATTGATTTTAACTGGAGGCGCTACAGTTGTCCTGTGGCTCTCAACAAATGAGGAACCATCTAAAGTGTTCCACTGACAAATACTTGTTGCGGCTTGACTGTGTAGCAATGGACATATTTAAAATAAAACAACCACTACATAATTGAATTAAACCTTTGCATTTGCATTGTTTCACCAGAGTTTCTCTTTGTATACCCAACACTCCTTTGTATTTATTACACACAAAGGGAAGTTCAGGGTCAGAGCGCAAGGTCAGTTTCTTGGAGTTTCTGGGACAGTTTTGGGTTAAAGGTCTTCCTCAAGGGATCAGTTGCAGTAGAACAGACTGTCACCCAACCACAGACCATCACCTACTCTGGTTGAACTCATAGTCTTTTGTTCAGGGATACAGATTCTTTATCACCGAGATTCTTCATTTGAGGACAATAGTGGACACATTCTGGCAAGAAGGGACCATTTCTAGTCCTTAGCAGAACAAGGGGAATAAGGAGAACATCAAACTGTTAAACATCTTCACCCCATAGTTTCACACTAACTCATACCTCTGAACTCCAGTGTAATGTGAATATGACAAGTTCAGAGACGTGTGAGTCACACAAATAGTTTAAATATAAATGGAATTCTTAACAGGGATCGGGAATACGCCACAAATTCAGTGGCAAAATGTTTTTAAAACTGAAATGTCCAGTCACGTTATTCATTTGAGAAACCAGAAGCACCATACTAAAGAAATGGTTACTTTGGAAAAGATTTGATGTCCAACTATTTCCACTTCTTTTGTCTAAGAAATCGGATATTAAGACTGACTCATTGGATGCAGTAGTTGTAAAGTTCATCTCTAAATTACAGGTAGTGAGTGGGGGATTAAAAAATAGAAATCATTCAAGCCAATGCTTTGGACTTATCTAATTTGCATAGAATTGTGAAAATCTCAATTCAAATGTTGCTGTCAATGAAACTGAGGCTCTGTCACACACGTACGTAAAAGATTAACTGCTGTTGTGTTGTCACTTCCTAGAGTGTACATAGTTTACACAAGATTGGTGTAAACGTTCTACAATTATAAAAGATAAAACAGGGGAAAAAACAAAGCTAAGTAGACTGGGTTGCTGTGCTGCTTTTATGAAGCGGAAGCTAATTCCAGTTGACTTTGGGCGAGAGGCAGGGTACACACTGGGCAGCACACCAATCTGTCGCAAGGCTAACACAGAGACAAACAGCCATTCACACTCACATTCAGACCTGTGGGCAATTTAGAATTTGACCTAATCCACATGTCTTTGGCCTGTGAGAGGAAACCAGAGTGCCCAGAGAAAACCCATGAAGGCACAGAGAGAACACACAAACTCCACACAGTCTCCAGCCTCAGTCACCTGGCAGGTTCAAACCCAGAACCTTCTTGCTGTGAGGCGGCAGCGCTAACCACTGCACCACCGCGCCTCCCTTTACGTCATATAAACAAGAGTTAAACATTATAGTTAGCACATAATTCATCTCATTTTTAATCAGACAAACACATTTATGTGCTACAAAACACTGCCTCCCTGCAGCTGAGCTCTCACTCTCCTTGTAAATAATATAAAGCACATCATATTTGTACTCCCTTACCTGCATACACACATCCTCTGGGTATTGTATTCTGAAAAGCACTACCCTAGGTTGATTAATGAAATGTTTCTGAACTACGTTTACTTGTAGATTTATTCTGGGCATGGTGAGGGGGAGGTAAAGGTATAGTTGTGTGGCCTAGTAATTGTTTACTGTGTTAAAAACAGGACACATGCTGTTTATAAAGTGCATTACATCCTGTGCTTTTGGAACAGAATGTCTGGTGCATGAGTTACAAAAATACAAGCATGAAAAGGGGTTGTTATACTGTCAGGAAAGGGGCTTATGGCTTTACTAGAGTCTGTGTTAGTGAGGTCACTATTTAGTTACCTCTTTTTACAAGTTTCTGAAATGTACACAAGCCCACAATCTGGAGTGGGTCGGTGCCTCACTTGATTTTAAACACCATGTGGACCAGTTGCTGATTTATTTCTATTGGTAATCTTTAGAGAAAGTGTATTTTTCTTTATCTTTTATGCCTAAGACTCTCCCTTGTTTTAGTGGCCCTGGATATTATAGATTTGTTCCAAAGAACTGCTGATGTAATCATAAAGACTCCCCTGTACTCATCCCAGTACTCTTATTCACAATGCTCTCATAAACATTCTTTCAACAAAGAATGTAATTATTGTACACTGTTCTACACCTGTGTAGTGCAAGTGCGAAGATTCATAATCGTTTATCACAGAGAACAAAATGGGTTTCATTTTGAGTCTGAATCCTCTCAAGGTATCTTCCTCATGTTGTCTCAGGGAGTTTAGCTAGTCTAACTTGTTCATTAGGGATTTCAGAATCATGAAACAGAATCATGTCTATTGGCTAAGTATGTATGAAATTTGTTAGTCCCTAGCCTCCATTATTATGGACTAACAACCAGACAAATTACATTAACCATTTATAGACTTTGACTTTAAAACCCATTTGATACTCTAAATTTTGGCCTGACGTGACAAGGATCTTGACAACGCTGAATTTACAAACCAACTAGTGCATTACAATAAATCTCACAGAGCTTATTGGGGATTTCTAGTAATTGAGGGGTCAGAAAGAATTGGCTTGGCGGCCTAGACTGTTTGATCAGCATCCTACAGGCAATTAACAGAAGGGAGTCATAATTGGGAATGCCCTTGAAGATGGGTGTTGTGCTCATTAGCATGAGCATGGTCAGCTGAGTAGATGCAGCCATGCGGACGGCAGAATGTGGGAGCTGCCACAATCTGTCACCTTTCATCAGTCCTACAAAGAAAAAATTAGTGAGAGGAATTCTGGGCCTTAGACCCAGACAGAATTATATGTTATGGCCCATGATTGATCCGTTTTGCTTGTTTCTTTGCCACGGACATTATTCATGTTGGGTCATCCTCAAGGTACTAGACACCAGGCCACATGAAAATGAAAGTCATAAATAAATTTGCAACCAGAAATATTGGATTACATTTACACCAAACAAAGTTGCTTGCCTCACATATTTGAATAAAACAACCAAAAATATGAAATATTAATATCTTATATGCAACGGCCTGGAGTTATTTATTCATATTTTATTTGTAGGCTCTTTTGAGACAATAGATCCTGTTGTTATCTATCAGATCTTGAGTTTAGTGCCTTTATCATTTCAGAAATGGCGCTATAATATCACAGAAACATGCCATAAGCAAACTCTATTTTTAGTTTTGTCAGGAATTTGTTGAAAGTAGACCATGTTTAGTGCATTAATGGCATACTGGGACCATGATGGCAAGAGAGGGATTTTAAAAGGCTGTTATTCATTCATTCATTTTAGAAATGGCTGACCAAGCATTCTGAACAGCAATTGGTCTTCGGACCTTGCATCATAACATGCATAGCATTCATCTGGTCTGATTTGGATTGGCTCAGGTTTTGCAATATAAGCAGTGAGGAAACTACAATAAATATACATGTTGCATACATGTATGCAACTTTAAATATGTCTCATTCCTTTGGGGACTAACCATCTTTGGAACACCACTGCTTCTTGCAGTAAACATGTTTATTAGTAGTGAGGCAGAATGAGTATTATAGTGATATTAATAATTAATTACTGATGGTTATAAATGATTTTTAAGAAAGGTTTGTCAACAGGCTAATGTTTGCTGCCACGTTATTGCTTAAGACACAAATCTTTGATGTGTTTCCATATAATTGCTGCATGTTGTGTGTAAGTGAGAAAGAGGTCCAATCAGAAAATTGCAGTCTGGTTTATCCTTCTGCATAAGTCTTATATAAGTAATATATATAAATAGTAGGCAAAATAGTAGGCTGTTCCAGCTCTTTGCAGGCTGTGAGGATAGAGGAAAGAGCAGCATTTGTTGTTGTCTGTTCAAATAAAATGGTGGCAGAATTTGTCTGTGGCACAGCTTTTTATGATTAAATGTATGGATGGATCTTAGTTTGTTTGTGTTCACCATAACAATCAGACCATATGTTTCTCACTTGGCTGTTAATTTGAAAGCCGTAAACAGAAACGGAGTGTGAATAGCGTTGGACTACCACTGAGATATGCTTTGCTAACCTTCCCTTTAATTAAGTGTGAGGTTTTAGAAGTTTTTCTTTGGATACATGGTTGTAGTTCATCTGAACTTTTGAAAAAGATTGCAGATAAAGAATGTTAGACATTTCATACATGCCATGTAGGCTTTAGTATCATTCCTATCATCATAGACAAGGGTAAAGATAGGAATGAAATATAGGTTGCCCAGATTCACACCACTACATTTAACTTGAAATACTGATGAATAGTGACGCAGTGACAGAGAAAGTTGATAAATTCACTGTATGCCTTTGACCAATAGTGCTTATTATATTTGTGATATATGCCTGCAATGAGATCTCAAAGTTGTGGGCTTTGTCTTGCATTGTTACACAATTATTAGCCCACTTTGTATAGTCCACTTCCATCAAATCATCATAAATCCATAATATAATTATGTACTCTGACACTTTTCTTAAAGTCTCCGAGTGTCTGTGTGGGTTTCCTCTAGATAATTCCAAAAAAATGTTCCAGTAGTTGCTCAGATAAGCTAAATTGGCCCTTTATGTGAATGAGTGTGTCCCATTCTGTGTGTATTCCAGACTTGTCTAGTGATAATAATCTGCTAGTGATTAATTTCCTCTGATTTCGGACTGTGGGAGGAAACCGGAGCACCCGGAGGAAACCCACGCATGCACGGGGAGAACATGCAAACTCTGCACAGAAAGGCACCCAGGGTGACCCGGGGATCGAACCCAGGACCTTCTTGCTGTGAGGCAACAGTGCTAACCACCATGCCACCATGCCACCCTTTATTAGCTTAACCACTATTTTATGTGCAGAAACAGGTCTCACCAAGACCATCCATAATAGGCTGATTTTGCTCTGCACCACTTAATAAATTTGCAGAGCAAAATCTGGTCTGAGTGCTGCTGTGTGGTACCGCAGTAAAGTAAAGCAAATCACCTTCTTCATCAGCAGTTGGGGGCATGCTGCTAAAGAACAAGCAAGTTTAGCTCTCCAGAGTGGAGTTCATGGAGATGTAACTTTAGAACTGTGAAGCAGAGGTTAAGACATGCTGGTTATACAGATAACTTTTGAATATATTTGTTTGTGTTTTTATAATAAAATTTTAAAATGTGGGTTTTTTATTACTATTTCTGTATTACTGATTTTTTTTTTATTATTATTGATTTTTCTCTATTACATTTTTCAGTATTTCTTGTTATAGTGGTCTTCAGGAAGTTTCATGTTTTAGGGGATGGCTGCTATCACACTGCCTACTTCTTTCACTGATCTTTAAAGCATGCAGCTTTAAGCCAATGAAAGGATCTCATTAAAAATTTTTTTTATAAGTTGAGAGTTCAGAGTTAATATGATGCTAAGTCCACTGATAGTTGTATCTTTGGAGAAATTGCTGACAGATGTTTATAGAGATTTTATGTGGTAACCGAGCCAAACCGCCATAGTCTTTCAGGCTATGCCTACCCCATGAAAGAAAAGACATATGGGTTGATATGGGTTGGACAGAATATAGAACAAACTTTGATCAAATACAGTGACAAAAAATCCTTTGTATGGTTGTAGCTTTTTATGGTAATGGAAATGAAGCCTAGAAATCTTTCACCTTAATCGATTCCAGTCTATTACGTATATCTATGATGCATACACTGAACAGCAAAGGTTCTGTATAGTACAATGTACTAGTACGTTTTGTATGTAATATGTAAGTTTTGAATGTGAAATGATTTTTTTAAATATTCCACAAGTCATATTATCGAATGCCTTTTCATCGTGCTGGTGATAATTTGGTGATAGCATGCACTTCCACAGCACATCAATCATAAAATAAACCTTCATTTTGTATTACATGTAAAGCAGCATTAAACAATGGATCTTATGTGTAAAACTGCATATGGGCTCTCTGCATTTTACACAAGGTTCAGTCTGACTTATATATTTAAGTAAAAGTAACTTGCATCCTGGCATCCTTGGTATAGATACAAGAGAGAATGTGATAACTAAAGAGGTAACAGCAACTCTGGTGTAAACTAGATTGCACAGAAAAATTCATTTTCTAAAATATGTATAACTATTTAAGCCCTAAACTGGTCCTTCAGTGGTGACACTTCTATATATAACCATATTAACTAAAGAACCCGTGAAACACCATTTTCCTTTTATTGGCCGTGTCTCCTCTGGGTATTGCCGTTATACTGTTTTAATTAAATAACTATTAAAATTCTTACACAATGAAAGTAAGCTTAGTCAGCATGGTGCCAAATTCTAATATTCAAAAATCAAAATGTAAAAAACACAACATTCTAGCTCATACGCAATATGTTCTTTTTTTTTCCAAAAAAAAAAATAACAACCAAACTTGTAGTATTTATAAACCTATTGTAATTTACGTAAAAATAAAGCTCAGAGAGCAAACTAATTCTGTGGCTTCAGTTGCCAGTAATTCCATGAATAGCATGATGAACCCTCCATTACACTGCTGCACTTGTTTTGAAGTTTACTACATTTGGGTTCCTTATCATGCAAAGCCATCTTGGATCTATTGTTCATTAGGCTTGTTTGCAAGTTCTTACACATTGCAGCGAATACCTTAGTGAATCAGGCCCAGATGTGGGAGCCGCCCATACCAGAGGTAGACGACGCTGGCTCTCAGCATGGTGCTGGCTCTGATTTCTCCCAAAATAAATATAGCCAATGTTCAGCATGTCAATTATTTTTCACTTTGCAGCCAGAACTAACAGTACATGCTGCTAGCATTCAGCAATTACACCTCTCAGAATTAATACCGTTTTAAATACTGACAAGAAAAATAAGAACGTCTCTGATTTGCTGAGTATGGTTTAATTGACTTATACCACAAGTTACTTTGAAACCTGAAACTCTTAGGATAGAAATATATGTAAGCAGACAGTTTAGAGGCAAAAATCAGGATTGACAATCACGATTGTGTCTCTGCCACAATGCAGAGCGAAAAATGTAGATCTAATAAATCATACAAGTGTGGAAACTACATTCTGACATGTAGACTCAGTGAGACAACACAGATAAGAGCAGCATGGAGAAAATGTTGCTAAGGCACTGAAATGGCCATACACTTGTTTGGTTTCAGGATTAACAGATGGTAAAAACTGAGATATTTTATTTGTGGCATGTGCAGTGTGGAATCTGTAACTAAAACCACATATGCTTTCTTTATCATCCAGAGAGCCAAGTCAACCAAAGCACTAGAGAGAAATAGACTAATAAGAAGAGCAAATGTTAGTCAAGATCCATCTTGCGAAAGAATAATAACTTCAGCTTCATCAAGAGTGATTCCTTTACTTTATTCCTTTTCTATGCATGGAGTTGTGCACAGTTTATGTAATGTCTGGCGCTTTTTCTTTTTTTTTACCAAAAATTAGCAATTTTGTTAAAGTTCTTTGTGTCAGGAACTTCATGTGCTGAGGTGCGTCACACTTGCCTGCTGTGAAAATGACAAGATACAATGAATTAATCATTATGTAAACTGCATACATTTCTCATGTCCACTTTATGGTAAAGTTGAAGGGGGACAGGGTGAAGTATGATGCAGAGTTATTTTTTTTTTCTTTTTTTTTTTTTTTGCAGCCACACACATTAGACTGGGTTTCTGACTTAGGTTGAGTTAACTCTATTTGCATAGAATTCACTAAGCTCTGGGATGGAATCTGTCCAAGCTAATTGTATTTCATTTAAAAACAGCAATTTCGCCTTCAGCCTCTGGGAAGTCATTCAAGTTTTTTTTCTTAAGATTACTCTGTTTAATTTTCTTTCTGTATCCTCCATAGTTGCACTTCCGAAGAGCAAGACAAAACCCCTGAAAAAACCCTCACAGTTTATAAAATGATGCTTATTTTTTTCTCTAAACCTTGAGATGTTACAACTTCTCAGACAAATGCTTGAGTCTGGCAGTGCCTGATTTTAAATGCCATTTGTTTACAACTTTTTAAAACAAAAAATGTCTTCAAAGTACCTCATTAGAAATTTATAGTTGGTATTATTGCCATGGCTCAATATTTGATGCACCATATTTTATGCATCAGAGATTTCATTTATAGAGAGGGACTGGTATGGCGGCCACATTCTTTCTGCTTATGTCAAACACATCGGCAAAGTATCTCTTAGGCATCTAGCCTCTGCGTCTTACACAGCCCAGTAGCTTTCCCACCTGCTATGAAAATGTAATTCACAGTAGGTCTAAAATATTTTTTCTAAGCAGGAAATAACATTACCTGTGCAACTGAAAAAAGGACTTATACAAATGGTGATTCAGTCAAAACTATAATGTGTGTAGGTGGGTATGAGAGTGAACAGACTGTGAAAAGACCTGAAATAAACACCATCGCTCAACACTTTCACTACTTTATAACAATGTGAGCAAAAAAAACCAAACACTGTACAACTATAAAAGTTTTCATTTGGCCTAAGCTACTAAATGCATGGTTGGTGCTGTAATAGATAGCAGGAGGTAACATATACATGGACTCGCCATTAAAAATTGATCTAATTGGTGCATAGACATGACTAGTGTGATCTTTTCTTTAACACTGACGATATAGCTGGAGGTCAGCGAGGTCATAGCCAAGCACTACTTGGGTGAGTTATCTGAGCTGGCCACCTGCTGTTTATGTCAATCAGGTTAACAATGGCCCACTCATTCTGTCATTTTAGGTAACGCAAGCCATTAGTGATCGAGTGTCAAAGGTCAAGACCCCGGGAATGTGCAGGTGGTCAGATAAACAGAATGAGTGATGAAGAACTTCGACGGAATAAAGTGCAAGGACTGTTATTCTTAACTTGACTTTTAAAGTCGAAAAACAAAGAGTTCATATTAGAAGTGCTGAAACATTTGAAAGATAAATAGTACTGTAGTAGTAGGTGTGGATCTAGGACATTAAAGAACGATGAAAAGTAAATGCTCATGGCGGTCCGAGAGCTGGAGAAATGTCAGCCTCTTTTATTCTCTTCAAATGTTTGGCTCAAAAAACGCAGGTTAGTTCCAGTGTTGTGGCAAATCATGTGGGCAGCCATGCGACTAGCAGCAAGCCAGCAATATCCAACTGCCAGGAAATGCAGAAATTCTGCTTATTGTTCCATTTTACCCTTTCAAAGCTGGCTAAGCCCATAGCTCCCCTATCTACTACAGCACAGCAGTTATGTGTAATTAAGCTTCATGAAGGGGAGCCATAATCATCAAAGTAAGAATCAACATCATGAAAATCAACATTAACATCATCATAACTTGTCATAATGTATATGAAAGCTTGCAGAGAAAGCTTGCCCATCATGATGATTCTTAATTAATCAAACCAAACATCAAATCACAAGCTATACAGTCATAACCACATCATTCCCCATAAAAACATTAGGTCCAATTAAATGTGTTTCAACACATTTATAGCATGGAGTCTTGTTTCTTGAAAATTTCTCAAAACAATGGAAGGCCTAGTATATTGAATTGTAGCCCCTCTAAGCTGTTTGCTGTCTCATGAACATGAAATTAAATAGATTTTGACATGACTCAGTGGGTTCCTTTGCTCAGCTAGCACACAAAACATCACATGTTCAGCACTGTGGAACATAATGTAACTGTCAATTAATATATTTAAATGGAAATAAAAACAATATCTCATATCCCACTGAGTTGAGAGTATTCTAAGATGTTTTGACAGTTGACAGTTACCAAGCAGCTGTAATAGAAAAATCAGCATATCCAATGTATAATGTAATGGAATAAAAGAATCAGTGACACAGATTGTTTAATTACTATTGACATTTCATACATTCATTACCCTGCTACCAAAGCTTACATTAAGAATAAAATGTCAGAAACTGTAAAGGTGTTTATAATACTGTTACAATTTTTTGCTAAAAGGTAAAGTTTCAGAGTCAAGTAAAGTAAATATTCCCTATTTGGTATATAAATAAATTTCATCTTTGCAAGAGTTGCATAAAAGATTTTCAGACTGTTAAAGATTAGTGAACACTTTACAATGAACACTTTAAATGGAGTGATCATAACTTCTAACGTTTTGTATATAGTATAGTTTGTGTATAGTATTGCGAATACCAGTAAATTAATGATAACAAGCCTGTATTAAAAATCAATTAAGAACTTTTTTTAGAAGTAGTACATAAGAAAGTTATCCGCTGGCTTTTGAGTATTTCCAGAATTCATTTGTGTAATACGTTAAAGATTTAAGATTAGAACAGTGGTAGCTACAATAGCTAGCTAGTAAGTGTAAGTAACTGTGCATCTTATTCATTCTCCAGATTCATACTGAATATTTGTTAAACATAACATTAGAATATAATTTAGGGCTTACAATTTGGAGGGGTTTGATGTCAAGTGCGATATTGCTGGAGTTGCACCAAGTTTTTGGCACTGCAGTGTTTCTTATTCAAAAAGCAGTCTATGTGCCAAACAAACTGTTCAATGCCGACGGAAATGCTCAGGAACTGTGGAGAAAATAAATATAATCCAATACTTTACGACGCCTGGACACGTTTGCCTGTCAACAGACAAGAAAAGTGCAAAGTTTAGCTGTTTTTCCCTGTTTTCTCTTCTGCTTTAAACAACAATCCTTGGCATTTTAGCCAAACTGCTATAGTCTGAATATGTAAATATTTTCATGGTAGCGACATCACAGCCATAAAGAATTCAAAACAGACTGTCCTTGCAGTTTATTTTCCATATACGGATGACATGGACTGAGGAAGAAAATGTTGCTTTGAAACTTTAGAAATCTTTAAAAAGAGTACATTCAACTATTTTAATTTAAAATGGCAAGACAAATCCGGTTTGGATACAATGTGGATTCTATGAAGTTGTTTGGGCCCCATTGATGAAGAGCACCCAGAATGCTCTTCAACTCAGACGCATGGGTGTTTTGTAGGATGTGTGGAAAAGAAAACAAGAATGTCAGAAAGGAGCAGGAAGGCGCAAAGGGCAAATTAGACGGTGATGTTTGGCTTGGCTGTCTGTGTTGGAAATGGTAATAATAAGCAGCTTAAGAGGGTTCAACAAGCTTGTTTTCTTCCATCAGCATGCCACAGTACCTGTCACCCTCACTACATACCTGTCTCATCAGTAGCCATGACCTGTTTGTTTTTTTTTGTGTTTTTTTTCCTTACATGCATTCTCACTATACACTCTTTCATCTCAGTTTACCATGCACAGTTACTTGGCCTGTTACTCATTAAACCCTGCTTGTGTACCCAAAAGCTTGTATGGAATTAGTGGTAGTGATGGTAATGATTATACTCCACAACATCTCCACAACAACTTCAGTCTTAAATCTGCTTTGCTATAGCACATAAAATATCGCTTTGACTTTTATCTTGCACTAATATATATGTTAGAATATGTATATATTACAATTAGAGAGTTAACGCAAAGAATGTTTAAGACTTTAAACAAAGACAACAATTGTTTCTTAGTGTAACAGAAGTCCAATCATCATTTTTAGAGGAGACAGCTCATTTACTTGTTAGTTTAATTAGAGTTGTTTTTTCGATCAAATATTGTATTGGTGTTATATTTCTGGGTTATGTACAATGTAGAGTGGCATTTATGATTTGTCAATGCATATGCTGATAACTCATACATTCATATATCTTTAACATGTGATTTAAAAAATCATATCCATGAACTATTATTAGATATGTGACCTGTCATATCAAAGTCAGGTATTAAGTCACAAAGGTTAGTTTTGCGCTATGGCCAATAAGGTGCGGTAGATGAAATTGTTCAAATCTTCAATTTTGGCAAAAATTGGTTGATAAATACCTTAGCTTCCTGATCCTTCAACAGATTCGAGAAATTTCATCCTACATGTTGTTTTTAAGCACTTTAATGAACACTATCCAAGCTGGTTACTCCACTTTTGACAGAAAAACATGCATTTTTTTCTCTATAAATCCACGCTGCAGGCAAAGTTATTTTTAGTGGTAGCAGGGAAATTCCCTCTTTCATGTTATGTCATGGAATCCTCATTTAAGTATTCCAAAAATAAGATTCCGATGGAGTTTTCTGACGCCCTCCTCATAAACAAACTCACACTGTTGCCTTGTTGACATATGGACATGATACAGTAATAAACATGGTATGAAATTGAGCTTATTGAACCAGGAATCTGAAAATATGCTTAACTCAAATCATCCAGAATGCTACTTCACACCTGATTTGATGTGATGGGTCACATATAGGGCATAAGCTCTATACAGCTTACAATGAGTTCCAGTCTGTACCTTATGAGCATGCAAACTTTGTTGTAATTTGTTTACTTACTAGATTTTAATTGCGTGTCATCTCCACACTCACCTTAAATATAGTGAGCAATAAAGACTCATGAAGAGAGAAGAGGTTTATTTAGTTTTAAGAAAAGTGGTTTTAATTGCTGAGCACTTTGCCATGTTAATTGAGGAATTTATAAACTACCTGACTTTTAGAACAAATTGGTTATGCTTCAGGACCCACCGCATTATGATTTGCATTTCATTAGGACACAGCCATCCAGAAGAGTCAGGTGAAAATAGGAGAGCAAAGTTGCTGGTAATGGACTTCAGACATAAGTGGAAAAGTTTTAAAGCTTCCTGATAAAAAGCAAATATGAGAGTGGTTGAGAGGCAGAAGTAGGTGAGAAGCTGAATTGTGTGTGGATAGGCTTCTGATGTTTTTTAGTGCAGAATCCCTTAGTACAGAGCCAGAGCTGTCTATAATGTTCAGTGACTGACGGCATGCTTCAGTTTTTGAATAATTTTCTGTTTAGGTATTGTTGGGTTCAAGTGCAATTTGACACCATCGACCATGACAAGCTATTGACTAGTTTAAGTCTTACTTGAACTACCAGTTTGTTAATGTTAATAGATGTTCTTCAGAGATTTACAGTAATCATATTTTTAATCATTATTGCCATGTGAGTTCCCACAATAAACACATTGTGATAGGCTGTGACAGAACATTGGGGATATTAGTACCTTTTATACTTAGGATAGGACCACAAAAACAATTCATGGGAATGGCCAAAAATGTTGCTACTGGTATCTATTTGATTGAAAAAGATGAGTACTGTTAAGTGTTGATAAACAGCAGGAGTGACACTGAAATGGAGGAAGAAAAATTAGAGTTCAAAAGTACAGATGTTTCTCTCTATTGTCATGATGATGTCATACAATATATATGATATTCATCATTGCTTGTTTAACCTTAGAGCTTGAAAATGAATGACCTTGATGTAACACTAGACACATTTATCATTTGATTCATATTTAAATACCGTGCTGGCTTATAAAATATGCTTTGCTTAGTTAAAATTCAGCAGAACTTAACCAGGACACAAATTCAGAGTATAATTATGCCAGTCCTATTAAAGCTCCATCAGCTGCCTATTAAGTGCTGCATTAATTATTAAGTCCTTTTTTAGAAATGGTATAGCTATAGCTAATCTCTTGAATAGCACAGGATTTCCTCTCTACTTACTGTTAATTTGAAAATCACTATTAACTCAGACAGTGGAAGAGTCTTTTATGCTGTTCAATATACTTTTTCATATTTGTAGATATTATTACTAAATCCACATTTATATTCAATTTATTAGTGATTGTAGATTGGCTCATTAATGTGCCTTACCATAAACACTGTGTATCACTAGCACATTTTGTATATGCAAGGCACTTTGAGATTTTGACCTTAAAATAAAAAGAAGTGTATTAACATTAACCACTCGGACAATAAATTACATGACCGAAGCAAAAGCATAAAAGATAAATGTTTTTAGATAATCACTGGTCATAACATAATACATTTACCAATTTCTTGCGATTCAGTTCTTCAAATCCTTACCACAAACCAAACATGTGAAGAGACCACAGCATCCGCTCTGGGTTTACTGACCCAGCAGGGTTAACGTCTGCTTACATCCAGCTTTCAACACCTGCAAATGGTCTCCCACTGAAGAGCAAAGACAAAATATCTACAGGCCAGTCTAAAATATCCATGACCCTCATGTGAACAAGTGTTAGAAACCCTGCAAGACAGCTGTCATATATTTAAGATTTTCACTGCCACCTAGAAGAAAAGATCTTAAGTGCAAAGGAGAGTGACAACAAATCACAGATGATCAGTGGTCATTTTCTCCGCCTGTTATGGCTGGCTAATGCAACACTGCAGTTTGTAGTGAAAGAGCATTACCACAAATGAACATAATTGAACACCTATAGGAGATTTTGACTTAACAGCACTTTTCACCAACTTCAAAACACCAATTGGAGGAATACCTTTTGGAAGTATGGTGTTTCCAGATTCCAATTTCAGCTGCACAGGAATTCTTCTTGTAGTGGCCCGTGGCCCATCATTTTTATAACGTGTGTGTATATATATATATATATATATATATATATATATATATATACACACACACACACACATGCATATATATATATATATTATAATTATTATAAATTATCCCAGAGGGAAATTCAAAGATTACAGCAGCAATCCAAAAGATTGTGCAATCAGGGGTATTCAGAGTAATAAAAATAAATGTAAACATATTCAATAAAAAAATATTAAATATAGTAATGGGTATAGGGAGAAAATAGCCTTATATACAAAGTTTTCTGAGTAAATGTGCAATACTAGAGGATTAATTCCAGGGAATTAAGAGTGTGATATATAGTGCAAAAATCTAAAAGTTATGAAAAATAAAAAAGAGATTTAAAAAAAAAGGATATGTATATGTAGTAGGTAGGTAGAAATACCTAATCTAGGTAGGAAAAAACGTCTTGTGAGATGGGACACTGTATGCAGATGCTGCATCTTGCTGGCACTAGCATGGCACCACCTTGTCAATTCATTTAGTATTTTATTAAATACCCATGTAATTAATTAATTGTGAGACTAATTATTTATAAAAAGAATTTGCTGCAAGGTTTGCTTAGTTGCAATGTTAGCAGTGATGTTGCAGTGTTGCACTCTGACTTATATAAAGACCACAAAACTGCAGACAAGCTCCTGTTATCAGTAAAGCTGAGAAATATTCCCTGCATAAATGATAAGAAAAAGGAAGCCTGTGCCATTTTGGCAAAAGTATATTCCCCTTTTGCACTGAGTTAGTGGTGACTATACATATACTCTGCTTTCCTTAGCTTTGACAAACCTAAAACCGTGTATGATTATGAACTCTGTAACTCTGTAATCAAATGATTTACATTAGTCTATCAAGCGCTCTACTCTAACCAGTGCCTCAATCCTCATTCTCCAATTTTATCAACTAATGGCAAGTATGTGTTTATAGCTATTACAGCTTTTACTTGTACTTCCATCTGAACAAGCATCAGATGCCGTCAGAGTGTCACAAAGGTCCTTCAGATAAGGCAGAGAGTTTTATAAGTCATACAAGCATTCCACTCTAATGAAGCTCTGAGAAAAGTTCACCATGATTTCTGTCATACTTTCAATGAAAACTTTAAATGTTTTCCTTTAGCCTGTGATTCCATGCTATTGTCTTCAAGTGAGGCCCTCAGCAAAAAAACAGCAACATACGCACATCAGGCATCTCATCTGAAGTGCCACCATTTATTCTAACAAGCACTAAAATGTGTGCTTTGCTGTTTACTACCCATCACACAGCTGTTTTCTGCTCATCACCTTGAGTAATGGGTTCTTCTGCTGTACTCTCCTACTGGATTTCCCTACTGTTCTGCAAGACTATGAAAGCTCTTGGCTTTCAGAAGTTCATTTCAGTCAGCTCTCAGAAGCAGTACTGACAAAGTATAATGAGTCCTAAGAGTGCCATTAAGCTAAAACCCTGTTAAAGAGATGATAGTACAGCTACAAAACAGTTTTTTTCCAGAATAGGCTTAGTGCTTGCTTAATTGCTTAGTGATGAGGCGAATCTTCGCTTGAAAGACTCAGCCGTTTGAAAAGCTAGGAAAGGGAAGAATATTGATACATGTCTTCTTGTGTCAAGCCATGCTTGTGGATTGAAGGGAACATGGTAGAGTGTGATTATTGTTAAAAAAAAATATTACAGTCATAACCAGCCAAGATTTGGGAGCTTTAGCTGCACTCTTGCTGTAGTTACAACCCCATGAGAGATGAGTCTAGTTTAGGCATAAGAGACGTTCTCTTACCCACCCTGTTTTTCCCTGCATCACCAACCTGGCTTCTCCTCACAGCTGTACCATGAGCTCACAATGTTTCCTTTTTCTCACAGAGAACAACTGTGCTGCAGCATGCCAATACCAGGCACAACATGGTGTAGTAGCTGGTGCTGTTTTTATTGATAAAACATACTGGTACCTGTTTCTGTTTTTATGAACCTCCAAGTTGGCTCACATGAGTGCTAGTCTGTTATGATATATAGTGTGTGCTTGTAAGTCCCCTGTCACTGAGCCAGTGCTTTAATAAGGAATAGATGGACATATGTTGCATATAATCTGCCTCTTCTTTCTTACACAATTACCAAGACACTGATGTTAAGTCACAGGTGTGGTTTAGTTAATTTGATTTCTGGAAGAGTTTAGCTAATGTGAAGGAGAAACAGATACCTATTTTCCAGCTTAGGGTAAGTAATTATTAGGGGAAAAAGTACATTCATTCATCATTCATCATTCAGTAACTGCTGTATCCTGGTCTGGGCCATGGAGGATTCGGTGCTTATCCTGGGAACGCATGAAATTTCTTAAGAAAAACAACTCGGATTTAAATTGATTGCAACAATTGTTTTTCTTTATTTACTCAGTACAGTTAGATACATTACAAATTGCTTTTACTTAACTTCCAAAACAATCACGTGGGTATATATTTTTTCTTTTCCCACTCGCCGTACCTTCCAGCTATGAATTTTGCATTTAACAGCTTAATAAGATGATATATGTGTGAGAGGTTTTACTGTATTGTAGGAGGGGGCACTGAGGTAAACTTTGGCTTTCGTAATGTTTGCTGCGTAATCCAAGGTTATGTGTAAAGCACTGTTAGTGGATTATTGTGGCAGGTTGTAAAAGAACATGGTGAGACGATCTTCAAAAGGACTACACCAGCAGCATTCTGGCACGAGCTTCAACAAGAACATGCTTTGAGCCAAGGGAGGTAGAGATGAAGGAGGCCCCAGTCCTGTTCCTTAACTCCTACTCTTCTCCTGATGCTTATGAGAAAAAGCCAGTGTCCTACTCCTCTCTGTGTTCCCTACAAACTTTATGGGGACACAGTATGACCCATTATATCAATCCCTATAGGCTAGGCTTGCACCACTACTTATGTGTTTCAGTCTTTATTCTCTGATTTATATCTCCCTTGTTTGCTCTTTAGCTCTTTTAACACTTGTCTTTATGTTGTGTCAGCAAAGCTTATATGTGTGGATTTGTTCCTTGGTTATATAACATTTTAAGTCAAACCTGAAACCTGAGAGAAAGTAGTACAACTATGGTGGAGATTAACAAAGTAAAGGAAGTGCTGCTGAATAGGGTTGAATATCATTTGAGTTTGACCTGCAATATACAGCACAACACAAAAACGCAACTTCATGTTCCTTAAATATTCTTTTAATGATAAATAACTATAAATGTCAAATGTGTAGTAGGCTTTTATGTAAGAACAGTTTATGTGAAGACACAAAATAACAGTATGGTGTGATGTGGCACAAATCATGCCAAAGCTGCTAATTTTCCTGTAACATGTCCAAATGTGCTTTATTCCTCGTAGACCCCAACAATTTGCCGGTGCTAACGATTATCGAGAACTCTTTATTTTAAGAAACACTTATTAGGGATTAATTAAGGGCTTGCTCTTTGTTCAGTAAAGCCCAAACTACGCTTACAAGTGCTTATGAATTAGATTTAGAAGTAAACCAGAAACATACATAGGTATAACAATAAACACTGTAGAATAGACTCAAAAGGCTTGGTAGTAGCATGTACAGGACACTAAGCATATATGCAAAAGGCATGTTGGTGTGATCTGAGAGTCCTTAAGTAGTGTGGCTGTGCATGTGTAATTGAATCCAGGTGTTTGCGACCAAAATGAGGGTGAATGTGACGTGAGAGAGTTTGTCATGGACCTTGGCAGCCATGTTTGTAGGCCGCTCTGTGTTACCTGATGTGGAAAGTAACGCTATTTCCGGCTTGGTGTGACATGAACAGTCATAGCAGCTGATCTTTATTTCTCTCTCTAAAAGCTAATAAAATGAAAAAATACAACTTGTCATGTTAACAAGCAACTAGAAAGCACAATCTGCTCTTCCCTGAAGACTTTCCATGGCAGAAAACCTAAGAAACAGCTTTAGCTTAAATTGTTACAGGACACAGACACCAGTGACTCCTTCCATAAATGTTAAATAACTGTCTCCATGGTTCACCGTATCAGTGATGATACCTTATTATTTATTGACTAACATGTATTTGTTGATTAATTATTGTATTATGTTTAGCGTGCTTTAAACCTTGCAGCACTACTGTCAGAGCTGATATTATTTAAAATTAATCAACACCTTCTAACCAATTGAATTGAAGAAATCCATAGTTTTGTGGTACAAAGTCGAATATACATACATTCTCTCAATCTCCTCATTACATTTGAATGCAATAGCACTTAATTCTAAAGCAGATGAACGTGGTTTAGGATTGTTGGTGCTGCCATTGATATTGAGGGTGAATGTTTAAAATGGAGATGGTTGGTTTGAATGACGTACATTGTGGTTTATTTCTGACATTTTAATGAAGAGGTATTTGCCCTTATAAACACCATGCACTTTGGATCAGAATTCCAAAAGCTGTTTTGGATTGACATTGTTTTATGAAATTTCTAAAGGGCAGCGTCCTACTTGTGCCTGTTCCTAAACGTTCTTCCACTGATTATATTTTAAAAGAGACTTGGAAGAAATTTTAAGGAGTTTATTAAACCTCCACTGTAGACCATGGCAGTGACTCGAGCAAACATAGTTAGATTAATTGAATATTATATTTGTTTTTAGAAACCATCATGTCAACATCTGTGTAACCCAGAGCACCCATTTTTTTGTAAAACATTACAGCATTTTGAATCTATTTAGAGGTGACTAAGTTTATAAGCGTCAGAACGCTAAATGGCTTTAATAAGATAAACTACAGCATTGTTGACCACTTCTATTGTTTGTTTTTTAATATGAAACCTTTCAGTAATGCGATTTGCCCTTTGGTCAGAGTATAAAATTCATGACTCTGTAAAAAGCTAACTCTTTCGACCAAATGTTCATCTTTTTTCATTTTAAACTGTGGGTGAAGTTTTATAAAGTGGTATTTGAGAAGACTTTATGCCAGCCTAGTGCAAAGTGGATTGTGGTTGTGGCACATACATCATGAAATAAATTAGAAAAGATATAAATAATAAGTAGGTGCCAGGACAATCTTGGGCACTTGCATTTCTAAGTACATAACAAGTGCTGTGAGAACAAGAGGGAGGTTTCGATTTGCAGAACCCTAAACTGTTTGGGAGTAACAGAAAACCCACAGCTCCAAAAGGTCTGCAGTTGTTGACAAGGAACCAAATAACTTTGTCCTCGTAAGTGGACTCCGACAGACTTCCAACATTCTTCCTTAAATGCATGGCTGCATGCTGCGTAGGCTTTTATCTGCAAACTACAAATACAATAGAGCAACAAGTTCAATGGTGTACATAGTCTAATAAGTAATAAACATGGGGACAAAATCAATATGGAGCTACTTGAGGATTTAATAAACTGCAGCAGTGACAATAAGTAGCAATTGCACAGAAACACTTCAACCTTCCATTTGTTTTTGCCCTATTAGAGCTCTTTCGATATCATTTAAGAGTTAATACTTTCTTCAAACTGTGCTCCATGTGACTCAGACTGATCCACAGCTTTCCTGTGAGTAAAAGCTTTAAAAGTGCATTTTTGGTGAGGCTTCTGCATTACTGCACAAATGCCACTTTGAATTGATGGTTTATGTGTATATTTGATATTCTAGCAACAATAAAGTCCTAAAAGGAGCATGCTACTTTAATGAAAATGTCATTACCTGGAATCAGGTGATCCATAAAAAGTGAAATGATTCTCACGTTGTTCTGACCTCTTACCTGACTTGAAAGACTTACGAGTAAAAACACATGAGGCGACTCTGCTCCATCTGACAAACGCAATTAATATTGTTTCTCTTCATTTCACAATGTGGTTAGAAAAACGATCATGTTTCATTTTCTTCTTGCAAGATTTAAATCTGAAAATTCAAAATGTTCCCTTTGGAGCACAGATTTATTGTTTATTATTCTACATCCAGTTGCCAGGAAATACATAGCATACCTGCATCGCGACATAGAGGATTGTACAGAGTTTTAGCCTATGACTTAATTACACAAATAGTTATTGATTTTTCTATTGTGGTTTTTAGGAATAGTTAAGTAGCACACACACACACACACACACACACACACACACACACACACACACACACACACACACACAGATTTTCAATAGTAATGTAATGACCTCCAGTTATGTTTTTGTTTTTTTTGCTTTTTTAAGCAGCTTAAGTAGGACTAATTGACAATGCAGTGACTGAATGGCTAGAGAGTGGGGTTTCTACAACCTGCTGCATTGCCTGGTGTAGCTGCCTCCACTGCACCAGTCTGTATCATAGCTGACCCTGCACTATGACCCCAGCTTCCTAACAAGCTAGGATATGCAAAGAAAATATCTGACAATTGAGGGTATCTTTCTTTCTTCTTCTATACATGTGCAGCACAATGAAATAGTTTAGATGGAACTGTGGTCCGACTGCAGTGATGAGACTACCAGAATATTAATAAAATAAGATGTTAAAATATGTCACAATGACATTTTTAGTGAGTGATAGCATAAAATCCTTGCAATTCAATTCTTTCTTTTACTTATTTGTTGCTTTTTTTTTTTTTTTACCTTACAGAATGATTTTCTATCTCAGTTTGACACTTTGATAATGTACATTTTATACACTTTTGAAATGTAAGTTGACACGCCTGGTGTCTCTGATTTGCTCTTCATACAATTTGACTATATAAACTGTCTGAGATATGTTGGGTATAATTTGCCAGCATTGCTAATTATTGCTTGAAATCTTGAAAATGTAAATAATAATAATAATAATAATAATAATAATTTTATAGTCCGTAATAAAACTAGCACTGTGTACTAAGAATTGTGCCAGAGGAGAATTGTGCCAGAAGGGAGAAAATGGTCATGCAACATTAGCATGGATTGTGCTCATTTGGGTGTTTTCACCATCCTCTACAGGCACATCATAAAGTTGTTTTACTACCTACACTGACCTTGTAAAATCTCATTATGCTATTAAATGTACATTAAGGACCTCTAATGATTACTGATCATCAGTCATTACCTTAGTGAAGGACATTGCAAACTGTAATTATTATGTGGGTATTTTTTCTTGTTGTTCACAAATATCCCTCATTTACGGCAGCTAATGCCTTGCCAAAGATGCTGCTGGTCTGCTAGTATTGAAGACGCCATAGAAGAAAAAGATCAGTTTAGAAAAAGAAGGGCTTTGGTTTCTAGTTCCTGTCTTGACCAAAGTTTCTTTCTTTGCTGTTCAGTGTATGCAGAAGCATTCTAGAAGAAGGGAAAATTGAAAAACTGAGACACCTGTCCAGAAGATAATTTTGTGAAACTCATTACTTTCACTTTTGCTTTATGTTTCTATTTAATATATTCTCAAACACTTTCAAGACTCAGGAAAAATTCTCTGGTTAGCTTCAGATTGGTGGACATTAGCTGTGTGAATATGATAATGGCAGTGTTGGTAATATGTTTGTGTTTTTTTAACTAGTGTCGGTATCAGTGTCACAGAACTAATTGGAAGCTGGAAAAGGGAGATTATGGTCATGTGGCAGTTGTTGTGGCCCTCCTGTATTAGCTGATGCTTCACAGTAAATTGAAATATTGCCAAGTTGTATAGACTGTGTGACACTATTTATTAGTATTCAATTCAATTTTATTTATAAAGCAACATTTGCTTACTATAAAGCCAAATAGCACTACACATGTTGCAAGGATGTTCAATATGAGCACATTGTGCATATAGCATACAGCGCCTTCGGGATAAACGCTGGGCAGTCTTTATATTTACGACAGCAATTGGGTACAATTCTACAGTTTCCAGGTGAGATTATCCAAGATTGGGCATAAACTAGTTTTGCCAAATGTGAATTTGAGTCTTATCCATGTGGGACCATCCACAACAGCAGGATGTGAGTCACAAGTGGTGAGAGCTCCAAGCAGAACTAAAGCATCAAGATGAATTAATTCATACAGGAGCATCAGTCATGACTTTGGCTGATGGGGGGTTTTAATATGTAGCGTTTGGACTGTTTCGAGCACCATTACTTTGATTTACTTTTGTTTAATGCACGGATAAAGTACCTTTTCTTTAGTCAGATGGGGATTTCCAGGACACAGCATTTTGGAGTTCTGAACATATTTAGTTTTAATCTTTCATTTGTGTGTTGTAGTTTTCTTTTCCCCCCTAAGCTCTTTGCTGCATTTTTTTAAATAATGAATAGTTCTTCATTTTTTCTAAGTACATAATAGATATATTTAGCTGGTTACATGTATAATACTAATTGATGAGGCTTCATAATAAGTATGGGCCTTATTACAGGAAGCTATACAGACTTTTAAATGTGTATAAAAGGAACAGAGCCATAGATGGCACAAAATGGCAACAATATAAAATTTGCATTCAAGAAGATTTATAAGAAATTATTGTGAATATATAATTTATATCCATTGGTCATTCTTTAATAAATAAAGATAATCATATGAATAAAGAGTAAATAGTGCTAGCGCAATCAGATTCTTATTTATACTTAAAAGTAAAACATGCAGGTGATGGGTGACATGGTGATGTAGTAGTCAGTGCTGTCACCTCACAGCAAACATCTGGCTTCTGGGTTCGACCCAGCTGGTCGCTTGGGTTTCTGTATAGAGCTTGAATGTTATTCCTATGCCTGTATGGGTTTCCTTCCACAGTCCAAATACATTGCAGATTAAGTCAACTGGCTACTATAAATTCCACCATAGGTGTAAATGTGAGTGTGAATGGTTGTTTGTCTCTGTGTTAGCCATACGATAGCTTGATGACCTGTCCAGGGTGTACCCTGCCTCTCACCCACGTCATGTCAGCTGGGGTTGGCTCCAGCTTACCTGCAACCCACAATGGCCAAGTGGTATAGAAAATTAATATGGAGGTGTTTTTGTATTGTTTATAGTTTGCATTGCTGTTTACAATACATTTGTGTTAACAACTACAACAGTCTTTGTGTCCTACAAGCATTAAACTCATATTAAATATCCTCACACACCTTTATGCTGTTAAACAAAGCACATGAAGTCAGCTAAGAGTGATGGAATATCAAAGCCATGGCTTATATGTAGTGTTAAGAGTGTCATCCATCAGCCTGGAGCTAACACCACCTGCAGGAACAGAAATAAACTCACACATGGATAGCCTTTACTTGATACCTCCAATCTGCCCCACTGGATAGTCTCAGTGACACTTTCATTCAATGCCCAGATGTATTCAGGCAACTGTTTCTGTTGGGACATATATTCACTTCCCTTGAGAAGTACCTCACAGCTGACTACAGGGACAGAGACAAATATGTAGTGCTCACCACATACCCAAACACATATTACTCAGGTTACAAACCGTATTCACAGTGGAATACTCACCAGCTGTTGTTTCATAAAGCAAAGACAACAGCCACCAAAAGCTTCATGATGAAGACTGATATAATGTCACTTTTGCCATCTGTCTGCTTAATTGTCCATCTTTCCCTTTCAGATGTCAGGTTAGCAACTGGGTCTCCAGGGAGGTATTGTTCTTGAAATAGTTGGAAGCCCATGAGTTTCTTTACCAAAGATTAATTGCAACTTAAAGGCACATAAATTATGTTTAATAACAATAGCTACACATCTAAACCATGGTAGTTGGTGTGCTGGTTCTGTATTTGTGATATGACTCATTGGCACTGCCTAAGTAAATCTACATAAAGCAGAGTATTTGATAGCGCCAGTGAAACCTCAGCTAACATAACTTAAGTTGTGAGACAACAGTTTGGCTCTCAATTTGTTTATTGCCTTCACTGGCTGTGAGTACTGTATTCTCTGCCTTCAGTTGGCTCACAGTGAACTCTGTGGAGAAGATAATTACATTGCACAGGACACATGGGGCAGGTTTCAAATATCCAAGCCTTTGACTACGCCAGAGGAGAAATACATTGAGTTCCAAAGGCGATGAAAGCTCTTCTCATAGTTACAGCGTCAATACATAAGGACCCTCACTTCAATGTGAAAAACAAATTCTGTTACCTGATGAGTGATTGAAGGTGGCCATCAGATGAATTAGATGAAACTAATCGGTTAGTGCAAATTTTTCTTGGCATAGAAGATGAGCAGGACACATTCCATGAATGCATTTGCAGTGAGAGATGTCAGTACTGAATGAAAACATAATAATAATAATGATCTGAAAACACTTTCATATGTAGGTGGTTTGATTTTAGGACTGAGCTATTTTAGCCATAGCTTCATTTCCAAAAGGGAAATCCATTTTTACAGCCTAATTTAATCTTTTACACATTGTAAATTAGGCTGAAATGATGAATATTTTGCTGGAAGCATATCAGAAAAACATATTCACTGGTTAACCAAAAACAGCAAGGAAGCGGAATCCCACTGAGTTAAACTGCTACTGAACGGAGAAATTCTTCTTCATTTACCATTTATCAATGTACAGAGGAACTAAGTAGCTGTAGATAACAGACTCTGACAGTGTATGCACACATTCATTCAGGAATGTCAGTCTGTTTGGAATCAGTTACACTGCGATAAATAATTAATGCTACTTGGGATTATAAAGACTTGATTTAGAACAAGTGGGTCTAAACACAGGGTGGATTGAAATAATTTTAATGAGATGAAATTAAGTTTAATATAAATGAATTAAGCAAATTAATGAGTCTCACAGCACAGTCAACAAATCAGCAACAGTAATAATGTGTTCTGATTTATCAATTTTTTTCTCTGTTTTCATTATAAAGCTTGGCTCCTGAGTGGTGCAAAAAAAAAAAAAAACCACTCGGCCTATCAATCAGTGATTGTGAGTTCAAATCCCAACAATGCCACAGCCATCCATGCTTGGGAGTTCAAGAGAACAAAATTGGTTGTGCTCTCTAGGTGGGAAGGGTGGCATACTCTTTCACATTTAGGTGGGAGAGGTAGCATACTGTCTCTTCTGTGTCAATAACAGTGACATAAAACAATTGTGGCTGTCTCTGAGCTGGTGCATGCAGAAGAGCGTGTTGCACTGCTCTGTAACGGCATAAAAAAAGAAGCACTGCACATGTGTGCACATTTGGCATATGTGCACATAAACCTGCAGCCTGTCGATCATAGTTGGCTTGAAAACAAGAATAATAATTTAGCCAGAACAATACATTTATTAAGCGTAGAACAAAGAGGCTATTCAGCAAGAGTCTGTCTCCTGATGTTTCACATCCAGACTTAGCAGGAACTGAACTGATGTCATTCACAAAAATATTTATGAATATATGTGTGTGTGTGTGTGTGTGTGTGTGTGTGTGTGTGTGTGTGTGTGTGTGTGTGTGTGTGGTGTGTCTGTACATGTGTATTTGTGTTCACCGGTTACACTCATGGCTCATGAGTCATGATCAGGGAATCATGATCAAAAACACCTACCACACACACACACACACACTCATACACACTCATACATACATACCTACATACATACAGATTCACTAAAGACTTTCTTTGTTTCACATGGCGTAATAATGTATATGGACATCATATAGAGAACTGCACTAAATCACTATAGTCATAAAGTCATGAAGGATGATCCTCAAGCCCTGAGAAACACTGCTTATCCTGTTTTCATGTTTCCTGTTTTATTGTTCTTTCTGACAATTTTTTTTTTACCCCCATGTCAGGCGTTTAACTGGAGGCCTCTTGATATTCTCAAGTTTTAGATTTTTAACTGAAATTTACGCAGGTCTAGTGTGAGAAGCATTGTCCTAGAAACAACTTGATGATTGTTAGAGGCTATAGCCAGAGTGTTTCTTTTGCATATGTATGGTGTAAGAGCACATCCATGCTGTATTACATCTGGAGTAAAACAGACTTACTAAGAAAGAATGTAAATTTTATCCATCTCCGTCAACAACAAGTGCACAACCAAATCATCCCTCGTGCTGACCTACCCTCATAATCTTATGTCATGCGCTGTTATCGCAGATGTGGTGGTTGGCTGCACATTAAATGCATAATTGCCTAAAGCAAGGCCAGCTAATGGCTAGGACACCATTCAGGCTTGCATATAAAATATTGGCTGTAAGTGATTATTACTTTGCACCTATTCTTAATCATGTTGTTGGTTAATTGGCAGCATAAAGCCATTCTGATTGCCTCATGATAGTATAAGCAGTACATGAGCTAGCTTGGCCAAAAAACAAACAAACAAAAAACAAAAGCAAAAAAACCCCATAACACTCAACAACTCTATGAATGAAATTAGACCCTTACTACAATACTTGCATGATTAAATGCAACACATTCATGATTATTTAAGAGGTAATTACAAGATATACAGTAAATTTTAAGTTCATTTTAAATCCTGACAATTATTTTTAACCAAATGAGTGGGATATGTTTTGTAAGACCATATGATTAAACCTACACTGGTCATTTGGAGATAAGAGCAACACACCAATATACAGTAGTCCATGAGAGAATTTGATGTCAGTGCATTGATTCTGCATAAAGCAGTGAACAAGGTCAAGTGTAGAATGTTTTTTATGGGTTACCTGAAGTTAAGAGATTACTAACAGTGTTTAAAAATTGTGATTGGAACTTACGTCTTGAGTTCAGAGGCTGTTTACACCCTGGATCAGTCACATACAGTACGTACATATCCTCTGTAACATGTCTGGACTAAGAGACAGATATCTCATACAGTGTTTGTTATAAAATAGTACAGTTGAGTTGAGGAATTTATAGCTCATTTAAGGAATTATTTTACTTGGAGTGGAATTATTATTATTCATTTAGATCTTTATTAGATCTTTCTTTAGTGGCTTATGTGGAGTTTCAAATGGTCCATGACCTCTTGTGATTATAATGCTGTTTTAGTCAAAGATGTCATACACTTATTTTGCTGTTTCCAAAACAACTGCAAAAACACAGAATAGCACATAAAACCAACTTACAGGGGTAATCAAAAAAGCCAACTTAGTTTAGTGTTTAGCAATTCCAGTACCACATAGTTTATATTAATAAGATATGACATTATGTCATGAGTTATTGTCAAATTATAGCCATGTAATATTCTGCTGTGAAACCTAACTGAAGAATGCTCATGTATGACAGGATGGTACTGGTTATAGACATAAATGAATTTTCATTATTTCTTCTAGGCCTTTTGGCTCATCACCACATGAAGTATATAAATTACTCTAATGGGTACTGTTATTCTATGATAGATTTCTGTTCTAATACTTTCTTAGACATGTTTGCAGAGTCAGGCTGTATGACGACAGGTTCATATACGACCTGGACTCTATTCATTTATTATGTCGATTGAGCTTTACTTAGTTTATAAAAATAATATAAAAAGATGCATGGAATAGTCAGACTCACAGAGTAGTTTTACAATGGTTGTAGGTTCCAACATGTTCTTAAAAACTCAGCGGACATGATTCGGTTAACTTTGTCCTACAGATTGGGCATGTCTCTATGTTAATGATGGCTGTTAAGATTAATAATGAGGTTTTGTGATTTGTTATCTGCCTCTGCCACACACTTATGAAGATGTCACTTTCAGTATACTGTATAATTTTACTATAAGAAATGAAAGGCCATGCTTACAGTTGGGAAAGTTTAGCCAGGGGTTCACAGTAGATGTGGTTATAAGGAGGAGGCCTGGACATTGTTAAGTTCAGAATTCAGTTGCTTTTGGAAGGCTAGTCAACCTGCCATTGAGCATCATGAACCAAAAGCATTGATTAAAAACTAGAGTATCTGTACCAAGCATTTACCTAGAGCTTAGCCAACTGCACCCATTATTTCCTTTGTTGATGAAAATTGGAACAAAAATCACAGAGCCTTTGTCACTCGAAATGGTTGTATTATTCACTGACCAATCCACTGACTGACAGGAAACCCAAACATGCAGGAAAAAAGTGTCTCTCTATGCTACTTTTGCACAAAGTACCATTTCAGCATGTCACTTATGAGTGACAAATAAAAAGGTTCAGGATCTACATGAACAACAAAGAAGTACTGTAAGTGATGTGAATTAGCAAGTAACCATATACTCTTGTATTTATAGCTGACGCAGGAAGCAAACTTTGCTTTTAAAGCTACTGGACTTTCATAACAAAATAGACATCTACCAGATGCAATATTAAGGTAGTAATGTAGACAACACAGGACAGCGTGGCTAATTAATGAATATATAAATAGTCTGCATTCTTGTCCTTGGCTCAGTCTAGGCACCTGAAATTTAGTTAATGGTTGAATTGATTTAACAGACAATCTCTATTTGTTTTACTACTTTCTTTAACTTACTTCTGTGTGGTGCTGGAGTTTAGGTTAAGATCTTATCTTTTGCAAGTGTTCCATCATCAGTAATACTTAGGAGCTCGATATTCTTTTCTCTGCTGCATTTCCAGCACATTACACCTAACAGTCCATATAATTACTTTATTCTTTTGGTTGAGCACAAATAGATAGGCACTGTTCACTCAAGACTCACAAGGTACTGAAAATGAAACAAACAAGTAGTAAAGGCACCCATGCTGAAAGGAACAAACACTAAAGAAATTGGATAAATTGAACTATCAAGCGCACATTTGTTAAGGGAATAAGAAAGGGTGACTTTTAAATTCTTAATGAACCTTGGATGGCCTGAAGAAGCACTAAGTCTATAAAAACATTATTTGAATAAAGCCTCAGTCTGAATACTCTTTTTATCCTTTTTATTTAATTTTTAGTCATTTGATGAGGTCTGCAGCAGAAACTGTGAATATGTGAGGGTATGTAAGCCTAAGGACATCTTTCTTTTTTTTGCGTTCTAGGCCCACCGGGAAAGCGAGGAAGAAGAGGACACAATGGAGAGCCCGGTGAGTGATTTCTTTCAATCACCTCATGGTTCAGTATCCACTACATCTCACTTAGCAGACAGTTTTCAAAACAAGTAACAAGACTCATTCATGGAACTTATTCATGAAAGGGTAATAAGTACTCCTTTCACATTTTCCTAATGAAAATGATGGAGGCTTAAAATGCAACTGCCCGGAAGAGTTGAATTCTCCGTCTGGTAGTTCTGTTTTTATTGGACCTTTAATAGGAAGTTCATACCTTGAACAGACCATCAAATCCTGCAAAAAATAGGCCTAATTCATTTCTAAAGAACTCACATCAACGGTGCCCTACCCACAAACCATATAAAATGGATGCTGGACCAAACTGTAATGGAAGGGGAAAAAAACCTCAAATCTGAAATGCTATGAGGATAAATAAAGGACATTGAAGACTAATGATCACAAGTGTTGAGAGGTGTAGGGGTTGAATATGATACAATGGTCCTATTGGAGCAAAGGTAGTCACTCCATAAAAAGCAAATGACTGCATATAAATTTGAATCACTGCATATAAAAGCTTTTTCCTCAGTGAGCTTGAGCTATGAGGTAGTGGTTAGCTCATTGGAAAGGAAATGAAGGCAGTCACTGATAGAATAGACAGGACATTGGACTCCATTATTATTAATTCTGATGTGAGCTTTCAAGTCGCAGGAATTAAACACAATCAGGAGACAGGCCAAATATTCTAGTTGACTTTTGATGTCTGCATACAAAGTCCTCTGCTCTTAATTTTGCTAAATTAATTTCAAATCTTGTGAATGGCCTGGAGTTGTGTTTTCGGTTGAGTGGATGATTGTGTATATATTCTTGTGGTATATATTTCAAACTACCATTCACCATGCATGTCACTTCAAAGCCAAGAGAGAAAGTGATGCATTGTGTTGTTATTTTGCATGAGCTTAAAAATTTGGTCAATTTTCTTTGGTTTGATTTGTACTTTTGAGGTTGCTTTATGCAGCAGTGAAAACTGAAATAACCTCCTGTGGATAAATTGACTGGAAAAGCAGCCAGTGCCAGCAAGAACAATGTGTAACAGTGTACAGTCTTGTATAGTAATGGTATACAATAAGACAACAATTCCTTCATTTGTGCTGATATATGAACTACATCATTGTGTTGCTCTAACAGCATGCTGCACAGCCAGACCAAGCATATCAGAGCATTTTACACTTGGGCCACACACTTTCAGCAAGACCAGATTTGCACTTTCCAGCTCTGGTCTGCGACCACACACACACTTCCATTTAGGATGTGGTCCATAGAGAAGCCAAAATAAATGTGAGTTGATGCTCAAATAATGAGTTCTTGAGATGTTCTTTTACTCTCACCTTTACGCATTAGACTAATGGTCTACTTGAAGCAAAACTGCATATGATCCAGGTTCCCCCCTCAAAAAGAATTAAATAAACTGAGATGTGAATTTTCTATTGGGCTATATGTGGACAAACATTGGTTAACACTCAATTCCCAAATGTGAACACGAATAAAGAATATCTCTGTCTGTTTCATATCTATATATCAACTGTATACCACAACTATGAATATCTCATATTCATCACCAGATACTTGGCTCCATCCAACTTGTATGTATGTCGCTTTGATTAGAGAATGATTTTCAGCAGATCTTTTGACTACTTAGTTCAACGAAGACCAGTGGGTTTCCAAGGTGAGAAACACCAAACATGTGGGAAGACTGTCTGGAAGGATGGAACATCCTTTCATCTGGTTGCATTCTGCACAAAGTAACCAGCTAATTGAGGGGCAAAAGCAAACTGGAAAAACACCAAGGTGTTTACCCAGGAACTAATGCTCAAAATTAGGGGAGTGAATGGGGTTGAGGAGGAGCAGGCGTTTTTTGGCTGGGCTGCCTGGAGCAACCATAGGTGGGGTTAGTTGAGGGATGTAGCCTGTTGAGTGAGAGCGTGGTGGTTATCTATGACCGTGCAAAACGGGTGGTCAGTGCTTGAATGCACTTACACGCACATAGGCGCCTATTCATATCCTCTGAGTAGTTCAGAGTCCTTGCATTTCTGACCAAATGACCACAGGAAAAAATCTATTAAAAGGTTTCATTCCAGCAGCTTACTATCCAAATGAAATAAATTGCTTAACAAAACAATAACGCTCAATGAAGAAAACCATCTGTTAGATCTATAAAAATAAATGTACGCCAGCAAACTGTTGAAAAATAGCTCTTACCGTTTTTCCACTTATGTATATATTGACATTAGAAAACTATAGGTGAAAGTACCATTGGGATATGTACCAACTATTTTGTGGTAATATTTCAAGTCCAGTTTAGTTCTTTCTGTCAGTTGGATAAAATAAACACAGAGATGCAATGAGGCAGGATGTATTGCTTTATGACAAGACCACTACTTCTAAGCATGGTGAGAGTAACCAAATCAAACAGACTCCTCTCAGTTCCACAGAGTGATTTTGTCATAAAAGAGTTATAGCACACTAATGGTAATGCATTAAACAGCATTGAACTGCTATCAAAGTAAACATAATACATATGGGTAATCTAAATGATGGTTGGTAAAATAACAGAGTTAGCCAAACATAAACTATGTAGCTGTCAGTACCCTAGGCTGTTCCAGACCTTCCTGTCATATCTACAGGTGATAATTACTTGCCCTTTCTTATGATCATGGAGAGTATACAATGCCACCCTGCCAAGAAGCCATTAATCATGAAGGTAGACATTAAACATTTAAATGATTCCAGTACAGGAGCTGGGTTATTTTTCTTCGGTCTTGGGAATAAACTGTTACTTATCATGTATGTAAATACAGCACCTGTTGTACTTCTATTAACTGAAGATATCTTTAAATGTACAGTACCAGTCAAAAGTTTGGACATACCTACTCATTATTTTTGCTATTTTCTAAATTGTAGAACCATACTGAAGACATCAAAACTATGAAATAACACATATAGTACATATGGAAATATGCTGTAAATAAAAAAAAAGTGTAAAAAAACAAAACAAAAGTTTCTTCATATTTTAGATTCTTCAGAGTTGCCAATGTTTACCTTGATGACAGCTTGGCACACTATTGGCATTATCTTAACCAGCTTCATGTTGGTGTGCCTCTTCAAAATTTCCTATCATTAGATCATTAGTTGTGTTGTGTTAAGGTAGTGTTGGTATACAGGAAATAGCCATTTTTAACATCTGTAGTAATTAATATTATGTCAAGAACCACTCAACTGAGTAAAGAGAAATGACAGTCCATCATTACTTTAAAACATGAAGTGTCTTTTAAGTAATAAACATAAAGAAAAAGGCTTTAAAACTACACTGAATTAGAAGGTGTGTCCAATTTTTTTGACTGATATTGTACATTGGGATATATTATCAAACTGAACATTGTATATTTTTTAGAAATACTGTACATTTTTATTTTATAATATATACTTTTTTTATTAATGTATAATGCAAGCTGCACCGAGAAATATGGCCTAAAAAACTTGTTAAAGGTTAATTCTTTAATTGATGACCTTCTCTTGTCCCAGCAGTTATTTAGTATTCTTATGAAATCTTATGGTTTGAAAAAGGTTTTAGCGCTTAGGAATGAAGATGACAAGGTTTTTTAGACCTGGAGTGATATACAGTGAAATAATGCTCCTACCCTCATGATTCATCAGTTAACTATTAAGTTGAACAACGTTTTAAAACTGGAAATTGTGTCATTACTCAAGTATTGCCCTCCAGGACAGATGTTAGAGAATCTTTTCTGAAAATAAATTAGATATCTACAAGTCCATTCCATTCAATTAAATTTTATTTGTATAGTGCTTTTAACAACAGACATTGTCACAAAGCAGCTTCACAGAAGTATGTCAATTCTGAATATAAATCTATGAATCTATGAATCTATCTATCTATCTATCTATCTATCTATCTATCTATCTATCTATCTATCTTGAGAGGAACCAGACTCAAAAGGGAACCCATCCATTTGGGTGGCACTGGATAGTTTGATTACAACTGTATTGTATATGGTCAAAAACAAGTACAGTTGTGTGGTACATAATTCAATATAGTTTTAACATAAAATCTGTTCTGTTTCAGCTGATTCACTGAGGGAGCTTTGAGTGCAAGACGGTTCGTGGTAATTTTCTATCCCATTGTAGCAGAACCACATGTCAACAGCAGTCCAACACCATCTTCACAGTTCTAGGTCTATGTTGAGGCAGTTCATAAGGGGCCATCCTCAACAGGAGCAAGTGGTTTTCAAATCATAACTCCAACTAGAAGTAGGACATCAGAATGGATCAGGCAGGCCCAGAAAGCAGATGGGGTCAGGATCACTGGTATTTCAGGAGTACCATGTGCAGATCGACAAACAGGGAAAGAGTGAGGGAAATGAGAGAGTAGAGTAGTAGTGCAGAAATATGTTGATTGAGCAGCACTAAGAGGTAACTTCTTCTCTCTAATTATTTTCCTCTTAAGTGGGGCTACATTATCTAGCATATAGAGAAATGTGGACATTAAGGATTTAGTTGATGAGTTCTGTGTATTAGTTCAGTTCAGTTTATTTGTCATATGTATGATAACACAGGGTCAACAATACCATGAAATGTTTTGAAACGAGAATACAAACAAGAAACAAGTCTCAGCAATGGAGGCCTATACAATTGAATTTAACATAAACTTAGAAGATAAGGAGAAAAGGGGTGGGGGGTAAAAAGTAATAAATAAAGGGTACAGACATTGTATTGCACATTAGAGAAAGTGACAAATGCAAGGAACAGTAATTGCATATTGAATAAAGTGACATGTGTAATAACAATAATTGCACATTGGGGTAAAGTGTCGAGTAAAGTAGTAAGTGACAAATTAAGTACTACTTACATTGCAGACATTGCAGACAGAAAAAGCAGTTTAGTGGTATGTTGGTAACCAATACACTGTGGAATGTTTAGCTGCTGGAGTTAAGGAGTCTGATGGCCTGATGATAGAAGCTGTTCTTAAGTCTGGTAGTCCGTGCAGCCATGCTTCCCTATCACCTTCTAGAAGGTAACAAAGAGAACAGTTGGCGTGCTGGATGGCTGTGGTCCTTAATGATGCTGTGTGCCTTTCTCAGGCATCG
>JAQQZR010000001.1:13039902-13061533 GCA_030068235.1 Notoglanidium macrostoma
TTAGTTTTGCTGACATTGAGAAGAAGGTTGTTGTCCTGGCACCAGCTGGTCAATGCCTTCACTTCCTCTCTATATGCAGTTTCGTCGTTGTCTGTAATGAGACCCATGATGGTCGTGTCATCAGCAAACTTGATGATGATGTTAGAGTTGTATTTGGCGGTACAGTCATGAGTGAACAAGGAATACTAGAGGAGACTGAGCACACAGCCCTCTGGTGTGCCTGTGTTCAGGATCAGTGAGGAGGAAGTGTGGATGCCAGTTCTTACCACCTGGGGCCTGCCTGTCAGGAAGATCCATCTGCACATGGATGTAACCAGTCTGAGATCATCAATCTTGGAGATGAGCTTTGAAGGGATGATGGTGTTGAATGCCGAGCTGTAGTCAACAAAGGGCATTCTCACATATGTATTCCCTTTTTCCAGGTGGGTATGAGCAGTGTGTGTCGCCAAGGCGATGGCATCCTCTGTGGCCCTGTTTGATCTATAGGCAAACTGAAGAGGGTCTACTGTGTCGGGAAGGGAGGCGCAGATGTGGGTTCTATCCAGACGTTCGAAGCACTTCATTATTACTGATATCAGTGCAACAGGGCGGTAGTCATTCAGACAGGTAACCACAGTGTTCTTCGGGACAGGAATGATGATGGATCCCTTGAGGGAGGTGGGGACCACAGACTACCTCAGGGAGAGGTTGAAGATGTTGGTGAACACCTCCACCAGCTGGTCGGCGCAGGCCCTTAGAGCATGGCCTGGAATACCATCTGGCCCTGGAGCTTTGTGGGGGTTGACCTTTTTGAAGGACCGCCTCACACCAGACCTCTCTAGGATCAGGATCGTTGCCTCCCTTTCCATGTGAGGGCATATGGCAGGTTTGTTATTGGCCGCATCGAAACGATCAAAGAAGATGTTGAGCTCATCCGGGAGAGAAGTGGTTAGCTGGACGCTGACTTTGTTTTTCTTTTTGTGGTCCGTGATGCAGCGTAAGCCACTCCACTTGCGTCAGAGTTGTGGTACTGGGATTCCACCTTGTCCCTGTAGTCCTTCTTGGCATTTTTGATGGATGTCCAGAGGTCATATCTGGCTGCTTTGTAGGCATCAGGGTCACCTGAGTTGAGGACTAAGCTTTGAGCTTAGCACGTATCTCACCATTGACCCAGGGTTTCTGATTTGGATAGGTGCGGACAATGGCTTTTGGAACAACATCATCGATGCACTTCCTTATGAATCCTATGACCGTGTCTGTGAATTCATTGATGTTGCCATCAGCTGCATCTTCAAACATCTGCCAGTCATCTCAAAGCAGTCCTGTAAGACCCTCTCAGCATCACTGTCCCATTTATATATGTGCTTAGAACCCTGTTTTTCCTGTTTAAGTTTCTGCCTGTATGCAGTCAGCAGTAGAATGGAACAGTGGTCTGCTTTTCCAAAAGCAGGGCGGGGGAGGGGTTTGTAACAGTCTTTGTGTGAAGTGTAACAATGATCCAGTGTCTGATCACCTCTGGTAGGGAAAGTAATATGCTGGTGGTATTTTGGGAGGACCCTCTTCATGTTGGCTTTGTTGAAGTCTCCCAACACAATAAATGCTGCCTCTGGGTGTGTGTTCTCTAGTCCATCTATAATGCCATACAGTTTGTCCAGAGCCAAAGATTTCTCAGCTTGTGGGGGGATGTAAACAGCTGAGAGGAGAACTGAGCTGAATTCCATAGGGAGGTAAAAGGGTCTAATTTTAATGGTCAGCAGCTCTAGAACAGGAGAGCAGTGTGTTGTTAGCACGCAGACATCCGTGGCCCATGAAGAGTTAACCATAAAGTACACTCCCCCTCCCCTTGACTTGCTTGAATCTTTCATTCTGTCTTGCCGGTGAACAGTGAAGCCCTCCGACGTGACGGTACAGTCGGGCACACAGGGCTCCAGCCACGTCTCTGTAAATGCCAAAACACAACATTTTCTGATGTCCTTTTGGTGTTTAATCCATGCATGCAGCTCATCCACTTTGTTGTCCAATGACTGAACATTAGTGAGCAAAATGCTGGGCAGAGGAGGCTTGTTGTTTCTCTGTCATGTATGGCACAAAACCCCGGTGTGCTTCCCTCTCTTTGTTTTCCTCCGGCGACACGCGGGTAAACAAAAGACCCAGGTCCTGCAATGTCAAAAGTTGGTTTAAAGTCCGAACTGGCTGACGATTGCAAATCCAAAAGTGTTTGTCAGTTATTTTGAATGTATGATAGCCCTGTACAAAGAGTCAGTTGTAGAAAGAAAATAAGCACTAATACGCTGAGATGACTCGGAGCTCTCGTCGGTGCGGCCATCTGCGCACCAGAAGTCTGATGAGTTAGATCAAGGGTGTGACCATCATCATGAGTACATACACATACAACACTACATATGTTAGTACAGAGAACCTCAAACACATTGAATTTATGTCACAGACACAGTCGCAATATGTTGGAACCTGAGTGACGACTCTGTGCATCTATCAGATAGTCGGTTTAGCCTGCTTGTCTGCTCCCTGGCCTTGGCTCTGGATTGTCACAGATTAACTAGACCTGTCATGAGACTATGAGTTATGCTACAAGAAATGAGAGAAGCACTTTCCCGAGTGGGACGGATACCATCCTGCCCTAACAGACCAGTCTTGCCCTCAAAACTACTCCAATTATCTATAAAGCCCACACTGTTTTTGGAGCACCACTTAGACAACCAGCAGTTGAGCGACCATAGCCTGATGTAAGCTACATCACCACGCCGCATTGGGATGGGGCCAGAGCATATTACTGCCTTCGCTAATTTAAACACCTCTACTAAGCTCTGACTGACAAAAGCATATATCGTTATCTCTTAAATGATTAATCTTAGAAAACCTGTGCTTGCCTAAGACCCTAAGATGTCCGGCGCCCTGGCTCCTTAAATACATACACCTAACTAAAGCTTCCATACACCTAACTAAAGCTGCTGGTGCCCCTAAAAACCTAGCTAATTTCACCTGAATTAATATAGAGTCTCCTATAACCAGAGCTCTTTCAGGTTTCTCAGCGGGTGCCTCGCTGAGGAGAGTAAACCTGTTAGACACGTGAAACGGAGAGGAGTGGTGCTCCTGTGGGCGAGCCTTAGCACTAGCTTTGGCTTTGGCTCTGCGATTATGCCGGGGAGTTGTCACCCGTTCACCCTGATGTGAGGGCTCAAAGCTGGGGGATTACTAACTCCTCCTAAGGCATCCAGAATTTCCTCTACAGACAATACACTCCTGTCATTGTCACTAACCCTCTCTAGAGACTGGATGTGCACCTCTAATGCTGCAATCTTCTCCATCAGTGAGCTAACTAATATACACTGTTCACAAGTATAACTATTGCTAATGACAGAGTAAGAATGACTAAATATCATCCATCCCACACACTGAACAAACTGAATGTTTGCCATGATAAATGTTTAATGTACTGTAGTTGAAGATATGTTGATAATATTTTCGGCAGATCCGACATGGATGGCCTCCGCTTACTACATTTAGACAGGGAGAAAAAAGGAAAAGCGCGTTCTCCGAAAAGAAAAAAGAAAACATGACAGAAGGAAAAAGGTGAAAAACAATGAAAAAAAATGAAATAATAGCACAAAATTACTTATGGAAAAAAGTGAAAAAATGGGCATAGCTGAAATGCAGACAGTGGCAAGAAACTCCCAGCAAACGATTCGAAAACAGGAACTATGTCCAGCCAAATCATCATCTAGTCATTTATTCCTGTATAATTACAAACAAAACAATTCCTTGTGAAACTAACAGCTGCACATTACACAACAAAACTGCAGTACTGGAGGGGGAGAGGCAGGGGTTTGTAGCTTTTTTAATAAACTCCTTTGTAAATTGATGAATAAATTGGGCAAAAGGAGATGACTGAGAAGGAAGGGGAAGATAGAGGGCCTTGTAACGGCCCATATTTCCCGGTTAAAGCTATATCTGATTCCCTGTCATTGTTGAAATACAACAGTTAGGAAAGAAAGTCAGGAAAGAAGATATGTGGACACTTTGCCTAGATGCTAATTTTATATGCAGTGAGTATTAATAAAACACATGAATCTGCATGCATGCAGAAATGAGATGCAGTGATACTCGTGAGGTGAAATAGAATAGCCGGAAGCATGTTCTTTCCCTTAGGCTATAATATATTTATAACCGTTATTTTAGACCAATTTGGAGTTGAAACAATGCCAGGGATCATCTGAGACACAGCAGCTGAACATCTCCTGAAAGAGTAACTGATCTCTTGTTTGCTAATTTGCCCAAATTCTGACAATTTTTCTTTCTTGTGTCTTTTTCTCTTCCTAGGACCCCCTGTAAGTACCATGGCAAAGAGCTGAATTTGGTATGCATGAATGATTGTGCGTCTTTGAAGGTAAAACCTCTCAAGAATTGGGTTTGGAAATAGCATACATTTTCATTTACAAATGCTGAAGAATTATGACTTTTAAATATGTTTTTCCTGGAGTATTTTTTGTGTATGTTATTGTAATCATGTTGTCAGAAAAAGCTCATTTCTCATTGCCCACTATGTACAGTAGGCTAAGCATATGGTTTATAAACAAACACAATGGATAAATCTGGTGAAGCAAATCCAACTACAATTGTTTCCTCTAACGTAGAAATGAGTTGGACCAAAGTTTACTAAATAGTGAGAGTTTGCCAAGACTTTCTCTAAAAAAAAGAGTCTGAGGTAGAGAGTGATCAGAGAAGCATTCTGCTTCAAAGAGATCAAAAATATCTGTAATCAGGATGATAAACATGAAGCCATATTTAACCATTAGAGTCTCTGACAGTCAAAATGTGCAGTTGAATGGGTTCAATGGTACAGCTCCACAAAACTGTGAAAAGAATGAGAAGCTAATTCTTTTTGCATTTACTGACGACTACCAGACACATTTCAAGTTGGAGGTAAGATGAAGCAAGGTAATAAAGGTGGTTTTATTCAGTCATAAATCAGCCTGTTGGGTGCAGTGTATCAATCCATGCTAAAACCAAAAATCAACAGAAACACACTAGAAATAGATGTTTTGGAGGAGATTCAGTGAAAACACTTTTTCCATATAAACCAATAGAGAATTATTTTCAGTATCCATTACATGATGGAAAGCACTATATGGTTCTGTCTAACATTCTGTATTCAATCACAATGTGACAGATGACACAACACCAATGAGGCAACCCTTCTGAAATGGCTATTTTTATCTTCTCTGCCAGTGAAGTGTTGCATACTAATTCAAGGGAAGAAGATCCTATAGTTAGTAGATGTGCCAGAAAATGAAATGATTTGTTCTTGTGAATTTCATTCACATGTGACAATTATCTGAAATAATCTGATGAACAGTATGAATGTGTGTGATTTGAAATGGGCTTTGTAACTCACAGATCATTTAATAACACTCCAGCAATATAAAAAGAACAAAGAAGAAAACCAAGATGGAAAAGTGATTATTTTCTTTATATGTATTCCATTCCATTCCATTTCTTCATTCCATATTCCAGATAATGTTTTGGAGAGATTGTGAATGGTAACTGATTGTCAAAGAATGGTAACTTTTATTATTTAGAAATTTTGAGAATGACAATCCTCCAAAACAGCCTTTAAAAAAAAGATTGGAAAAGCACTCAGCAGTTAACCACTAGTTTTCTTCAGACAAATAAAAAATTTGAGCAAACTCATTTTACTATAGCTATGTTGACTTATTTATAGGGATTTATAGGTCTATGGAAAAAGACTGCAAGTGCAGCAATCACGAGTGAACAAAGTGTCTGTTTAGCAATGCATGAAGATACATTAAGGCTACATGAAGAAATACACCATTAACTGTGTGCAATCATTTCCTGCAGTGGGTTGCAATTAACGTAACAAAAACCAAAGGATGAATTTAATCAATCATTTAAAGGTTTTTTCCTTTCAAAAAATGGGACATGGATGTTACTGTCACACTTATAAACTATGATAAACCATTAGGTCCATATCCATGTGAGGGTACCTAGACTCTAGATTCTATTTAGAATGTTGATTTGACCACTTCTTGATCTGTTTTTTTTTTTTAAACAAACTCCATCATCGTGTGTGCCATGAACACAATAAAGACTTCAGAAGGTCAACATCAATATTAGCCCAGAAGCTCTGTTTCCCAGGCTATACCACAACTAACAGATTTATTTTAGAATGCAAATCACTGAGGCATTAGCTTAACAAGCTGTAACCTGTACAATATTAACCTCTTTAAAGAATCATGTTATACACATTGCATTTGAACTTTCATGCCTTGTTTCCCCAATGAGATTGCATGGATCTGATATATACAAACTACTTTTTTCTATTAGACCTTATGACTTCCAGTCTGCTTATAAGCATCCACACAAACTGTTGGCATGGACTTTCATTTTTCCAGGGTCACCCAAATTATTTGAAGGAACAGTGTGTCATGGTAAATGAATTATGCAGTAGGCCTGCCCAGGATTAGAAAAACCTTGGAGACACCCAGGAGCTCAGCCCTTGGCCTCATCTATAATGTAGTGCACCTGTTAATAAAACATCTTCCAGTTGGACTTTGATCAGCTTTATACCTCACCTCTGCTGAGAGGAGATTTAGGAGAGTCCAAACGCTAACGTGCTACTAATTATCATGGCATTTTGACAAGTCAGGGAAAAACATGCTAGGCAGAAATGAGAGTTTATGTCTCTAATATTACTCCTGTGTGGATAATGGATGTGAATTACATACAGTACTCTCTGTAAACATACTCTGGCAAACAAGTATGTGCTATTAGATTTAATGTCCACAAGTCATTTGAGAATATGATGATTCCTGTGTAAAAAGTCTCACATGAGAAGCTTTGATCTGACAGGACAAAAGCTACCAAATGCCAAGAAAGCAAAATCCTGATTGGCTTGTGTGTTGACTAGCAGTGTCGTAAAAAGAAGTCCTCCAAAGATAATCTCAAAGAAGACCAGTTCAAAGTGGCACAGATGGATGAAATATGAATCATACCTGCAGTGCCATCCATCCCTGTATATAGACTTACTACATTATACATTTATTTTATGTGTAATGTATTTTACAATTGTTTTCTTTCACAGGACATAGAATGGGGAGAAAAACCCACCATAGACTCTGAGTGGGGGAAGGGGTGAGAGTTTGAGGTTCGCTTATTCAAATTTGTTTACATAAGGATATGTGCCTGTATAGGCCAAGAAGAGCATGAAGGATGGGAATACCAGACCAAGGGACTGTTTCTATCAGCATGAGGCTAGGTCAGCTGTTGAAACTGACAGCATCATAAAATTGTGTGTGTAATTTGCTGAACCTTAATCACAGTGTGAGCAAATGCCAGCCATGTCACAGTAGCAGATGAGTATAAGCAAAATATGTGTTGGTGAATGTTATTTTATATTACATATATTTCTGGGACTGTACCAGAAACAAGAGTGCATAAGAAACCAAAATGAGCAAAGCCAAATACAAAGAGGACAAGGAGTGACAAGGAGTGACATTTCTGCCATCCAAATGCTGCCACGAATCATGACAACATATGGGGCTGTTCGGAAAGCTGTTCATATTGTCCAAAAAGTATAGAACAAGTTTCAGTGTTGACAGGTATTTCAAATCAGCCAGATTCAATCTGGTTTATTCAGGAGGCCAAGTGAAACCAGAGAAGTGCAATCTATTACAGGAAATTTGTACTGTGACAACAGAATCTTTCAAGCAACAGCAATAATGCTGTAAAATTGTAAGATGTGTATATTCTCTCAACTTCTTGTTATCAAACTTGGTAGCAACAAGACTGCTGTTTAATCAAGTCCTGACAGAGAAATTGTAAACATTATTGACCATTTAATCAAATATTGGTGTATGTGGAAGTCGAACCGTCAAATTAAATTAATATGCTTATATGGGAAACTTCATAATAATACTGAAAAAATTCAAAGATCACATTAAAAGCTAGAATGCATACGTGGAATTATCACCACCAACAACAATGATAGCAGTATCTCTTTTATAAATCCCTTCAGTGTTACTTCAAATGAGATAAAGCCTTTGAAGCATTGCTGCCTTCTCTCCACTTGCTTCCTGTAGCTGCCCACATCAGATTTCAAAACACTATTGCTTGACTACAAAGCCAAAAATGGACTAGTACTCACATACCTGAAGGCATTTATCAACCTCTTTCTGTGCACCACATCTCCTTCAAGCCTCTAGCATGGCTCCACTAGGATGGATCCTCCATCCCTCAAAATACAAGGAAGACATTCATCAAGATTTTTTTCTGTAGTGGGACCCAGGTGGTGGAATGAACTTTTCCTGACTCTCCAGATAGCTTCAGACAAAGACTGAATATCTATCTTTTTAACTAGGCATATAAATTAACACAAATTTTAAGAAAGAAAGGAAGAAAGGAAGAAAAAGAAAGAAAGAACACTGTGTATTGTTATTTTTGCTGTAACAACTTGTACTAACTCCTATCTAACAGGGTTTTACTTGATAGTATGCCCTCTTTGTACTACATAAGGATTTTTTTGGATATAAACTACCAAGCATTTCTCTGGAAAGTCACTCTGGATTAGATACCAAATGAAATAAATGTAAAGGTAAATAAAGCCAATCAGGGTCACTGTCTCAGGTGGCCTTTAATGAAGTACATGGCAAAAAGTGAAAGCAAAGTTTTAAGGAAAGGGTGTGAAATATTGCCAATGAACTGTTATTCTCTGACACTTTTGTGCAGGACATGAGATAAGTACAGGACTATTACAGTGCCATAAGTAGACAGTCTGGGAATTTTGGCACTGCAGTACATTACAGTATTTAGAAAAGGAAACAATACATGAGGATAAGTACAGATTGTTAATTTGGAAGTGATTACCCCTATTCTGGATTATCCATATATAAATTACAGCATTGTTTATACATACTCAATATTAGATCACAAAGTAATTAGACAAAATTGTTAATAAATGTTTTGTTTTCTACTTGATTGCAATCTTGCAGTCCAAAAGATGAGTAGTGTCTCTGATGCTGCCCAGTTCAGTGACTGTACTGTAGCCATTTTTAGCCCCTACTTGTTTTGGAGGATTTCTGCCGAGAGCTATTGCGTGATAATGGTCCACTTTTTTCACTGAAAATTGACCATTGTTGCCGTATCAGAATGCTTTGTGTCACTGTCCTGCTGCAAGGTGATGCACCACCCCTTCAGTTTTAAAGTATTTGGCTGTGAGTGAGAAGCTATGATGCTTCTGTATACTTTAAAATTCGTTCTGCTGCTGCTGTCAGCAATCACATCATCAGTAAAGACAAGTGCGCAGTTCCTCTGGCGGCTGTACATACCCATGTCACCATGGTTCACAGATGAAGTGTTATGCTTTGGATCATGAGTAGTTCCTTTTTTCCTACACACTTTCTTCATTCCATCTGTCCATAAGACTTTGTCCGAGAAGACTACAGCCTTCTTATGTTCCATTAGCAAACTGTTATTTGGCTTGTGTTCAAGAGTTTTTGTTCGTGATTGAAAGCATTCTTTATTTACTCTGTGGTCTTCTGAGCTTTCCTATGTTGTTTACAATTGTTAAGCCCAGCAGTGCATGTTTGCTCCTGAACGGAGTACCAAAACTATTGGATTTTTGATTTGTTCCCATTTCTCGTATCATTATTGTTTGCTGGCTTGCACATTAATCCCTCTATTGAAAGACAGCAACTAATGCTAATGCTATATCCAAAATCAACCTTTTGTTAGCTCTCTTTTTGCATGAACAAATGATAAACCGACACATAGCTGGACATAGAAATAATAAAGGCATCAGTTTCTCTGCATTCTAAATGAAAATCATGGCAATGCTATGTCCAATCATTAATCATATTATTAGAGTTTTGGAAGAAAGTCCATCCATCCATCCTTTAAGCTGTTTATCCATTGGGTGTTGTGAGGGAAGCTGGAGCCAATACCAGCTGACTTCGGGTGACAGGCAGGGCACACCCTGGACAGGCTGCCAATCTATCACAGGACTAACACAGAGACATGCAAACTTTCACAATCACATTCACACCTATGAGCAATTTAGAGTAGCCACTTGACCTAATCCACATGACTTTGGACCGTGGGAGGAAACCCACACAGGTGCGGGAAGAACATGCAAACTCTGCACAGAAAGGCCCTCAAATCGAACGCAGAACTTTCTTGCTGTGAGGTGACAGTTCTAACCACTATACCACCGTGCTGCCCCATGGAAAAAAGTCCAAGGTCAATAAAGAACGATAACCATCTAGTTACTATATGTCATTAGAATGTAAAACACATCAAATAGTAACTCACAAGCATCCCTGGGAAAAAATCTCTTAGTATTTTAAAATAAAAACAACATTTTGGCAATGCTGCATGTAGTCACTGTCAAGTGTAGCATTTATTAGAAACAACAATGTATTAACCGGCTTGTGAGGTAAATCCTAATTTGTTGAGCAAAATATTATATTGCTTGCACTCCCTCAGAAATACTGTTCATATCAAGTCTTTATTAGAGTGAGAAAGGTGGGATATAGGCTCCTGTCCATAAAGCCTAAAAATCCACCACAAAGACTAATTTAAACCTGGGAGTATGGAATGTGGGAGTGTGGACCAGCTTCACTTCGTCTCCTTGGACACATCACCCTTACTGCAAGGTGAGCTGCTAATTAACTCGCCTGGCAGCTCTCTGAACATTTGTGGTTCTTTACTGCGTGACTCCTTAAGCTAAACCACTTTATTCAGCCATACAATGCAACACCATGGACACACATGCACATATGCAGCCATCATTAAAACCACTTTGGGCCAGACCAATTGTGATACAATGCGATTATGGGAACCAGATGCCTTTCCCCAAAGTCAGTTTTCCAGTGGTTTTTCTATTCCAGCCTAACCTCCAACACTGTGATTCCCCTGACAAGCACCAGCCATTTTGTGGTAATCTGTTCTTGCCCACTCTGTTCTGATTGCTTACATCCCTGTCCTCCATTAGATTTCCCACTCAAAAACATTCCACTAGGCTCCTAGCTCAAGGCTTCTGATTCAGACCGAACATACAGACATGAGGTATGCCATTAGTCCTCTTGCCTGAGCTCTTTCTTAAGGATTGTGGTTTGGTGTTCATTTAGTGAACTACCCACTAAAGCATTAAAGTGTCTTCAGGAAGGGCTTGAGAGTGCAGAGGCAATTACCTCCACTTGCTCCCTTGTTATCATCATGATCTATTGGTTTGTTTACCTGCTCATCCCAAAGCTTCCATTATTTTGTTATGTTCTTGATTCACCAAATTTGCTCATTACATGTTAGTGGGTTCATACAATCAGGACTGTTTTGTGTGAGTAAACAAAATTTTCAGCTTTGTCTACAGAGATGTTTGAGAAGCATTCAATAAATCATGAAATACTAAATTCATTGGCTCAAGTGACTCATGGCAATAACAGGTATGGATGAGTGAAATTTGGAAAGCAATTTAACAGTTCAATAGCAGCCTTTGTGTCTGCCGATTAACATAAAGTAGTCTGCCATTCCTCATAGTCAAGCATTTCCTCAGTAAGTGGAAGGCAGTCAAAATGACTCTTTTTATGACCATGTTTTACAACAATTGCCACTCTGGATTTATTCCATTCACAGTTTTAATGTGTGTGGGGAACAGCTACCGCACCATTGAATACTGTATAGTCCGTGTGTATGCCTTTCTTTGAAGCAGGTGAAGGTTTCATTGTAGCTCTATCAGAGAGATCCACTAAGGACAGGAGGCTGCATATATGTGCTTGTGGCCCTCAAAACAAAATATCTTTACCCATTTTTGTAGTAAATAGTAAGTATCAAAATGCTTCACACATGCTTCTGTGCATGATTTCTGCACACAGTTGTATCAATATTTTTAAAGTAGCGTTGTCATTGACATGTGACAGTACAATAGTTGTCGCTTTATAGGAATGAAATGCCAGTGGCATTTATCAATAAATCCAAAACTGAAATATAAGACTCGTTACTAAAAAGATTTTTATACACTATCCCTTTACAAGAATGAATAAAGTCTGGCATAAATGAATAAAACAATAAATAAAGTTTTATCTTATGTCTAAATAAATATTGTAAGTGACCATAAAATGGAGCAAGCAAATACATGTTTCAGCTACATCTAATCTGAAATGCTGTAACTTTATATGAAAGGTGTTTATGTCCTGTCAATCATTAATGAAATGAATCGTTGTTTCCATCTAAAATGGACAATATATAGTATTTCATCAGGATACTATCTATAGCTATTAGTCTAAAAGAAAATCATACATATGTGATTCACTATGCTAACAGTTAGGATTAAATTCCTTGCTACATGTCTTGAAAGAAATGGCTGCAAAGATCCTTGCTGCTGTAAAATGGATTTGTTTTTCTCATTAACTACAAATAACTAAACAATATTACATAGTCCGTAAATGATAAACGCTAATAGGTGTGCCTTAGCTGAACAGAAGTTTACCGCAGGTAATAAATTCTGTATAAAATGACTGTATATGAATTAGGCTGTCACTGACAGTTATTAACACTAGCCTTCTGTTGCTTGCTTATGTAACTACTGGCTACAGTCCTTCTTGAAAAGGCTATTAATCTTCATATAATATCTAAAAGTGGGTATTGACTGTGAAAAATGCACTTTTATAAATGAGGTGCAAGACCTTTGAGTGACAGTGATTGATTTCACATTGCAATTAAAGGCATGGATTACCCAGTGACACTGTTTCTGCAGTAGAAATATAGAAGCCTTAAACCTTCTACTACTACTAATAGTAATAATAGCAGCATTTTATTTATAATCACTTTAGATTTAAGTCAGATTTAAGCCAGACTATACCATGCAAGCAGTTCTAAATAGATAGTTAGCTGTATATGTATAAAAACAAACAGGGTGTAAAAATAGAAAGTGAACAGAAAAGAGAAAGTGTTATCTCCTCTAGCTACAGATTTTCTATTTCATGCACTTATGCTGTGCCTCCGAGATTAACTGTAATGAACTCATTAGAACACTTTTGTTCATGTCAACAACAGTGAAAGTGGTGGAAGTTCTCCAGCCTTGTGCTTGCGCTGCTGAATACAAACTGTCAAACTGTCAACATTCTTCATGTTATGCGAAAAAGATTGCTGAACAGTGGGAAGAAATATGCACTCAGTGAAAGATGTGGTAAACAAACAAAAGATCTCATCGGCAAAATGATCCCTCGTTCATTAGGAATAATTACAGGTTTTATGTTTTTGCGTATGATTACACGGCTGGAGGTGACTTGTTCACTTGTATATCAAGAAAAAAAAAAGGGAAAATGAAGTAAGATGAACCACCTCATGTATTTAGGCAGTGTTTTTAGAAAAAGACAAACATTTTATTAAATATTTTCTGAAGTAGGCTACATGGAATATGTTGTAAGTGATTTATGCCATTTTACTTGTAAATTCTTTTGAGGTTTTCTGTAATGACAATTTGAAGAAAAGGGAACAAGTAAATATATTTTAGATGTGTTTCCTTTTAATAGGCACTCGAAAAAGCCATTACATTAGAGCTTAGGATATGTATGCAGCTGTGTATGCATGAAGTATAATGCATTTATTCTGTAAGTCTGCAACAAAAAATCATTGCAAATTTAATTACAGTTATAAGTACAATTACAAAAGTGAGTTTACATGGGAAATGAAGATATGGTGAGAAGATCACTATATTATTCATGAGTCTTTTTGATTACTTAGTGAAAAGGATGTAGAGAAATATTAACAAATTGCATTAAAAAAAAAAATTATTATTATCAAGATATTACATTAGTATTAAGGTAGTTACTAGTTAAAATATGTTAAAAACTATAAAACATGTAGCAGGATATGTGCTTTAAACAAGCCTAGTTGTGCCAGACCACCATCAAATGTACAGTGAATGGTGGCTAATCTCCAACATTCTGTCTATTTAAAGAAATATCTGACAGGATGGCACAAATTGATCAGTTTGGCCTTTTGTACCTTTCTGCTGACAACAAGCAAGCAATCTATCTAAACAGCATACTATCTAGCCAGAACAAGCTGCCATTCAGCGCTGTAACTAGCTTTGACTACACAGAGGTCCAGACCTTGGAAGATTTAGAAGGTTTTGGGGTTTTTTCCCTCCCACGTAGTTGTCAAATTCAATATGGAAACAGCAACCTCCTGATAATGTGGTGGCAGAATGTAGTCTACTATGTGAAAAAAAATAACTTGCATTCTAAGACCCAATCAGCAGTGATGATTAGTTCCCAACTGACCTCAGAGCAGCTGAGGACATTGTATGTTTGCCCAGGGACTTCATTGTCCGTTATGTTTAGAGCTCAACAGACACTATGCTGCCAAACTTAAAGTTCTTGTTGAGAGATATGAAATGCATGTATAAAAAGCTAAGATCTTACATAATTATGCAATTGCATTTATGTAAAAGTATATGATATTAATGTGAGTGTGTATGTGAGCAGTTTGGCAAATGGCAGTTTGTAAAATGCAAAGTACTTGTAACATTACTAGCCAGATCAGCTTGCTAATTCTAATGTATGCATTTTCAGTAATTAATGATAAGAAGAACGATAGATTATAATGATAAGAGATAAGAGAGAAGTGGAGGAAAAGCACACACACAAAGACAAAGACAGATAATTGAAATCCCAAATATCTAACTCCATAAACAAGACGTCTACCATAAGCTATTAAGGCAGAAAAGATTCAAAATGTAAGTATAACATAGCCGAGATTAGAAATTAGTAATTGGTGTAGTACACAGTCAGCATTGTGAATACTGTATATTAAAAGTTTCCAAGTATGTCACATTTCTGTAAAGTAGACCTCACTAAAATTTTTAACCTCAATATGGCTGATTATACCTTTTATAATCTTGACGCTAATAATGTAAATTATCTCTTTGTCCATCCAAGACCATTCCTCTTCCCTCCACACTCTCAATTTATTCTAAATCTTGCACTGTGATGTTTAATTTTTTTCTCTCAAGGCAACGATCGAACCTGGCAATTGAATTTGAGAAGGCAATTCACATCACCATAGCAACCACAGAACAAGCAGAGCTATCACTGGAGAAATAGTAGAGCAATCAAAAACATGCTTTTTCTGGATAATTGTGCTTTTTCACCAGGCTATATATAAGTACTCTTGACTGTATAAGAAAGTACTTTATAAGTAAGAACTATCATATCGTGAGTGAAGGACATAATGGTAGTACAAAATGTCAGTTTTATTGTAATACGGCTGGAAAAAAAATGTTTCTTGCAACTGTTCTTCTTGAGTTCACAAACATGTTTTGGCATCTGTTAAAAAAGACAAGGAATGATAAGTGTTACTTGCTGTAGGTTTCTGGGCAGTTAGGAGTTTGATTAGTAGTAGTAGTATTATTATCTTTTACCTAAACAGGAATCAGGACCAGGAAACTCATTCAAACATTGATGCAATAGATGGCATAGATGCCAGGAGCATTTCTTTCTGCTTTACCACATAAAATTAATCTACTATATTGTCCTGACAGAATTGTACTGATTAACCACTGTGTATATATACATGAAGATATTCATCATAAAACCTATCAGTGTTCACGATTACAGAATAACAAACGTTAAATACTGTAAAACTCATCATCAGCCACAGTCCCCATTCATATAACTTCATAACTTTAAAACATGTTGTGTTTCTGGCTTGGACGTCAGTGTTAATTAAAGATTTATTGTACATAGTGTAAAGGCTGGACCTATTAAGATACACTGGGGAACCCTAAAAAAGTCTGCCTGAGGGAATGAATTGATTTTCCAGGAGGGAGATATGGGAGAGTTGTGAGATCGTTTTCTGAATATTGTCTTTACATAAACATCCTGAAGGCTGGGATGGTATCTGACTCCTGTCAGTTTTATGGCTTTATGTGTGTGTGGTGGCTGATCTGAAGCTTCAGCTGGACTGTCAGTTAGCCAAACTATGATGAGATGCCACAGAAGAGAAATGTATCGTTAACACCATAATAAAACATATGATCTTTGATAGCAAAGACTGTAATGACAGAAAATCCACCTGGACCCTACTACAAACATGTTCTACCCATGTGGAAGTTCATATCATGTTCTTATTAATATGTATACCCAGTTTCTTGTCAGAGTTACCTGCCTAATGACTGGTGAATGGCTGCCAATGAATTTTGCATGATAAATCAAGTTCTCCCTCTAACTGTATGGGTTGCTTTGGGGTAGTCCAGTTTTCTTCGACTTCCCAAATACATGCCAGTAGGTGGAATTGCTGCTCTAAATTACCCAAAAGAGTGAATGAGTTTGTGAATGTGTGAAAACCAATGCAATAGACTGTCCCATGGAAGCTGCATTCCTGCCTTCCAGTTTTCCTGAGATAGGATCTGGTTTCAATATGACCCTGACCACAATAAAGCAGTTAATGAAGATGGATGAATGAATGAATGAATGAGAATCAGTCAGCATGAGCTCATGAATGTCTGTGCCACGTGAAAATTTCTTATTTGTGTTAACAGTCCTACTTGTACATTTGGTGGTGTTCAAGGTGAACAAAATAGGTGTCTGATTCACACTTGCCTGCTGGGTCAGGAATAAGTGGTACCACTTAATGGTGGCATAGGCTAAGATTCTTAGTGACTAGTGGTTAAGACGTTGAACTTGAGATCGGAAGGTCGTGAGTTCAAATCCCAGCCCTGCCAAGCTATTGTTGATGGGCCCTTAACCCTCAATTGCTCAGTTGTATAAAAATGAGATATATGTAAGTTGCTCTGGATCTGCCAAATAGCATAAAGTCAAATGTGAATGACCATTGCCTCCATATAGATATTTACAGACCTCTGAGATATGGGGGCACAAGTCAATGTTATTTCCTCTGCAGTTGTCTTAAATAAAACTGCCAAAATACAATCAGTGTTGTAATCAGTACCGGACCAGAAGCTTTTTCACATTGCAGAGCTAAATTCCTTTTTTTTTTTTTTCGTGGTTTTGGATCAATTTTAAACCTATCAGACTCAGCAAATGTGGCAATAATATCCAAAACTTGACCACATTCAGCAGAAAAGTAATGTGTGCCAAATTGTTTATTGAACTTGTTTATTTCATTTATTTTGGCTAGTTCATGCAAGACATGGAGATGTTTCTTCATCAGTTTCATGTTGGTTATTCCTAACATAAGCCTTCTTAGCTTTTGGTTTCTTCCTGTTTTTGATTTAGTTCTGTTTGTACAGTCCTTAACTGCATCATTATTGATAGCAGATACTTAAACAGAATGAGTAACAAGAGTATTTCCAAACTGCCAAGGTAACTAAACCTCCTAAGTTTCACATTTGCAGATTGACAGTATACTGTCTTCACCACCTATTGTTGATGTGAACACAGAGTCCACATTCTCTGCTTTTCCCCAATCTTTTTAACTTTAAAAGTAATTCAGGTTGATCTATATGTGATTATCTCCATGAGAAGCAAGACACAGGATTCACTGTACTCTGAACGGTAACTGAATGGTTACATCAGAGAAAGTCCCATCATTTCAACAGTGGTGAGCATTTAAACAGACAATGGCACAATTCTCAGGCATTGTCGTGCTCAGGCCCTATTGTCTGTCATTGTCAACATAGTGTAAGTGAAAACCATTTTTTTGACTGATAATTAAATGACCTTGTCAATGAGGCCAAAGTGTGTACTGCCACTTATTGTATGAATATACCCTGTTAAGTGACCCCTATGCTTTCACATTTGAACAGTCTGTCAGTCAGGCAGCAAAAATGCCTCTACTTAGCCAAAAAAATTGCTTGCTTTATTTGAATGGAATCACTCTTGTGGTGTATTGAGCCGTGTGTGTGCGTGTGTGTGCGTGTGTGTGCGTGTGTGTGCGTGTGTGTGCGTGTGTGTGCGTGTGCGTGCGTGTGCGTGTGCGTGTTTGTGTGGGCAAATTCCTTTGGTCAGTGTTATTTGATGATGTGATGATCTCTCAGTCCATTGTCTGTTTGAAACAATTTCTGAGCCAAGCCAAACTGAGCAAGCCATTATTAAGTTTTGATAAGACTGCATACCAAAGCTTAGTCTGAAGTGATCAGGCATAAGAGTGCTTATAAAAACACAGATTAGGAATGGAAATTTATCATATTTGTAGTAATACTCAAGATATCTACTTAATCAGATGTGCTGTGGGGAGTGTTTCTTGCTTCTTTGCGGTTTTGGCTCTGGTCGTGCCGTCCTTTCATAGAGGCCATGTAATGCCTTTTATTCCTGAATTGCACAATGAAGTTCATCATAACTTCATCATTGAATTAAAGCTTCATCATGTATTAAAGGTCATCATTGCATTAAAGCTGCAACTTAAACTGTTAATGATCAAAGAAAGTATGAATCATTTTGTTTTTTTTCTTGCTACTCTTCAGGGAAATTCTTCTGGCAGATATGTTTTTTTCTACATGTCACTCAGTTAATCAAGAAGTTGACTAATATAAGAGGATCATGAATCTTCTGTAGAGCATGTGATGATACTTCCTATTTACATGTTATTATTTACACATATTATTATATTAAATTACTGAATCTAAAATGTTTGGTTTATTTGCACTAATTGTATTCAATTGCAAAAGTCACTAAACAGCACAGCCTTCTGGTGGGGTTGAACAAAGGCATTCAATTTCCAAACAGATTTTTTTTCTTTTCTTTTTCTGTACATTTTATATTTACATACAATTCATTCACTGAATCTTTATTCATTAGGAATCTTGTTCTGTGGTTTGCACAATGAGCTAATTGCAGTTAACACATTTCATACAGCAGATAAAGATAACAGCGTACTGTACATTTTCTTTTCTGTTTTGCAAATTCTTTATCCATCCATTCATCATCTATACTGCTTATCCATTAATGGTCGCAGGAAAGCTGGAGCCAATCCCAGCTGACTTTGGGCAAGAGGCGGGGTACACCATGGGCAAATCTCTAATCTATTGCAGGGCTAACCTAGAGACAAACAACTGCTCACACTCACATTCACACCTAAGGGCAAGTTAGACTAGCCAGTTGACCTAATCTGCATGTCTTTGGGCTGGGGAGGAAACCGGAGCACCCGGAGGAAAACCACACAGGCACAGGTTTCTCTACACATAAAGGCCCCAGTTGGATGGCAGGTTAGAACCCAGAACCTTCTTGCTTTGAGGTGATTGTGCTGACCACTGCACCACCATGCCACCCCAAATACAAAAGGATGTTTCTGCTTTCAGCAATAGGTTTTTATGCTTTGCCCTTTTAAAATAACCCACAAGTAGATCAATATACAATTTAGAAGAGAACAATCACACAGCTCTTCCTCCACAGACATGGCAGCTGGTACATGTTTGTTTAACACTCAAGGTTAATGGATTTAATGTGAATGTCTCCTCCTATCTCTGATAGACATCTGTGCTCATGATCTTGACAAGGTCTGACACAGCCCAGATAGAGGTTAACATCATGTCTGTGCTTCTCTTTTCACCTTCTCTCTCACTGGGAGACCTGCTTAGTGTTCAGGAGTGAAAGGAAGAGCTCCAGACGTAGTATTAGCTGGAACTGATCCATGAAATGTCAGACTCAGGGTGAGGTAACTTAGGTAATGGTAACACACTGTGTTTTAAGAGGAAAATGTCAAATGCCAAAAAATCTGTGCCCTCACAAATAACAAAGAGACATGTTTCAGAGGCTTTCTTGTTTAGTTTAAATTAATTAGGTACAAGTCATGATGCAGGCATGAGCATCTACAACACGATAATAGCACTTAATATGGTTATTGACACCAATTAAATTAGTGAACAACACTTTCCTACTCTTTTAATAGAAAACAGTGTGAGGTATTCCTGTAGGGTTTGGGCTGTCATCACACACATCAGCTAACTCCACAGAAACCCTGGAGGAAGGAAAGCTACAGCTGAGGATAGCAGGTGTCTGGCTGCGCCATCACTTCCTCTGCGTCAAGCCTTTTAGTCTGAACATAACAGCAAACAGCCACATGTGTTTGTGCTTTAGAGGCTTCTTCCTCACAGCCATTCTTGACACAAAATAGGGAAAAGGAAAGAAATGGATCATTTCCACCTCAGCACCAAAATGCAACACCAATAAAGCAATTCACTGTGCAGAACAGCACAGGCACTTTGGATGAGTATTAGATCCAGTTCAAATATATTCCAGGTGTCCAGGGTTATTGAAGCGCTATCTATGTTTAATCAAATACAGAATTATACGAGGAAATTTTCATTTAGGAGCTGTTAACTGGTGCAGGAAGCCTATCAGCTATTGCAATTAGTAAGCACAACTGAAAATCATGGTTTAATGTGACAGATGAGGCTGAGAGAAAAGCAGGTTAAGATGAGACCAGGAGCTGTATTTTTTTCTGAATCACATGACTGTGGCATTGCGATTGTTAACACTGAAAACGTTAATGATATACAAAGCAATCACCATATTAGAATACATTCATTTCCACTTTATTAGGAACACCTCAAGGTTTGATGTGCATTCTGAGATGCTTTTCTACTCACCACAGTTGTATAAAGTGATTATATGAGTTATTAGATCCTTCCCAGCAGCTCAAACCAGTCTGGTCATTTTCTTCTGTCCTCTCTTATCAACAAGGCATTTCCATCCATAGAACTGTCACTCACTCACTGTTATTTGTTTTTCATCCCATTCAGTATAAACTCTAAAGACTGTTGTGTGTGAAATTCCCAGGAGGTCAGCAATCTCTGAAATACTCAGACCTTCCTTTCTGGTACCTACCTCCATGCTACAGTTAAAGTCACAGAAATCATACCTTTTCTTCATTCTGACGTTTGATGTGAATATTTATTGAAGCACTTGACCTGTATCTGCATGATTGTATCTGCCACATGAATGGCTGATTAGATAATTGTATGAATGTGCAGATGTACAGGTGTTCCTAATAAAGTGGATGGTGAGTGTAGTATGATCTATATTGGTAGAATTGAAAAAAGGGGCTACAGGAAATAAACTCTAGTCTACCATCTTCAGTAATCACTTTATCCTGGTCATGGTTGTGGTGGAAAGAAAACAAGGAACCCAGAAGGAACCCACATGGCATGTAAACTTGTAGAACTCCACACAGATAGTAATCATGATCAGGATCAAACTGGGAACCCTGGAGCTGTGGGGCAGCAACACTAAACCTCTACACTCCAGGTTTCACATTAGGAAGGGAAAAGTTGATTATGGGCTAGTTTGTTGGTGCAAATTTGTGGCTAAATGTTTTGCAGAGCTATTGAGAAAGAGTTCTCACACCCAAACGTTTTTTTTCTGAATCTCTAACAGGGTCCACCAGGTCCCAAAGGCGAGAAGGTAAGCATCCTTTTTATAGCATTTACATTCAGTTGCCACCATATTTTCACTCTTTGTTTTATGTCTTCAACTTGATTCTGATTAGACCAATATATGTGACCCATCACATCAAATCAGGTGTGAAGTAGCATTTTGGATGATTTGCATTAAGTATATTTTTAGATGGCGGCACGGTGGTGCGGTGGTTAGCACTGTCGCCTCACAGCAAGAAGGACCTGGGTTCGATCCCCGGGTCACCCAGGGTGCCTTTCTGTGTG
>JAQQZR010000001.1:13061633-13109655 GCA_030068235.1 Notoglanidium macrostoma
GTTGGCCCTGTGGTGGACTGGCGACCTGCCCAGGGTGTACCCCGCCTCTCGCCCGAACATGCTGGGATTGGCTCCAGATTCCCCGCGACCCAGATGGATAAAGCCGTATAGATAATGGATGGATGGATATTTTCAGATTCCTGGTTCAATAAGCTCAATTTGATACCAAGTTTATTACTGTATCATGTCCATATGTCAACATGGCAACAGTGTGAGTTTGTTTATGAGGAGGGCGTCAGAAAACTCCATTGGAATATTATTTTTACAGTACTTAAATGAGGATTCCATGACGTAACATGAAAGAGAGAATTTCCCTGCTACCACTAAAATAACTTTGCCAGCAGCGTGGATTTATAGAGAAAAATGCATGTTTTCCTGTCAAACGTGGAGTAACCAGCTTGGATAGTGTTCATTAAAGTGCTTTAAAACAGTATTTAATATTGAGATTTCTCAATTCTGTTGAAGATCATAATAATTTATCAACCGATTTTCACCAAAATCGAAGATTTGAACAATTTCACCTACTGTACCTTATTGGCTATAGCGCACAGCTAACCTGTCCCACTTAATACCTGACTTGATATGACGGGTCACATATTTATGCATATTTCATATCACTTCATATCATATGAAGTGGCTCATTTTAGATACTCTCTATTATTCAGAAATATTTAGCCCACAGCATTATTGCCTTAATACAAGGCCCTGGCTAAAATAATTTTCACATTTCACCAAGCACTTTACCAAGCATCCCACTATAAAACACTAGACACACACGGGGAAAAAATGCCAAGCCTGAGATATTACTGCACTCTTTAGTCTATGGACCATATGATTAATGTGTACCAGTAAGCTAAAATGTGGAAAGAATAAAATCCTGAAAACACTGTGAGGTTTCCGCAGCTCACACTCCATGAGTTGCTGCTGATATTCTTGCATCTTTAGGTGATATGGTGAAGAGAACTATGCATCTTTTAATAGCTGGCTCTGTTATAACGTTTTGTAAAAAAGTGAGAGGTCTTTAATAAGACTGTGTATTGAATTGTGAGACAGAGATGAGAGGGACGCATTAAAAGAAGATGCATAAACATGCCTTAGAATTTGGACATGCAGCACACTGGGAAAATTTGGGTTTAAGGAATTATCTCCAAGAAGTGGATAATTGACAGCTACTAAATTAGAAAAAAATCAGCCCTTGTCTCAGCCCAGCCAGTGCCATTCAGTGTTTGCTGAAATCTGTTGACCACAAACCCTGCAAGTCCAATACAAACCACTCTGTGTAGCTTTTCCAGCTCAATAACATTGCATAGCATGGAGCGCCACATACAGTCAGTTCGTAAGTCATGTGGATGACCTATGATAAATTACAGTCTCTTTCACTTAGTCATACTACATATAATAAAGCATGTACATTACAGTATGTACCAATTAGGAATTAGTAATAGAGGTTTCATACATAAGATTTGGTTTCTTAGTGCAACTTCATAGGATGCTTGGTTAAACTGTATAACATTTTAAAATTTTGAAGCATGGATGGCATCGGGAAGCACAGCACTGTTCAAATTGTTGTATTACATGCCACATTATTTTTCAGCAGATTTGCTGCTGAGAATAAAATATAAGCATTCTGCAACCAGTTGCACCAGTTTAACTGACTGAATTTGTTTAACTGATTGATCAAGTTTACAAAGTGCAAACATTTAAATGGCTGCACCACGTGAGACAGTTTCTTCATAGTTTTAAAATGGTATTGCAATTTTGAAACCTGGTGATGCCATATCTGGGAATTCAAGTGGATTTTGGGTGGGAATCAGAAGTAGACAATTATGTTTTAGGGGAGAACAAACTGATGGTATAGAAATTGGCTACACCTAAATTGGGAGAAGATGGGATGATAATAAGGAATACAACAGGACAGGAACTGCTGTTATCAGAAAATAAAATTCAGATACAGATTTAGATTTGTTAGCATCTACTTGACTATTCTTTGTTGCTTTGTTACACAAGAGCCCCAGGTTGAAAGCCTCTAAACTGACAAGCCAAATCTATAAGAGCACTGATCATGACAAAAATACAGATGAATGAATCACTTTATCGTAATGCACATACCTCACTCAAACTTAATGTGTATTTAAACTATATAAACTTAAAGTTTAGTTGGTGAAACTGGGTGCTGATGTTGTTAAGGAAATTCAGGGCTATGTTTAGGCAGTAGGCAGGACTATCTGTGGGTAAAAGTCCATTCACATGAAATCAATTTAAAGTGGATCTTATTTTGTGTGCATTTATACACTCATGATCTATACCATTTATCCATTAATGGACACAGGGAAGCTAATCCCAGCTGACTTTGGGCAAGAGGTGGGGTACACCCTGGGCATGTTGCCAATCTTTTGAAGGGCCATCACAAAGACAAACAGCCACTCACACTCACATTCACACCTATGGTGAATTTAGAGTAGCCAGTTGACCTTATCTGCATGTCTTTGGACTGTGGGAGGAAACAACAGCACCTGGAAGAAACCCCCACAGGCACGGGAAGAAAATACAAACTCCACGCATAAAACCCCCAGTCAGCCATCAGGTTCAAACCCAGAACCTTCTTGCTGTGAGGCTACTGTGCTAAGCACTACACCACTGTGCCACCCTGTTTTGAGCATATGAAATGTTTGAACGACTCAGTATATTGCCCAGCATCAGTGTTCTCTCACACAGAGTGCTTCAGCATAGTACACTTCTACTGCTGCTCTGATAAAGAAGAAGCCAGTAGCCTAAATGAGGTGGTTGTTCCTGTTTTCAACCACAATAAGACAAATTAGGACCCCTCACATATAGCCTTTCCCTTTTCAACTCTCACTTCACCTCAGCCTTCCTTTCAAACCTCTGTTGACATCACTGTCTATTATTGTAAGTGATTTTCCCCTCAACCACAATGAATTCTTGAGGCTGCGGCTATTAGCTTTCCTCATCAGTGTATTTTGAGTTATGCCTTGGTGGTACTCCTCTTCCAGTCTCTCTGTCCATTTGTATGTATGAGGTTACCTAATTGTATTCTCCCTTTGCTTTTCTTTTCTTTTATAGGGAGATCAAGGAGACCAAGGACCGCGGGTATGTGGTCTTCTATAGCATGTGCTTTTTTTTACTGATGTGTTGTTATGTCTGGGATATTAGCTGCATGGAATGTTTCAGATGCATTGGTTTTTTTGTGGACAGTGCATACTTAAGCTTTCCAAGCACAACAAAGCTACACTAGAGAAAGTGAAACAGGCACAAGAGGGTTGAACTATAAACACCTGAAGTAGCCATTAAGAAAGGTCAATGCCCTCTGATTGCTTCTGCGGGATTGACTGAGGAAGAGTGCCTGGAACAAAAACAAATGTGACTGAGTTTATTGTAATTTGATATAGCTGAAGCTTTTCGACTTCACAATGACATATGAGCACTGAAGACCGAGAGCTCATTGGAAGAACGTAATTATTTCCATCCCAGTTGTTTGACATTTTGATAAATTCACACCTCTTAGAGAATGATTATGAGGTCTACACTTTGCCACAGCTGGCAAATTATTGAATAAATCACTCAGATATCTCATTCCAATATCTGCTTGCAGGGATTCCTCTAACTGTGACCAACTTATTAAGTCTATCTGTCTTTATTGCATTACGTGCCTGCTCTTCTCCTACTCTCTGTTACTCACTGCCTTTTCTTTATATCATTGTCTTGGATCGTCTCTAGAAGGGGACCAGGCACTAAAAGCGTCCCTAATTAATTTGCCCCACATGCGGGTACACGTTGAGGTTAACTTGTGGTGACAGAATGTAGCCATCAGCCTACAACTGAACATCTTCATCATGTGTGACACTGTCTCTTATATCCCAGAGTTGTGTATAAGCAAACCTATACCAATGCCCTGATTGTGGTTTACTATGTATCACTTTGAGGCTTTGTCAGTCTCCTGCTCCTTGAAAATTCGATGTATACTCTAACCACAAAGACCACTTCTGGCATTTACTATGAGTTACTGCACAAACAGAAGCTTTTGGGAAGTTGTGTTCTGTGTCCTATAGTTTTTAATTGTATAATGAAGTATTTGGCTAATAAGATGACAGATAATGTGAATGATTTATATTTCACAAACTAAATTACAGTTATTCAAGATTTATATGGCATGAGCACTAAATATCCAATGTACTTCTGTCTGATGAACGTCCCAGAAAAAAAACACACTTTGCAGGCTTCTTCTGTGAGTCATAATTTCAAGAAACCCTCATTATTATGAGATACCAACTCATAATTATGAGAAAGTCATCATTTAGACTATGGAAATCATTTTATTTTTTCAAGCGGCAAAAATTGGCTTCCAGACCAAGTTGTGCACATAGATAGATAGGAAAAAAAAGTGAAAGACATGTCTATTCAGAGATATAATAGGAATAGGGATAGGAAACCAATATTCAGAAGTGTATGTACTTAAATAGACGTAACAATACTCCTCCGAATTCCTATTAATAGAATAGTATTTAATTTACTAGCTAGGTGTACAAATACATGACACATTTTGTGTAAATATGTGCTTTATGTAATGTAGTGAAATTTAAAGCAATAAAGATTGTACAAAAACAAGAAAGTAGCTTAGTTTGCTACTTTATTTATTTTGACGAGAACTGTACATGATACATCAGTTTCCATTTTAAGATTATCTTGGCCTGTATGGAAAACATAACAAATTGAGATGGCTTGTTCACCCATTATGTCACATATGCTAGTGTGATGAGCAACCATCCCTCACACACCAACTCATATTCCTAAGTGTAGGGGTTAAAAGTTCGAAGAGAGAATGAACAGCAAATAATGCAGCCACATGTGAATTATACACAATGAATCAAACTTGAATCAATCATTTGGTTCTGTCATTGATATGAAGTTTGTACTTCATATACAGCTTCCTATTAAACTTTCATGACAAATGACAAATATACTTAGGTTTTTCTTTCAGAACTAAAAAACAAAGTTCAGGCCTGGTACCTATATTTTGTATAATGCTGCAGATATGCAACTCAAGATGAGCTGCTTTACTGCAATGGAGTTGAGATCTTGGGACTTGCCCAGTATGCGATCTCTCCACAAATGTCAGAAGCATTATTAAATTTTAAAGATCTGAAAAGCTATTCCAGGACAGAGAGTTTTGCATGCTACGATTCAGAAGCCAAGATGTCTTTAAAAATAAACTGATTTAAAATCAGTATGACGAGATTTGTAAAATACATGACAAGCCAAGTATAGCGAGCCACCTTCAGGATTCAATCAATACACTTATTTAAATTTATTGAAACCATCTGCACGGAAATATAGATAATCATTTCATGGCAACTAAACTTTTGTCTCTTGGTGCAAAGGAGGACAAAAAATAAGATGAAGATAAGTAGAAGGGACATTAACTCCAGCACTGGCTGCTGCACACAACCTTAATGCACAAAGAACAGCTCAAATCTGCTTGTAACGCATGATGTTAAACTGGTCACTGTGGTTAAAGGAGGTGGATATTTTAGAATAAAAATGGTGTTTATGTTTCATTTGAACTGGCTTAGTCAAACAAAATGAAAAAATGTCACATAAATGTATGTTAGTCCAGATTATAGGTGTAATGTCATCATTACTGTGAAGGGCAATTCAGGTTCCTATCAGAAACACCATGAAATTCATAGTAATTCTTGCTATCAGTCAAAAACACGCTATTTGCTAATAATTAAGATTCTCTGTCAACCACAGTAATTGTTCATGTATGCAGTGAAACTGTAAAACTCCATACTAAGTTTGAAACTAATCCAGTGAGACATTCTGAAGCTTCTTTTTCATGCCTAAGGAGAAAACTGAAGGAGAAAAGTGAAAACTGAAGTCTTCTTTGGTTAACTCATGTTAGACATTTTTCTTCCTCCTGCTAAGGGCATTATTGTAACACAGGGACGGTTACACTGAAGTTGATGGTGCAACCTTGTGGCCAAACTAATGGTACATAAACCCCGTTTATATTAGCCACAGTCTTCTTATAAAATGTAGTGGGATCAGTGCAAAGTCTCACTGACTCCAGGCAAATTGATCAAGCTTACTGCAAAACTAACAGAATGAAGTGAAGGCAACACTCCAGGTTTAGTGGAGCGCTGCATAACTCAAAAGGCCTAGACAGTATTTCTGTCAGAGGATCTCTCAGTGATCCTCTTGTGCTTGCTCCCAGTTTTACTCTCAGGATGTCTGTGGTTGTGTGTAACTCATTCTGTAGTAATGTCTCATTATCTAGATTTATTATAATTTTGTTTGAAAGAGTATCTTCTTCACTTACGCACTGACAGTAAACAGTAGACAGCTGTTTCCTGAGCTTTACTCTTTTAAATGACCTATGTCATTTCAGTTACTTCCCAAACATGGTAGGATGGAATATCCCATAAACATGGTATTTCCCCATGTTTTTATGACAACCATTTAAAAACCACTGTTTAACTAATTGTTGGAATGTTTTTTTAATAGATATATACCAGACTTTTAGGTTGTGTTGGGATGACAGGGCAGACATTAAAAATATATATATGGTCACAATTTCCCTGGAAAATCATTTCATTCTAAATAAACATTTAAACCATTTAAAAAGAATTGTCACACAAAACAGATGGACAGATACAGAGTCATGCACCAGACATGGAAAGTCTGGCATTCATTATTTTTATTATTTAACTGATCTTATTAATCATTTAAAAAGATATTTTCGTTTAAACGCAACTCAACCAGCCATATGGGCAATATGCCTTGACTGCTATCCTTGAATTTGACACAGTGCTACATACGCAGTAGACTTGTGCAGTGGTGTACCCAATCCGTTATCATGTTGTGTGGTTGTTGTTTTTGTTATGCCATTGTGTCCCCAGGGACTTCCTGGTCTGCCCTCCATGGCTGCATTGCACAGCAATCAAATCCTGACTGTAAAGGTTTGTTCGGGTGGCGCAGCTGCTCAGCCAGACTCCATGGCTCACATACTGAGATAACCAGACTCTCACACTGTTTGTCACCTGAGAACATTTAACAAAAAAACAATTTGATTAGATCAATCAAGTCCAATCAATGGCTATTATACATTTCACCTGGCAGTAGCCCCAAAGAATGAAGACGCTCCTGTTTGTACACTATATAGCAGTGGTTCTCAAGCCTGCAGCATGCACGTGTTTTTCTTATAAGCCAAAACACTCTTCACCATTAAGATTCTTCAATTCATGAGTCACATATCCTAGTAGCTAGTTAGGGTACAATATGCATTTCTAAGTGAACAAATACATACATTTCATAGGAAAACTTGGGTAGCATCATCTCTGCTATTACATTCTGCTTATTTTGTAGGTACTGAATTATTATCATTATTAATGCTTGTTCAATTTACTGTGTAAAGTAAATGGAAGACTTTTTGATACAATTCACAATCATACCAAAGTAAAAAAAACTAAACAAAATAAAACAAACAAACAAAAAAAATCAATAATGCTTAACAAAAATATAGCCACATTCCAAAATTTCATTGGGTATATTTATATAATTATATACATTTACATAATTTCACTTGGGTATATGGTGCAAAGGAGAACTTTTGCAGAGCTTCTTCTTTTTTTGTAGTCTTTATTTATAGCAAGCACTTTTCAGTGCACTTCTGTTCACCTAAAAAGAATGAAAATAAGCACGCAAAATAGTTCACTGCTTGTCTATAGTTCAAGTTCCCGTTCATATTGTATTCTATAAACTCGGTTGGCGCTGTCTCTTCTTGTTTTCCCTTAAAATATATATATAATTAGGTATAGATAATAGTAAAAGATATAATAGTCAAAAAAATATCATAACCTTACAGGCAGACTATGTAATTTAATGACTAGCATATTTAGTCTAATATACTGTGTACATATTCTGTTCTGTTGTTAATTAAAAATGCTGTCCAGCAAGAAGTGTTGCCAAAAGTTACAAAACATTAAGACCTATAAGCTTCCTCTACAACAGATTAACATATGCAATCCAGAAAATTTTTGAGAACTACTGCTGTATGGAGCCACGTTCAGGAGGATGGACTTCACATTGCTGGTAAAAAAAAGAGGAAGGTGTAAGCAATTATACACAGGATTCAGATTTACTAACCAAGATAGGATCTGGAGAGTAATCATGTGAGTGAATGCCCATGTTTCACTGCAGATCTCTCCATCCAGTGTGTTTTTCATACTTGTAAATATTAAAAAGTATCTATCTTCCCTCATATTTATGCTGTTGTGTAAATGCCCAGAAAAAATAACCATCACTTCAGTGTGTGCAGCTCCTGGGATCTGGCTTAGCACTAAGCATTACTGTGATGACAGTGCATTCAGCGAGAAGAAATTGACATTTTTCTTGGGGCTGAAGAACTCTAAGTGGGTGTCCCAGCACCCCTGAGGTGGTAATTGATACCTCTGGGGCCAAATATAGTCCATACTTCAGAAACCACTGCAGAAAAGTGTGGATTTCTCCTCATGCTTGAAGGCGCTGAACTTGGTCCTCTGTCTCAACCACTTGATCTAATCTATTTTATGCTTTTTTTTTTTTATTTCTTCCACTTTCTCCTTCTTCTTCTGGGACTTCATCAAACTATCTCCTCTCCCACCTCTGACCTCCGACCTCTTGATCTCTCACTCCTGCTCAGATGGTCTTCCCTAAGATCAATCATGGCTTTCTTTCTGCTGATCAGCAGCTCATTAAACGTCGGCTCATTAAGGTAGTGCTTGACCTCTTCTCTCTCAGTAGTTCTCTGTTTTTTTCCCTTCATCTTCATTCTTCTGGTCCTGGCTGACCAACAAAACATCCGCAGTAATAAATAGCAACCATTCTATGCTTGTAGTGGAACTTTATAGCTACTGAGTACTCATTTTTGACTTGCTTTATACTGTCTACAAAGAAAATCATTAAAAGTGCAATAAGTAATTTAAATATCTTTTAATGGCAGAAAAGAGAGAACTTAGAAAGATTTATTTTATATAAGAGGACCATAAAAAATTATGTACATTTATCCCAGATGAACTATCAATGCATGTTAAGTAGTGAGTCTACCATGAAACACAAAATGTTCCACTTAATAAAGAGCGACTGCATTGATAAATTAAATACAGAGCCCTGGAGAGGCCACAAAATATCGTTTTATTTCATGTGCATGCTGTACAAAATTGTGCACAGGATTTAGTTTAACATGGCCATAAACTACTAAATCAAAACCGTACAATTTTGAGTTCTAGATTTAATAAAGTTGTACCCACATTTTGATTATTTTGTACCCTTTTCTAAGGATAACATGCCCACTGAGCTCTCTATGTTTCTGGGAGCATTGTGTCTAACAATAAAATTAAATTAATGACGGTAAAGCGCATGCATACTTAATATCTTCGTTAGAGTCTTCTAGCTGACAGTAATGTAATGGGAGGTAAGCGCTATTCGAATGCCTCTGTAACACATCTCAGTGAAAAAACACACTTTAATTACTGAATTTCTGTCCATGATGGAGCCTTATGAATTACACCTGAGTTGTAGCCCAGCTGCTTGGTCAGGTTTTTCATTCAGCTAAAGTGTAGTGTTATCTTTAGAGGAGAGCACAGATTAACAAAACATGGGCATGATTTTATTAATTAGAGAAATCAAAATAATAAATAGAGAGCATGATTGAAGTAAATCATGCACACCCATTATGATTTGAGGTCACTTTTTTTTTTTCTTGAGGCCATGTTAAACTAAATAGTGCATACAATTTAGTACCCTGTGTACAAGAATAATAAAGACGTCTTTCCACTGCTCTGTAATTAAACACAAATATCTTGCAGACTAATGTGGAAATCTGGAAATCTTTAAAAGCAGTTATATATTAAAATTCCAGCAAGAAATTTTCAAAGTAGGAATGTACACCACAGCCTTAAATCAGTGGATTAAAACAGAAGGCTAACATCATGTCTGCTGTCTTATAGTGTACTTTAGTTGATTTAAACTACTCTATGATTCATAATCCCTCTGCAGTATAGCTATTTTCACTGCCTTTTTATTCACTCACTGGAATTATCTCTATTCCTACTTAATGCTATTTCACACTCTGACTTCATTGTTACAGATATTATGTTGTATTATTTTGTTCTCCAGGGTGACCAAGGTCAAGCAGGACCTCCTGGACCTCCTGGGCCTCCGGGTCCTCCTGGTCCCAGAGGACCCCCTGGAGACACAGGAAAGGATGGTCCCAGGGGAGCTCCGGGGCTACCAGTGAGTGCTTCCTGCTTCATAGAGTCTTGCTAGAAAATGTACCTTGAGGCATTGTGCACCAACACTGTAACCCACAACATGCTCAACCCCATATCTCAAAATATTCCTGTTTCCAACAAGCTGTCTATACCCCAGCAACTGATTGATATTACTTTTGCTTTCCACTAAACATAACTCTTTCCATGTGTTTAATTCTGTCAGAGGGACAGTGTGTTAATTTATGTACATTGTAAGAAAGATAAAAAGGAGAGATAAAAGAGAGACGACAAAATGTATCAATTATATACCATTATAAAACATTCCAAGGGAAACTGATGTGTTATTTTTCAGTTATGATTTGTGGCGAGCATGTAAAATATTAAATGTTGCTTCACTCCAGACAAGATCATTATATTGTTCTCAGTCTTTAATTAAAAAACAAAAACTATTTATTGAAAGGTATGATAAATAGTACACTGATGCGTCAACATCTTGAGCAGGTATTTTACTAAGGAGCAACATTCCAACGTCTTGCATTTTCAAAAACGTATCAAAATAATGATAGATACAGTATATTGCCAAAAGTTTGTGGACACCTGACCATCACACCCATATGTGGTTCTTCCCCAAACCTTCGCCACAAAGTTGGAAGCACACAATTATATATGGTGTCTTTGTATGTTGTAGCATTGCAATTTCCCTTCACTGGAACTAAGAGGCCCAAACCTGTTCCAGCATTACAAAGCACCTTTATGCAATGCAAGGTCCATGAAGGCATTGTCTAGCAAGGTTGGTGTGGAAGAATTCGAGTGGCCTGCACAGAGCCCTGACCTCAACCCCACTGAACACCCTTGAGATGATCTAGAACAATGCTTGCACCTCAGATCTCACTGAACATCAGTGCCTGACCTCCCTAATACTATCAGGGCTGAATGAATACTAATCCCAACAGCCATACTCCAAAATCTAGTGGAAAGCCTTTCTAGAAGACTGGAGGTTACTATAACAGCAAAGGGGGACTAAATCTGGAATGGGATGTTCAAAAGCACATATGGGTGTGATTTTGGGGCATATAGTGTATTTAGATTTTCACTTTTACTCTGTATCTTGCAGAGATTAATCTGTAGTGCAAGCTGTATAAAAGTACTACTTAGGCACATCAAAGAGTTTGCCTTGTAGTAATCTTTAATCAACTACTACTTATACTTAGTCCTGCATTATAAAACATTATTCCATTGTAGAATTAGATATTATGCTTGTTTTGTTTTTTTCTCTATCACAGGGTGACTCAGGAACCCCAGGAGAGCTCGGCCCTGCGGTAAGCAACTTATCCATAACGCCAGATCTTAGGTATTTAGTGATACCCTTTTATTCAATGGGAAACATTGCATTTATTACTAATTAATTATTTTTATATTGATTGTAAATGACATTACTACATCTCATTACATGTTATACTCAAATAGGAAGTAGTGCTATAAAAAGAGAAGGATGAAACAGCAGACTGCATGAAACAGCAGCAGCATGGACTGTATTAATTAATGACCAATTTTATAGTTCATTACACAGATTCATACAGAAACACTTTTATCCAATGTAACTTACAACTGAGATAGGATACACCTGAACAGTTTAGTGATGAGGGCCATGTCAATGGCCTAGCAGTGGTAGATTTGAGCTTTATAGCCTAAAGCCTTAACCTCTGATTCCTCACTTCCTTACACATGATTAGCATGATTAACCAATTGGAAAATGTCAGATCTATCTACCATGCACATTAAAAACAGATTGACTTAAACAGTTTTTTCATGTAGTCACCCCTTGCTTAAACAACTTCAGCCACCTCTGAAGCTCCTTTAATGAATGACAGTAAGAAATGAAAAGCCCAGACTGCACAGTAAATAAAGTTTATCTCCATTTCTGAAGGATAATTTAATGTTTTGTTCAGACTAATGTAAAATGTGCACGTGTTTACACAATAAGGCATTCAGGAAACAAATTAAATCTGTAGAAATCTATGAATGTGAAACTGAAAACTAAGACCTATGGCCGCATATACAGCAGTTGTACAACATGTTATGTATTAAGCCAAAATTCCCACTGTTTCCAGCACTTTCTCATTAATTCTGGTGACTCTCCCACCAACACCTGAAACTCCCAAACAACAGGTTAGGCCCCCAAGTCGCACAACTTGATCGTGAGCTCAAAACCTAAAGATGCCATAGCCATTCATGGCTGGGAATCCAAGAGACCATAACTGGCCATACTGTCTGGGTGGGAGGGGTGGCATATTCTCTCTCCCTTGTCAATAACAGTGACACTAGCCAGTAGTGGAAATCTGTAAGCTCATGCATGCAGAAAAAAACATATGTTTACTAGGTATAACAATCAGTATTTTCTCACTAGTGTCAGAAAGAAAAGCACAAAGCTGTGTTTTGACATCAGATAAGCCCCATACCTGGTTCATGCAGACTAAACAGGTTTCACAGCTTTCAATCTGAGACCAACCCTTAATGCACAGATAATGCAGTTTAAGAAATGTTTAGATTCATTAGAGATGCTGTTTAATAGCTAACAGCTACAGGATCATTGGCTGGAAGATTGTACTTTGTCACATTGTTACCTCACTTTTTGGTTGCCAAACCATGCAACTGGATCTAAAATGGTAAAACCAATAATCCTAACATCTTACAATTTTTCTGTCCAACAGTAATTAATATTAAAAAAGTCTGTTTTGCCAGCAATTCAAATCATTGGATTTACTTAGGGATTGCATCACGCTTACAATATCCTGACTTACAAAGAAACATTACTGAGGTTTAAAGATTGCTTTATTAGATGCAGTTTAAGTTGGAACAGCAACATGTCATGGTGACTTTCAGAAAATGTTGTTGTTTTTTTTCACACATGGAGCTTGTTAGAAGGGCCAAGCTTTTCTAATTAACAGCAACTGGATACTGCTTTTTGAGATTAACAAATTTAAGGAAAGTTTCCTCACAGCGATTTCACAACATATGTCAGTTAGATATTTAAGTTATCCTCTGTGAAGTACTAAGGGTGTAAAGCCAGACACAAATGTGGGCAGTATGTGTAAAAGAGTACAGGGAAACCAGAGATATGTAAATTGGGGCCTGGTGGGAAGAGAGAAGATGAACAACCATTGTATATGGTAAATGCAAGGAAAAGTACAGTAGGTCATGCTTTTATGATTTTTTTTTTTGAAGACTAAATAAATTTTAATTTAATTATGAATAAAAAGTTAATATTTAACCTATGTAAAATGTTGCTTAGCATAAAGTAGTGCATGTCTTGCACTAGAAACAGAACTCATTAGAATCTTAGGTTACTCGGTATTTTGGCTTGTGTTTCTTTATGACAGGTTATAAACTCTATCAGCCTTCAACAATAGGCATCTAGTGCACAGAGTAATCAAGCATTTTTACAATAAGTTATTGTAATCGTTTTTGCGGTAGTAAACAATGCTTCTTGGAAAATAGGTTTTGGCAAAGAATATGAAGATATACCAGTGCAATGTACCAGGAACAGGACCCAGTTTTTACCTAGCACAAAGTTACACTTGGAGTTTCTACTGTCAAATGGACAAAATTCTGCGGTTTTCAAAAGACATCCAGGACATGTGGTGTTGGTTATAAAGATTAAGTTCTCATGGATCAGAGAAGAGTAGAAAAATAGAAATATTTGCAGAATCTATCAGGAATCATCAGTGCCTTAAGGTTGCTCTGGGTAAAATTAAGGGAACCACTTCTTTCAAGAGGTGGTTTGCAGTGTTGCGCACAGCTTGCAATTGGGATGGGGGTGGTAGGGGTGGTGGTGGTGGTGGTTGGGGGGGGGGTTGCCTGCTAAATAGGGAACATCAGTGTGACGCACAACTCTGTGGCCTTACATGTGCAGGATCATGAAGGAAGATATTACAGTGATAGTACATTATATTATCTTTTGCAGGACAGGACTGCTGATGAAAATGTTTTGAACATTATACAACCTTTATCTGCATGTAATTAGCAAACACAAATGCATTTAGTCAATTAGCAAATGAATGCAACATAGTATGTCTCTCATTTAAAGGAGTCTTTATATGAAAGAGTAGATATATTACTATGTTTGCTATCTAATACTATATACTATCAATCCAATACTGTCATGTGTGTGCATGACTATATATGATGTTTTACTGTATGTTCACAATAAATGTCATAGAATAAAATGACTAGATTCATGCATAGGCTCAATCCTAGCTTTCTTTGACTGTGGCATGGTTGTTGTTGCCAGACACTGATGATCTTGGATTTCCATGCACAACAGTCTATAAAGATAACACAGAATGGTTTGAAAAACAAAAATCATCCAGTGAGCAGCAGTTCTGTGGGTGGAATGCCTTGTTGATGAGAGAGGTCAGAGGAAAACAGAAAAGCATCTCAGAAAACATAACCCCTTGAATCTTAAGGCAGGTGGGCTACAACAGCAAAAGACAATATCAGGTTTCACCCCTTTCACTCCTTTCACTGGGAACAGGTGCAAATTGGGCAGTTAAAGATTAGAAATATGACTGGACAATGTTATTTTAATGAAGAGAGACAGAATATCAACCAAAAATCCAGAAAAAACACATTATGTAAAAGTTATAAATTGATTTGCATGTCATTGAGAGATATAAGTATTTGATTCCCTACAACCCAACCAGAATTCTGGCTCCCACAGATTGGCTGTGTGCCCATGTGGCACCCAGATTACAATCAATCAATCAATCAGTCAGTCAGTTATAGATACTACTGATCTCAACTCGTTATGTGTATAAAGCACACCTGTCCTTTTAGAAAATAATCAATTTCTTCCAATCCTACCTCTCCACCACCATGGGCAAGACCAAAGAGCTGTCAAACGATGCCAGGGACAAGATTGTAAACCTGCACAAGGCTGGAATTGGGCTACAAGACCATCAGCAAGAAGCTTGGTGAGAAGGTGACAACTGTTGGTGGGATTATTCAGAAAAGGAAGAAATTTAAAATGACCATCAATCGCCCTCAGTCGGGAGCTCCATGCAAGATCTTGACTCATGGGGTGAGGATGATCATGAGAAAGGTGAGGGATCAGCCCAAAACTACACACGAGGAGCTTGTTAATGATCTGAAGGCAGTTGGGACCGCAGTTACCAAGAACACAATTGGTAACAAACTATGACGTAATGGATTGAAATCTTGCAGCGCCAGTAGGGTCCTCCTGCTGAAGAAGGCACATGTACAGGTCCGTCTTAAGTTTGCCAGGGAACTTCTAAATGATTCAGAGAAGGCTTGGGAGAAAGTTCTGTGGTCAGATGAAACCAAAATCGAGCTCTTTGGCATCAATTCGACCCGCTGTGTTTGGAGGAAGAGAAATGCTGAGTATGACCCAAAGAACACCATCCCCACAGTCAAGCATTATGCTTTCTGACTGTTTTTCTGCTAAGGGTACAGGACGACTTCACCGCATTGAGGGGCCAATAGATGGGGCCATGTAACATAAAATCTTGGCTGAGAACCTCCTTCCCTCAGCCTGAACACTGGAGATGGGTTGTGGATGGGTCTTCCAGCATAACAATGACAATGATCCAAAACATACCGCCAAAGCAACAAAGGAGTGGCTGAAGAAGAAGCACATTAAGGTCACGGAGTGGTCTAGCCAGTCTCCAGACCTCAATCCTATAGAAAATGTGTGGAGGGAGCTGAAGCTTCGAGTTGCCAACCAGCAGCCAAGAAACCTAAAGGATTTAGAGAGTTTCAGTAAAGAGGAGTGGGCCAAAATCCCTCCTTAGATGTGTGCAAACCTGGTGACCAAGTACAAGAAAAGTCTTACTGCCGTGCTTGCCATCAAGGGTTTCTCCACCAAGTACTAAGTCATGTTTTGCTTGGGTATCAAATTCTTATTTCTCTCAATGACATGCACATCAATTTATAACTTTTATGTAATGTGTTTTTTCTGAATTTTTGGTTGATATCCTGTCTTTCTCCATTAAAATGAAACTACCATAAAAATTAGAGACTGTTCATTTCTTTGTAAGTGAGCAAACTTACAAATCTAGGAGGGGATAAAATAATTATTTCCCCCACTGTATAATGTATAAAATATATCTATACAAACATGACATAGCTGTTTCTTATGCAGAAATGAATCTGTTTCCTGATCAAGTACTCAAATTCATGAAGTAGACTAAAGTAAAAAAAGTTTTTTTTTTGCACTTTATTAGACTGTATTACAGACAGTAAAAAGAGGTTTGTTAGGGGCTTTTGGTGTCTATTGCCAATTACTGGGGGAAGTATTCTCATTCTGTTAAGCTGCCAGGCAGAGACAGGAAGAAAAGGTGAGAACAGGAAAGGAATCATTTATCATTTGAATTGCTGCCTAATAACCTATTATTTGCTTTCTTTCAATACTGACTAATCTTCTCGGTTCTGAGACAAAGCTTTGGTTTAGTTCTGTTTAGTTTGGAAATTTTTATTAGGCAAGATGTAATGTCTGCTGTGATAGACCACAGACATTGTCTGCAGACATATGGACAATATCTGAACTTGGGATCCTAATGTGATATTTACTATGAAATTCATCACTTAGGGGAACAGACGGTGTTCTGAACTTGATACATCCAATATGGCTTGAAATTGTCCTCAATACCCACTATGATTCATCACAGTGGCTAAATACTGGGCCAACTTTCAGTTAGCCTGTGCAAGCAGAGATCTGTCAAGAAGATAGTGGTGTTCTTGTTGTGTGTCATGCACTAGCCTTCTGATGTCTTGGAATCACTCATGAAGAAAAGATTTGCAATGTCCTATGATGACTGTAGGGTCAACGCTGGTCAGAGACAAGAGTATGACTCTTTTAGTCTATTTTCCATTACATGGCCAAACAGTTCTGAGCACTCGGACCATTCTAATGGCATTTGCACCTGGACACAGTTTGGCATAGAATACCAGACAGCATGGCATCTTCAGCATTGCATAAGCATGCTCAAAGCAGGGTGTGAGCTAGATGTCAGCTTGACTTGGATGCAAACTTGTGGAAATGGTGTAAATTTGTCCAAAACACCCATACATGGTATCAGATCACAGAATGACTAAGAACAACTGCTGCATATTTACTATATGTATCATATGTAGAACACCATAGAACACACCTGAACCACTGTTACAGGTATTGTATCTCTGAAGTTTTTCTTAGGTACTTCAAAGTGTTTGATATAGCCTCATTAGATCTGGCGAGAAAGCACCTATAGTAACCTCTCTGCTAATTATCCATAGGATATTCTCATGGATGCATGTAAATCTAGCTATTCAGCCTCTCTTTGGGACCAGAGGAGCAAAGAAACAAGTTAATTACTCTGACATAGTACTATTTATTTTTGTATTTTTGTTTTCCACTGAAGTGAAAAATTTTCAAGTGAAAAAAAAAAAAAAAAAAAAAAAAAAATATATATATATATATATATATAGCACCTTTTTCCCTCAAAAGTAAAACAGGCTTTTGGTTGATTTTTTTTTCTTCATTCAGGGCTTGAATAGCTTGCTTTAATTACTTATAAGCCTTGCTTGGGCAGGGCAAGTAATCTCTAGGGACTGTGTTGGCAGAGGAAATTATATTATTTCATACCTCTCTTTTCTATCTTTTCCTTTTTTCCCAGGGACCCGAGGGCCCTCCAGGACTCAAGGTACGGTTTAAGTAATACTTTTCAGATCTAACTGCTGTTCCTGTTCCAATGAGTCATAAATCATGGAAACTGAGTAATGCATCACAAGGCTGATTTAACATGACATACAAAAATGAATTCCTATTAGGCTTAAAGGCAGATACATTGTGGCCATTTCAACAGGTTCTCTTGAATATATTTTTCAGCTTGTGTGAAAAATTAAAACTTGTGGTGAAAGTTAATACTAGGGGTAAATTCTACCGGAACTGTTACAATCAAGAAAATATTTGATTGAACAGACTATGGCACTTGCAGATGACTATAAATTACTGAACACCATGTCAAATAACCATTTCCAGCACACTTTTCCATGCAAGAATTTCAAATTTACATGTTCTGTGACAAAACGTAATGAAAATAAATCTAAAAAGGCATTATCAGTCAACTAAATAATAATTTTTCTTTAAGAAATTATTAAAAGTAAACAGATAAAGAGTATATCAAATCTTGTATATGAGATTCTATTGATACATTGAAACATACTGTATCAATAGAACAATAATAGCTTACTGTAATATACAGGGCTGTAAATATGTTACTTACCATTTTGTTTAATATCTACAAGCCACTACTTGGAACTCAAGAACAGCAGAATCCATAGCAGAGTTCTGTTTCTTGTCAAAATTCTATGCCAGGTGTCTTTTCCAGACTCAATACACAAGATATTTGATCTGGCAATCTGCACAAACACATTCAATAGTCAACATGAGAATCAAATCTTTGTGGTTAGCACTACTGTATATTACAGAAGAGAGAAATTTCATACGTAATAAGCTAAGTAACATTCAAAGTAACATTATTTAAGGGTATACATTTAATCATATTTTTTTCTATCTATAGGGTTCCATTGGGCCATCTGGCATTCCAGGTATTGACGGATTGAAGGTAAGATTTCACATGACTTTTGGCACATCTTAGGGTCTGGAATCATAATATCAGCTCATGCTACCATGCTATTACTGCTTACCCCGTCTTCTAGTGAAGCCAGGCCAATGGTCCAGCTGAACCTCATTTGATAAAGGCAAACTGGACCCCAACATACACTGAAAACAATTAAGCCCAGTGGATAAATTCTACAGAGAGTTTTAGACATATTTTGCAAAGGACACTAATACGTCATGACAGTATGCTAGGAGTGCCCTTACTATCTTCTGATTAAAATATGCCTACTGAAAGGTCCCTATAAATGCTCCATAAAAGATTTCCCCATTTAGGAAGTGAACCCTGGGCAGTGGCCTGATAAAATATTCTCAGGAATGTCGTTTAAAAAATGGAAAATGTCTATGTGACAAATAGTTTGGCAGTGTGTCCCACTGAGGATGGTAGAACAATTAGAAGGTCTATAGACAGTTAGAAGAATGTGGTCTGAGAACTGTGAGAATTTTAATTATGTGGCTGGGAAAATACATGAGGCATGATGGGCTGTATATATGTATATATATATATATATATATATATACTTGTATATACAATATACAATAATGTTCATGGAGTAGGTGTGCAGTAACTCAATGATCAGTTAGTGATATGTGGGCTCGCCTTAACAGTTGGTTACTGCAGGCCAGAGGAACATAGGTGTTATCTAAATGAGCTCTCTGTTTCAAAATGAATGAAACAGAAGGAGCATAAACAAAGCCATATGGCATAACTAAATATTCATGATAGCCAGAAGTGGTTGGAAAAAATCATTTTCCACTCATCCTCTTCACATACGAGTGGAAAGCCACATCTAACTTAGAGAAAAAAACCTTGTTCTTGTTAACTGTTGTAAGGCTTCTGAAAATGGTGGGAGAAGAGAGTATTAGTTAACTGTAACAGAATTTAAACCATGGTAATCAGTGCAGATGTGTAGGACTCCATCTTTCTTTTATACAAAGTAAAACACTGCAGATGCGGTGGAAGAATGGATATAACGCTGTTTGATATAACCCAGCTTCCTATATGTACGTTATGACGACAGTAGTCTAGTGGCTTTGATCTTATTTACAACAGCAAATATAAAATTAACAAATACAACATTGACAAGTCACATGGGCAAAGAGATGAATGGGTCCATGGCATCATGGTGACCCTGTTGTTTCATCCCTTTGAGACCTGTATATATAGGGGTCAGTTGATACGTGTGATAATTGCCCACTGTGAATGTAATGTAAGGGTGTGTGTGTGTTACCAGAACCTGGATTTCTGTGCTTGGCAGATGAAGCAGAGAGTGTTCTGTACAGTTTGTCTGATGATACCCCCCCTCTCCACAATATAGACATAAGTGCTTGTTTAGAAGTCCTATATGTGTTTTTAGGCTGTCAAATGTGTTCTGCCGCCTAACTATAAAGCCCATGTTCCTCAGAGGGATGAGCACCAGCCTACCCTTAACGGAAAGGGATAAGAGATGAATCTCCTACCTTAGCCCAGGTAGTCCAGATAACTGGCTGTTTGGATGAATGTGTTTAAGGAGAATTTGTCAGCTGTTTTGGCAATTTCAATTTGTATCACACCGTTGAGACCCCTGGAGAAAGTGGTAATAAGAGCTGACTCACTCCATACGCTATGTGCAGAGTGTATAGGGAAACTTCTGCCTCAGTACACACTCTCTGAACAAGGAGTAATCATTGTTTTTCTGTTTAACTACCTCCTGAGGGGTTAAAAACTGCTTTAAAAAGGGTCAAATTATCATATTTCTGAGTAGCTCGTTTTGTGCCCATGGAGCTTATGGCCCATTTTCCGGTAAGTGGAGAATTTAAACATCACTTTAAAAGTTTCAGACAGCGCAGAACACAGATATTGAAATCTAAGAAGTACATTGCAACAAACATCTCAAGGAATTTGTCAAGGCTGCTGTCATAGTGTAAGGCAAAATGAAGGGAAATAGCACTTGCAGCCTTGACAGGAGAGGTGTTCTTTTTTGCCAGGAGAGCTGAATTAGGTGATCAGAGTTGCTAAAGTACTTACTCCAGAATGAACCTTAGATACATTAACTGTTGTTATGTTTTGTGCAGTTATTTGTTTTGTGCCATGGCACATGCAGTAGATCTGGATTTTCTTCTCCATTTATTTGTGGTGCGGTTTTCTGTAACGTCAGGACGATGGTTGAATGGAAACGGGGATAAATTTATCAGTGAATAATGTCCAAACACAATCCTGAGATAAAGTTTCAAAACATGGGCCGAAGACAAAATCCAAAACATATTGCAAAAAGTCAGAAATCTAGAGAACAAGGGGATCAAATTTGAAGAGCAATGGTAGAAAACAGGATTATTGAAAAAACTCTCATAATTCACAAAACTAGTAAAATTCATGTTTTTAACGTAAACATGTTAAAGAAATTATAGTCCTTAAATATCATGTACGGTAAATGGGTGAAAATTAGAAGCAGGTGAGCAAAGGTGGCATTGGTAAGAGATTTAGAGCTTGCTGTGGGAGGGCATGACACTTCTGCCTTCATGCTTTATAAATATCTAATTTGAGGTTGAAAGAATTTCTGTCAAACTCATTCACTGTTGGAGGAAACTATTAGACCAAGCTTTGCTGTCTGATCAACCCAGATTAAGTAACAGCTCAGCATTATGGTGAAACTCAACACCATGTTTATAATGCTGATCTTGACCTTTCACAGCTCAATCAGGTATTACAACAACTCGTAATCCTTATAAAAACAGCTTGGAGTATTCATGTTGTTTCAGTAGTTCCCTTCCTGGGTTTTCTTTGCTTTAAATATGCTGTATCTGAGTCTAAATATGTTAGCTCCTCATGTTTCCTTCCATGCTGAGATTTATCCACATCTGAATCTCATGATAAAATTGTGAGGACAAAACAGCTTTTAAATCCGACTTTATTGTAGTGAGAACAAGGTTTTGTCATAAAAAAAATAATCATTCCCATCTGGTATTGTTAGAGTAAGTAAGTAAAAAAAAAAAAAGGGACAGAACATCTGACACACAGACTAGCATAGTAATCTTTACAAGCATTCAAATGGATATGAAAAGTAGGTTGTATATGCATAAGAAACACAGGAAGACCATTTTCTGACAAGAGTCACTTGCAAAATTGCAAATTATTTGCCTGTATTTGGACCACTGGGTGCCATGAAATGAAATGGATCTCTGGTGCTGTAAAGTTTCATTAGAAAACAAAATAGTTCCACCATCGAATCATCCAGCTGTAGAAATTTGTTTTAAGCTAATTGCTTTCACATCATACATAAAAAAATTCACACCATATATATCTATTATATGCATTTTTGACTAGCATTACTACCATACGCTCTGAAAATGAAGTTTAATTTTTGATGTAATGTTTTCAGATATAGAGAACTAACACACAAGTCCAGGGTTATGGATGTTTAAAACTAGTAGTGTAAAAGCTTGTGCGGAGTACTCAGAGATATAATTCTACAGCCTATGAAAAAATTTTAAACCTATACATGAAATACAATATATCATGACAATGAGAACTCAATAAACTTATCTGGACACCTGATGCACTTCTGGAGCAACAGATCGTGGCTTCCTATGTGGAGGGATTGAATGGGTCACATTCTGTGTTCTGTTGTTTGTAGGGGGAGGTGGGTTTGCCTGGATTAGATGGAATCCCTGGTGCCAAGGTTTGTGGCACGTGATGTGCGTAATCTATCTCACATCATGAGAGCCATCTCATATCTCAGATTTTTTTTATAAGACAGATTTAATGGACTTATGTGGTGACATAAGTCACAGGCAGAGCCGATTTTTAACAACCAGAAATGTGTTGATGTTCATTTGAAAAATCATCTGACAAAACGTCCATGTGAATCCCAATCATCATCATTACAAATGCAAGAAATTGCAAGAATATTGAATATCATCAGCCACTGTTCCAAACTGTTCCACTCTACTTGATTTTCATATGGCTCGTGCCCATCATCGCAAATATTTACATCTCATTTCAAATATTCCTGTTTGTTTTCCCTCTGTGCACTATATCATACCCTATGTGTCTGCATGCGAGTGTTTATTTTAAAGTGAGGCACAGTGCCTAGGGAATTGGTCATCAGTTACATCTGAGGTCATCTGTGGAAGGAATAGTTGTAACATGAGCTTCATTTCTTAATTGAATGTGAACTTAATCATAGATTATAATCTAAACAAGCAATGTGCTTTTATTTTCCTTCCTCCTGCACTGTCTGACCTTTGAACTGTTAACATGTGTGATTTTCTTTTCAACTAGGGTGATAGAGGAGAGCAAGGTGAAAAGGTAAACCCAAGTTCCTACATTCATAGGTTGTGTTAGATGACAAACTGTTCCATGTTAAAGGTACTGCATTTAAAAAAAGCTAAATATGAATCAAGAGGACTTCAATTAAACAATGACGTTTCAATGAACAGTAAAGCTACATGACATGCTGTTCTCTTCCTCTAGCTTGTTCAATATTTTGATTAACAAATGCCATTGCATGTAGATTATAATACAGATTAAATTATAAGAGTGGACAGAAGCTATAAACTGTGGATCTGGTCCAATTTATTTATGGAGCAAAGATCAAGTTGAATTTTCTCAACATAAATTTCTTAGTGTGTTATTAGATTGACTATGAGCAAGACCCACCTATTGAATGTTCTTCTCCCATTCTGTAATGCTGCCTGGAAACTAGGAGGGGAAAACATATACAGTAGAAAGGTCATGTAGAACATATAGAAATCTCATTTAGCACTTTGGGAATTAAGCCACCTTTATTCTGATCACAAGCTGACATTTATGTTGTTTCTTTATTTAGTTTTTGCTTAGACCTTGTTAATGCTGAAGATGCAAAAAAATCTACTGCTAACTTAAGCTTCAGACTAATGACTTCAATTTCTGCAGACAATGCTTGAAAAGAAATGGGCCTGAAAATGTAGAAAGGGATTCTATGAATCAGCTAATGTGTTGTAAAATTAGTCATAAGCAGCAGGGAGACTCCTTCAGTTTGGATACATCCAGGGTTCTCTCTCTGGCTCTCGCTCTCTCTCTTTTGGTACTAAAGAAGTGCTTAAAGAAAAACATAGCAGACAAATATACACTCTTCATCCACTTTATTAGGAATACCTGAACATTTATGCAGTTATCTAATCAGCCAATCATGTGGCAGCAGCTCATTGCAAATAAATCATGCAGAGACAGGTCAATAGTTTCAGTTAATGTTCATATCAAACATCAGAATAAAGAAAAACAAAGATCCCTGCAACTTTCATTGTGGCATGATTGTTGGTGCAGGTGAGCTAGTTTGAGTATTTCAGAAACTGCTTATGTCCTGGGATTTTCACACACAACAGTCTAAAGTTTATACAGAATGGTGCAGCAAAAAACATCCTGTGAACGGAGGATCTGCAGACAGAAACACCTTGTTGATGAGAGAGATCAGAGGGAAATGACCAGACTGGTTTGAGCTGACAGGAAATCTATAGTAGCACTAATAATCACTCTTTACAACAATAGTGAGCAGAAAAGCACCTCAGAATGCACAACACATCAAATCTTGAGTTGGATGAACTACAACAGCAAAAGACCACATCATGTTCCACTCCTGTCAGCCAAGCTCAAGAATCTGAGGATATCATGGGCACAGACTCACTGAAAGTTGACAGCTGAAGACTGGAAATAGACCAGGTGATTTTTGTTTAATCTTCAACTGTCCAGTCTGTGTGAGTCTGTGCCCCTCAGATTCTATATCCTTCCTGGCAGTTCACACCAATCTGGCCGTTTTTCTCTGACCTCTCTTATCAACGAGGCATTTCCACCCACAGAACTTTCAACCCAACGTCATTCACGCAACGGTTTTTATTTTTCACTCATTCCATGTAAACTCTAGAGACTGTTGTGTGTGAAAATCCCAGGAGATCAGTCCCTGAAATTCCCAAACTAGCCTGTATTGATTTGAATATTAACTAAAGCTCTTCACCCATATCTGCATGATCGGCTGATTAGATAACTGCATGAATGTGCAGGTGTACAGTGAGAGTATAGTCAGTTTATTTTGCTCATATATATCAACTTAATCTTTACCTATCATCATTCCCTGTTAAAGAATCTCTTACTAAATCAGTAACCAATGTAAGTGTACAAATTGAAGCTATGCTAAAAGAACAAAGACAATGAACCTTTCTTAAAGAAGTTTCTAAATCCTCTGACCAAGGATATGGCTGTGCCATCTGCCTATTAAATAAATGCCAGTCCTTCAGACTGAAAACTAAGGATCAAAATATTCTGCCAGTAATTTGGCACCATGACTCAAAAGTTGCTTTTCATCTAACATCTGGAAACTAAATACGGTCCCAACTGCCATACAATAATGATAATGCTCTAAAACTTAAGAGAGCTGAAAGGCAGACCTCATTAAATTATATTATTATTATTTTCCTTATAATTTCTTATATTATAATACTATATTCTTATTTTCTTATATTATCTTTTTTTGTAGGGTGACATGGGAGAAGATGGGCCAAAGGGTGATATTGGTGAGAAGGTAAGCCTGCACAAGGACATGTCTATGCAACTGTAACTGACTAGTATGGTATTCATAAGTTGCCATAAATTTTTGTTACTAAAGGGATCATGCTAAAGTTTGAACACATGTCTGCAACAGTCATTTTTCATAGTTTGTTTCTGCATTTAAACTTTTATCGCATGCCTAAACATACTGTTTTTACCAGATTCGAACATTCAGATGCTCCTAAATAAATGATTATGAAGTTTGTAACTTATCAGTAAAAACTGTGATACATTTCCCCACATTAGTTAGTATGGAAAATAACTTCATTGAAATATTAAAAAAAATATTTGTTTAAAATAAATGTCTAATATTCTGTTCTGTTGGAAATATGCCTCAAGAGTTCAATTATTTTGGAAACTTTAAAAATCATTTGCCTGCTTCGATACCTTTGGCTTGTAGTGTATAAGGCTGAGCAATTTCATAAACCCATATAAGACAGTGAAAAGTAATAATTTGACTCCAGATCAGCAGTGGGTAAAGACATACAGTTGATCCAAGCTACAGTATATTATATATACATGCCTTAGATAATGCCTCTCTGAGGGACATGTTGGGATGCTCCCAAGTTGAAGAAGAACCCCTGAGCATTGGATCAGCACAATTCCTCTTGTATACCCTTTCGGTGGCATTGTGCTCTTTGCCAGACAAATACCATTCACAACACATATTTGACAGTTGGCCTAATTCTAAAATCACAAGATACCAAAATGCACAACAGTTTGTCTCGCTGCCATCAAAAAGTGAAAATGTTTAAACCTCATGTAACGTAGTGAAGGAGGGTGTGTACATTCTTCACACAACATTAAGGGGGTGGGGATCCTTATAGACTGTGGAACAGAAACATACCCAGTTTGTCTCCACCAATTTATGACATGTTGGAGTACAGCCATTTTTTTTTTTTTTGCCATTATGGACATTCTTAGTCAAAGTGGTAGTGCATATAGCAGCCAAGTAAAAAAAGGGTGGTTGTAGGAAACAGATGCAGGACCATTTCCATGCATGGAAGGCAGTCCAAAAAAGAAATTGGGCTTCAATAAAACTCCGTTGCCTGAAAAAAAGCTTTGATCTTATCTACCTTGCTGCAATAAAACAGTTTAAATGGGGGAGGGGGGGAGGGGGTTGAATAAGGAAGCAGGTATCATGGAAAATAAAATGTCTTACACATTTTCTTGACTGACATGCAGAACTCCTACTGTACTCTTTCATCTAGAAAAAGGAAAAATCCTCCTGACATTCATCATACTGTTCATACTGCAGAGCCATGAACATTTGAATTATAGCACAACCTTTGAGCGGCTTTTGAAAAGTGACGGGTAAAGACGAGTCGTGTCGAAATCACTTAAATACAAAGCAATTTATCCAGAGGAAAATTTACCATCTACAGTGTGTACATGCGTAAAAGAGAAGACAGAAAGTCTTGAACAGCACAGTGCCTGCATGTTTTCCATGTTTGTCACCTAATGACCTTGTTCTTGGATAAAAGACTGCCATCGTGTACTGAATTGATTAGAACAGGCATTTTAAGTGTGATTCACCACTGACTAAGGGCACTGATGCATTGCATCCTTGTCTAGTTTATACAGTTAAAATGCGCTCTGTCATGATTTGGAAATAATGGCTGAAGTTTTCCATAAAGGTTTGTCAGTATTGAGTTGTGAAGTTCTCGTGGTGGATGCACGTCGGTTGACATGTCCATCCAGGGCATGCCAAGATTTGGGTTTATAAATTAAAGGAAAAATAACACAATCTGGCTAACAAAGGTAACACTGTAACAAGACAAAAGTGAAAGAATAAATAATGAAACCAGGGATTTAGAGTTGTGAGAATATGTCCAAATGTTTGATCGAATGTGTGCAAAGGATAGTAACTAAACAATAATTCACTCTTGCTTGAGTGGAAACTTGATGTCTGCTATAGCTGCTGTGGCTGTGAGTGTGACAGATGAGGTAAAACAGGTTGTTTGAGATAGTTATTAACAATGAAATGTCACTCATAAATTGACTACAACCAGCAAAAGGACAATGGGAAAATGTGCTAAACTCAAACTTTCTTTATTCTATGATGATAATTCATGAAAAAAAAAGATTTCTTTTCATGCTTTAAACTGGTAATAAAACAGTTGATGTGTATAAATATTTAATTGGGTATGAAATTTGCTGAGATCTCAGAGGTGGAAAAATGCATTTTGGTCAAAACATTGTACGAGTAAATGCTAATTGGATTGCAAGAAGGCATTTAATGAATATAAGGGTTAGACCAGTGACACAGTTTCCATGTAGCGCCTCTCAGTCTTGAAATCGAGTCTTATTCCAGGCATCTGCCAGCAACCATAGTGCCCTGCTTGCCTCTGAACTATTAAGAACGTCTGCAGCTACAAATTCTCATGTTCTGCTAAGAATAATCATTATAGCCAAGCTGTCATAGTTTAAACAACCGGGCACCAAAGAGGCACAACCAAACTACAGCTATAACTTTAACTGTAACTACCATTCATCACCTCTACAGCCGAGCTTTTATGGCAGAATTAATCACTCTTCCGTTACATGCAATGAGAAAACTGAGAAACTCCAATGCTGATTGCCTATTTCAGGATGAAAATGAAATGGACTGTCTTTTATTTATTGTTAAAGCCTAGCTTAGGTGCACTTGTAAAGATTGTGGTATTGACATCCTAAGCTTATCCATTTTGTTAATGTCCTCTACTTAGGGCTGTAGTCAAGACTGCCATTGCCAAGTCCAAGACAAGTCCATGACCTGGAATAGCCGAGATCGAGTCAAAATTGAGACTTAAGAGAGTTAAGCCTATGTCAGGGTCGAGTTCAAATGAAACTGATACTGAGACCAAATTGATATTATCAAAAACTATCAGTTAGTTTTCTTTAGTTGATGTCAATTTATGCATTACACCAGTGATTAAGCTATGCTTTATATAAGAAGGAATTATTGTTGGAAAACATTGTGTATGCAAAAAGAAGAGACAATATGAACATTATTTACGCATATTCTCAGGAATAAACTGACTATGAGCAAAAGGATGAACTGACTTTATTGGGAAGGTCATTCACAAAAGTGGCTTTTTCTCATTTCTACCACATGCTTAAACTGGTCAGAATACAGTTTATACAGTATGGCCAAACGTTTGTGGACACCTGACCATCACATAGTAAATTTGCTATTGGAACATCCCATTCCAGATTTAGTCCTCCTTTTGCGTTATAATAACCTCCACTCTTCTGGGAAGGCTTTCCACTATATCTTGGAGCATGACTGTGAGGATTTGCCCAGTGAACCACAATAGCATTAGTGAGGTCAGGAACTGATGCCTCTTTCTCCAGTGAAGGGAACTTGTAATGCTATAGCATACAAAGACATTCTATACAGTTGGGTACTATGTGGAAGCAGTTTGGGGAAGGGGCTCATGTATGGGTGTGGTGATCAGATATCCACAAACATTCGGCCATGTGTGTAAATGTAATTTGTTTTAGAATGTGCTGTCCCTGTGCAATCATTGATTGCTTTTGAACCTGTTTTTTTATTGCTGGTTTTAGTAAAAGTTTGGTTGAGTCGCTTATCTGAGGTTTTGGTAAACTGTATAGCAAGCATTTGTTTCTCAGTGACTTCTCACACTCGTACACAGGAAAAAGGTATCAATTTCCCTATATGTCAAAGTCCTCATGTAAATTTAGAATGCACAGTTAATACAATTCCCAGGAAAAACAATGCATTGGAAGCTTTTCTTGTTCAGTCGACATAACATCTTTGGGTCTAATCTGCAGTGGCTGATATCTATCAAGCTGTTTCTCTCCACAAGATATGCTGGATAAAAAAAAAAAAATCACAGGTACACATAGGAATACATTTTTGGTCTTTTAATGTATATGAATCTACAAATTAAAAACGAGATGTTTTGATGTAGGGCATTGCATTGTGCTACATGCCAAATAACAATAATATAATACTAAATAACAAAATTGCATTAAACAAAGAGATGCAGAAAAATACAATTTAAAATATGATGCCCTTTTTAATTTTTAATATGTTATTATTAAGCATTAAGTATTAAGTATTCATCTACCACAATGCCTTTGGTTGCACAAGCATCCGTATAAAATTAAAATGACAGACCGTGAATGTGGTAGCATACATGAGCTGAGCTGTTTAGTGATATCCAGCTGTAACTAGTAATCCAGTTTATGGCTAACAGAAAGTGCAAAAATTAAGTATGCCTTGTGCACTCTCATTAATGACTCTAATAAAACCCAGGGCATGCATTCCTCAGCAACTTCTGAATGCAGAACGCATGTGGAAACTCAAAATCAGCAGCAGGCAGAGGGCCCAACCTTCCCACTCTCACTCACTGACTTTCCCACCAGTACTAATCATCTGCTGCCCTCTGTTCCCGTTTTGCACATCACATCCCAGAGGAACATTAAACTCTCTCCCAGTGATTATTAGCCACACATTTTATTTCTGTTGTTCCATTTAAAAAAAAAAAGAAGATACACCCCACTAAAAATGCCTGCTGCTTCCCTCCAGAATGTTTGACAGAGTACTGTATGTTTATAGGCAGGAGCCATCTGTCATATGTATGGCAGTCTGCGCAAACTTGACGGATGCCACTGTGGCTGAATAATGTCAGAAGACAATAAAAAGAGATTTTGGCGTGTCACTAATGTAAGAAATGATAAATATATTTCACCAAAATGCTGTCTATTTTAAAACTTAAGTTTAAGCTAGCCTAGGCTGTCTTCCTGCAAAGATCTAGTTGGGTAAGGAGCCATGTTGGTCAGTCTGCCTAAAGATTTCTAAAAAACATTCCAGCTAAGCCTCAGACATTGAAAGTCATGGTTTGATCAAGTTGTTTGATAGCAAAGTGGCATAGTAAAAAGGACATAGGCCTAATTAATTCAGTTTGTAATCAGATACAGGAAAATCCTGCACCTGCACTGCAGTCAGAAAAAAAGTCTTTAAGTGCAGTTTTCTCCTTTTTTCACTTTTGGAGATAACCAGATTTTAAAATGTTATAGTCTTATTCTTGGTTGAGATGCATGCAAAATAGAAACATGTCTCAGTTTTCAGAATGATATATAGTAGAAATATCAATATTTCACCATGACTTTTCAGGCAGCAACACGTATCATTAGGCTGCAACAGATGTCTGAAAGCACGTATAGAGGATCTGTGTAGTTTTTACATTGAGATAGCTACTAAGTACTGACAACTTATATTGTAATAGGGATTATTTGTCAGCTACATAAAAAATATAGGAAAACATTAAGGATTCTGGTAGCTGGACCATATCTGCTTTTATTTCATAATCAGGTGAATGATACTGCATCCTTTTAATGCATGTGTTTGTAGCTATTATTTGCCATGTAATTTAGACTAGATTCATAGAAAAACAAAAACAGACAGAAATTTAGTTTTTTATTCTTGGTTTTGAAATAAGATATGTTCATGTGACTTGGGAATGCAATAGGACTTTCAAAGCAGGCTGTTACCTTCCTAATCTGTATTGGCCATAGAAAGAAAATAGTCAGAGAGAATGGGCCAATTAGAAAAGCCTTTTGTTATTACGTAGCGCAGTGCATACAACCTCTTCCATTAACATATGATCACCCATAGCAATCTGAATCAAGAAGATGGGGTGGCATCATCTATACATAGCTATTCAGCAAAATAACAAGCCTAGATGTTGGGGAGAAAGCATATGGGTGCTGTTCCAGGATACAAAAAAGAAAATCAGAGTCTACCAAAGGAAGATAATATACAGAAATTGTGGCTGAATTTCATTTCTGGAGAGGTTCCTGAAGATTCCCTGACCCATGTTTAGCCATGTGACCCAGGGGGGGGATTGGATTCTAGGCTAAAAGTTCAAGGATCTGTGCCTTGATTTTTACTGAAACGTGGCTAACTGAGGATATCCTGAACTCAGTTATTCATCTACAAATTCATTCCATACACCGTTGGTTTTAAGGCAAGATTTTAGGGTTAACTTTAAGCTTTAAGTATTAGGGTTAAGGCTAGGGTTAGGTTAAGGGCTGCAGGTAATATTATGTTTATTCTCTGTTATCTGTAGCATTTATTCACACTACAGTAGCATTTTTTGACAAGGTAGCACAAATCGTCAGAACACCGGCAGTACAGTGACCAGCCGTGACGAACTGTATGCTGTCCTCCACAGCAAAATGCGATGCATACATTAATTACTAGCATATCCCTTTTGTCACTTTTAATACCATGAGTCGTCTCACAAAAATGTTGGTGACACAGACGACATATCAAAATATGCAAAACCATATCAATGTGTGCATGTTTGACTTTTCAGAGGACAGATGCATTCGATACAGACCCAGATACAGGTCACTTGTAATTATGCAGATGAAAAGAGTGTAGCAGGTTTGCTTTAAAGTCAAGAAAGCTACATAAGAACCCTTAACCTTCCAAAGGAACCTTGAAGAAACTGTGTGTGCATTTCTCTCTTTTTTTTTTCTTTCTGGATCTCCAGTGTGTGCACTTATGAGCTGACATACATAAATCTAGCAAGTTAAAATCCTTTTTTTTCTTTACTTATTTTTATTAAACTTAAAAAACACTCGTGGACAATTTTTAATGAATTGAAACCCATGATGACAATATAGAAACCACAAAAAAACCAAACAAAACATGAAAATATCCCTACTGCACTAATGCTTTTCATATGAAAAGATCTCTTTTGAGTTATTGATATTATAATGTTTGGCCTTAAATACAGTACAATATTAGTTTTATTATAGATCAAAATAGGGAAGAGATCAGTTACTCCTGTTATTATATCAAAAGCAGATTTTCTAAACTATCATCCCAGCTTTCTCCCATACTAGAGAGATTTGTTGCATTCATAAGAAATGCTGCAATAGAAGTTGTTTGTTCATAAAAAGTAATTTGTTGGAGCAGGAACTTGCTTTAAAGCTAATGCTTGCACTGATCAGATGAGAGGACTGAGGATTCAGACTCAAATATTTATACTGATTGAATTATTATTATGTTGTTATTATTATTATGCATAGCTGTGGGAAGCTTTTATTACTTCATCTTCATCATGAGGCACACTAAAATCCACAAATTATAATTATAGATGTCAAAAAGTCTCATTTTTGGAAATTGCCCAGGTCCATTTGTTAAAACAATGTCTTAATATAATGATACTTTCCAAGAAGCATTATACTGTGCTTTAGCAGCAATGGGACACTTAAAAGTGTCACTTTCGCTTTAAAAATTAACTAATTAATGGATCTCCACATCTGCCGGCATATTATGGTGGCATGTTATATCACAAGCTAATAAAATCAGACATAATTAGCTGGCACTGAAAATAGAAACTTTCACTTACTCATTCATCTTTAGTGACTACTTATTCCTGGTCAGAGTCATGGTGGACCAATAGTCTCGGGTGCTCTGGTTTCCTCCCACAGCCCATAGACATACAGATTAGGTGAACTGGCTGCTATAAATTATACATAGGTGTGAATGTGTGTCTGTGAATGGCTGTTCCTCTCTGTGTTAGCACTGTGATAGATAAATTGGCTCCAGCTTTCCCATGACCCTTAACGGTTAAGCGGTATAGCTAATGGATGGGTGGATGGAAACCCATATGGACACAGGGAAAATATATGTAACTCCTCACAAACAGTAACTGAGCTCAGAATGGAACCTGGGACTCTGCAGCTGTGAGGGAACAATGCTGTGCCTCTGTGCTGCCTACAGAAACATTTAAGCTGTTAAATTTGTTTACCTACCATTAAGGTGATCACAGTGAAATACTGATCAGAAGGTTGTGAATTTAGATCCAAACATTGTCAAGCTGCCAGGAGTGGGTGCTTGAGCAAGGCTGTTTGTTCATAAACTGCTAATGAAGGAAAATTATATGAATATGTATAACTCAGTGGAGGACCATTATAAACACTCTACTCCTTGTTTCATTTATCACCTGCATGTTTTGGGATCTGCTTTCACTCACTGCCATTTAATGCTGTAGTTCTATTTCTATTACCCAATCTATTTTCTTTGTGAGCATTTTTTCTTGCAAATGATGGCCTTACTTGAGTAAGTGTTGTATATCCTACATAGTGTTGCATTGCGTTCTCTGGCAATAGAAAAAACAGTTATTGTATAGCAGAACAGATTTTCCATCACACCTGTGTATCAGCTGTGCCAGCTTTTCACACCCTGATTCAACAACTGATTCAACAGATATTTGAAGTGAGTTAGTGGTTTAGCAAAGGTGCGCTAACTTATACACTCTCTAGCTATCTAGCCATTTTTGAATAGCCGCAAATCCAAACGTGTTTACACAATAAATCTTGCTGTCAAGTGCTCTTATCTAAAATAGATTTATTATACTTAAATATGGAAATATTTTCCCTGTATTCAGTTGTCACTTTAAGGCCAGGCAGTTTCCTAATGAGTTTTTAGGTATATTTTTCCCCACATACATATTTATGGATTAACTGCATGAAAGATCACAGGAACTGAAAGTTTAAATGGCTCTAAGGACAGCAAATGCTAACACTATTTGCAATTTAAAATATATTGTTTTTTTGATCCTCAGGGTGATGCGGGGTCTTCTGCTGCTGGCATTAAGGTATAATTTACTCCCGAATTTTATTCATGTTTTGGTTGTGATTACTTTCTGAATTTTGGTTTGCTTATTTATTTATTTAGTATACTCGCCACTATTTTATTGATGTCATCACTTGCCTTATTGTTTAACTCTGTATTACAGGGTGAACCAGGTGAACCAGGACGAAGTGGGCAAAAGGTAAAACAACACTAACTAAATGTGGCACAAAGACAAAACTCACTGTTTTTGTTAAACAAAATGCAACACTGGGATAATAAAATAAAACATTTTTATTAGGATGCAGTTTATATCATATCTCAAAATTGATGTGTTCACATCAGAGCTGTTTGCTCCTGATAACCATAGCCATGTTTCTATTAACCTGCTAACTTTGCAATTTGAAATTGCAAAATAAAAAAAAACAAGTAAGGGAAACACGTAAATTTTGGAGAAAAACTCTCAAATATCGCGTAGAAGTTTTACGCTTGCATGAGGTGGTTTTTCAGACAATTCCATAAAGCAAAATTGCAAAATTGAAATGGAAACACATTTTTTTTGCATTTAAGTAACGTAATATGAAGAGCAAATGGAAACTCTACATTTCTGAAATAAAGAGTGTTCTATAAGAACTATCCTCAGAGGAGAAACTATCGCGAGAGGAGAAAACCCAGTTTAATCACATAACATTACTCAATGGAAACACACCATTTGCAATTGTGCTTTGTCAAAAATGTTTAAATATCGCTTCTATTTTGTGGTAAACTACAATGGAAACCCTGCTCATAACTTATGTTGCATAGAGGAAGAATCCAGGCAGAAATTGGCCATCTTTGCACACTTTTCCTCATCAACACCTTGTCTGAATATTACACTACAGCCATTTAGTTTATTTATTTCATGCTGTTTCACACTGTGCTCTATAACTGGTACTGATTTCTCATGAAAGAACGAATAATCTCCTCTGAATAATTCATACAAGTGAAATTAAGTGAGGCTTGGAGAGTAGCTATTTCTGTGGAGAATAGTTCATCATATTTTCAATGCTTTATGGAGATGCAGTGGAAATGTGCAAGTCTCAATCTGTCGCCTGAGATCTGTTTTGAAAAATGTTCCTTCTTACATTCCCTATGCGTATTAATTTTAATAGAGCATGAATGCCTAACTAACAATGAACGTTTTTTTTTCTTTAATGATATGTTAATGCTTTTGAGGATTCAGCTTTTCTTCACCACTTTCTCATGATTTACTTAGCCTCCAGGGCAATAATTATAGACCAGTGTCTGTTGTGAACCATAACGGTGACTTTAGAGATAAGAATGAGTCACCACAGAATTCAGAACTGTGGTCTATTATCCACTTTGCATGCATGCTAAACATAATTCAGTTTGAACATGCTGGTTGACACAATGACCAAGGGAATTGCGATTCCTGAAAATGTGCACAAGATTTCCATGGAAGTCACCCAACTGAAACATCCTAAAACGCCCAATTCTGTTAGCTTCCACAACAGCGAACTGATGATTGTCACGTTGGTCAAAACACAGAGGTCTGATTTAGGGGTGTAGTGGACAGTGAGTGAAACCTTTAGTGGTTGAGCTGGTTTTCCAGGCTCAGGGCCAGGAGTGGAGGCTTAGCTTGGTTTGGCTGTAATTTCTTGCACTTTTCCTGTGTAGGGAGAACCAGGACTTCCAGGGCTGCCTGGACTTCCCGGAATAAAGGTAAATGTTGCTGTGTCTTCATCCATAAAACTTCTCAGTTTGGCGCAGTAAAATCACTAGTGATGAATTGACTCCTATACAGTTTGAAATAAATTGTAGAATTCTGATTAGTTTTGTAGGAGTTAATCCTGGTGATTTAACTGTACACCCATTCCCATAATCCACCTACACAGCAGCCTAACACCAGTCTATGACTCACTGCAGTCTGTTGTACTTGTGGCAGGGTGTCTATGGCTTGATTACACTTATTTTGTCATGGTTAACTAAATTCCTTAGATTTATGTGTGGAAGTAGTTAGCGTAAAAACATTACTTGGATGTGGGCTAACATTCTCTGTTTTGCAATCAATCATTGATGCAGTTCATGCAACAAGAACAGGGTTTAATAGAAACAGATTCATGTGTAGACATTTTTCCCCACTTCCAATTTACCAGTAATCCACCAGATATTGTGTAATGTGCATTTCTCTCACCACTGGGGTTGGAGTTTTTATACATACATTTAGTGTTAGTTTATTCCTTCATGCTTTAATATAGCTCTTTGCTTGAACACTATAGCATGTGAATGCAGGCATGAGATGATGCTTGTGGCTATTTTGCTTTGTTTGGCTGCACCACTTTTTTGTATTCTTGTATCCTGCTGATCTTGTAAAAATACTTGCTATTTTTATAACCCATTTACTTAAGAGCGGACAGCTTTTGGATCCTAACAAGGTTTTGTTATGTAAATTTGAACAAACATTTCACATGCTGAACCAAACATGCACAGAAATCTGTCATAGCTGACAAGTTGACAGCGTACCACTGTGTAGTACCGGGTGACTTAATGTGAACACATGACTTACTATTAATAGTTTCTGTTTTATAATTTGAAATGAAATAAGGACTATGAACATACACAACACATACAGACTGCACATTTAACAATGCTATTCTCACGCTCCTGTTACTGAGCAATCTTGTTTTCATTTAGTTTTAAATCTACCCACTGGCGTCCATTTTTCTAATAATGCAAATAATTTACCAGAAAAACTCAATATTTCATTTCCCAGTAATTTTGCAAACCTAAATGTGAGAAAACATACATTATTTGCACACATGGTTTTCTGGTCTTGTACCATGTTATGGAAAAATGAGCTGTTTTTATTCCCACCAAATTTACTTCTTATTTCTCTCTTTCTTGAAATAACTAACACATACAGCTTTTGTTTTTGGAAGCATCATTCTGCTCCAGTTGTGTGAAAATATGAGCAAATAGATTTGTCTGCAAGTCCACTCATGCAATTTGGAAATTTGTGCGCTGAAGCAAATTTATTGCATACAATTTACTGCAGCTATGGCCGTCACTGGGTCAGGAAGTGCACAGTTATGATTGGCTGCCTCCAAATCCTGCCCTCACTCTCCAAGTAACAGACACGGGTCACTACAGGCCTGAAGCAAGTGCATTTAGCCCAGTTCTTCTCTGTCGTAGACATTCAGACCATAATTACACACAGTGTCTATTCCCTTACATATACATTCTAGCTTCTTATGTATATGGTAATAGCTTCACATGTATACTGTGCAGTCTGTAGATCAAAAGAGCAGGAAGCAAGCAGATTTGACAGGTAATATTTTGTGAAATGACAAAATCATGACAAAAATGCAAAATCAAGTTATGATATGTTTATGTACAGTTGCACCTAAAATTATTCAACCCCCACGGCAAATTATTCTTATTGGCAAAATTTACAAACTTTCAGCTGTTTGCAATAAGAAAATCAAATAAGAACAATTGAAATAGCTCAACACTACTAATATCCCAAGTGGTTTCTCCACATTCAGCACAAAATGCCACTTTTTATGACTACTGCAGTTTCAAAATTATTCAACCCCTTCATAACAAGCATCTTTAGTACTTAGTAGAGCACCCTTTTGCTGGTATGACCTGCTGTAAACATGATTCATAGCCAGACACCAGCTTCTGGCAGCGTTCCTGAGGAATCTTAGCCCATTCTTCATGAGCAATGGCCTCCAGCTCACTAATATTCTTAGGTTTGAAACGCCTTCTTCAAATCTCACCAGCGATTTTCTATGGGGTTCATATGAGGCGACTGTGACGGCCACTCTAGAATCATCCAGGACTTTTTCTGAAACAAAGCCTTGGTGGTCCTTGAGGTGTACTTGGGATCATTGTCCTGCTATAAGATCCAGTGGTGCCCAAGCTTCATTACCCTCGCAGACAGCATGACGTTTTCTCCTAGGATTTCCTGATACTTGATTGATTATATTGCCCTCCAAATGCTGTGGGTTTCCACTGCCAGAAGACGCAAAGCAGCCACAGAGCATCACTGAGCCACCACCATGCTTCACTGTAGGCAGGGTGTTCTTTGCAGCATATGCTTCATTCTTCCTTGTCCAGAAATACTAGGCCGGAAAGTTCCAGTTTTATTTCATCACTCCACAGAACAGAATCCCAAAACTGCTGTGGCTTATTTACATGGTTTTGAGAATATTGGAGTTGACTTTTCTTGTGCTTTTGGGTCGGTATAGTGTACATCTTGGAGTTAGGTCATAAAAGACCTTCAGCATTTAGTGTCTGCCTTAGTATGGAAACTGAAACCTCAGTGCCTGCTGCCACCAATTTTTGCTGCAGGTCTTTTGCATTAACTCAAAGGTTTTTGGCCACCTGCCACTTTGATCTCAAAGTCAAAGCATTGGTTTCAGAAAAAATCCTGGGAGATGCTAGAGTGGCCATCACAGTCGCCTGACATCTCTGGAAAATCTCCGGTGGGATTTGAAGAAGGCGGTTGCAGCAAGGAAACCCAAGAATATTAGTGAGCTGGAGGCCATTGCCCATGAGGAATGGGCTAAGATTAATCAGGAACGCTGCCAGAAGCTGGTGTCTGGCTATGCATCATATTTGCAGTAGGTCATAACAGCAAAAGGGTGCTCTACTAGGTACTAAAGATTCTTGTCATGAAGGGGTTGAATGCTTTTGAAACTGCAGTAGTCATTAAAAGTGGCATTTTGTGCTGAATGTGGAGAAACCACTTGTAACATTAATTGTGTTGAGCTATTTCAATTGTTCTTATTTGAGTTGTTTATTGCAAACAGCTGAAAGTTTGTAAATTTTGCCAGTAAACCTAATTTACAGTGGGGGCTGAATAATTTTAGGTGCAATTATATGTAGAATTTATATTTCCTGCATATTTTTTTGAATATTTAAACCACATAATTTCTGAGGTTAATGTCCTATCGCAAAAATCTTTCCTTCTCAAGCTATTTATATTAATTAAAATTGTACATTTCTCATTGATATTTTAAATATCAAACCCAAGGTTTGTCACCCACTCATTCACGCACTCATGTTTATCAATATTCTCCACAGGGGGGAGCTATTAGCACCTAATGAGTGTTTGGTGCATAAACGTAAAGCATGAACTCACACCAGCTGTTTCTCACAGGTCTCCATATGTTTTTAGTCTGAAGTTATTAAACCATAACCATAATCTATAATCTTACATTGTGTGTCCTTGTGTATTGAAATGTACCCTCTTTGGAAGTAACATTAATATGGATGTGACAATTATAGCTATGCATTTTAGACACTAAATATTTCTTTGGTTTCACAACATTTCCTCCACGACAGGGTGAACCTGGCTTTCTCGGACCTCAGGGTGAGCCAGGGCTGCCAGGACTACCTGGAACCAAGGTCGGTTAATAAACATTTGCATGTACACAATTAAACTATACAAATGACTGCTTCTGTGCCAAATAATGCTCATATTATTTGACCATTTGCTACTTTAATCTATTCTGTGGTCACTGTGCTGGATGGGAAACTCATCCTGCAGAAATTAACCCAAACTTGGTGTTCAGAAACATCCCATTATATGTATACATTGGATCATCAGTATATATTTTATAATAAATGTGGCGTACTGACTAAAGCAATATGTTCATTGGCTGGATTGTGACAAAATCAGTGGACAGTCATTATCTGTTAATTCTGTTTCCATTTTCCACGTCTTTTAAAAGTTAAATCTTTAATCAGTCAAGGAATCCCTAAGGAACCTCTCTTCACCTGAAAAAATGAATTAAACAAAATTTTTGTGCTAAGCCTGTCTTTATAATTCAAATGTGTATGAATATTTAAAAGAGGTTTATGAGTAAGAATGATGTCATTGATTCAGAAAAAACATTTTCAATAATGTCTGTTTCAACAGGGAGAACGCGGAGAGCCGGGTCCACAAGGAAAGGGTGAACGTGGGGAGACAGGCCCACTTGGACCAAAGGTCAGGCCTAGCCACTACTACCAGTCACTTTTAAAACAGAGCCCTATGATTATCACTGATTACTAAAAAGTCCTCTAAACTTTTGCACAGAACCAGGTGTTTCCCACTCCTAAAACTGGGTTTTTGATTCCCCCTAGTGGCTATTTAATAGACAGGTCATATTTCTATTGGCCCAGAGGGAAAAACAGAGATAAAGAGAGACCTGGGGATCAAACAGGGTTCCAGCTGGCATATTTACATTGATCATAAAGACTTCTATTCGTATTTTGGTGTAGGCAGGATATAAATGACTTGAACAGACCTTACAAAGGAAATTACAGGCTTCGAATAAGATTAAGACTTGGGTCTTGATTTATTTTCCCTTTTCATTTACCGGTAATCATTTCAAAGCGCAATATGGAATTAATTATCTTTGTATGGTGGGCTGGTTCAACAGGTGGTTTCTGCATCAGTCAAGAGAGTGGTCTGACAAAATAGAATAGGAATTTCTTTTACTTACAAGACGTCCCAAAAGAAAACTAAACCCTCTCCCCTGAGTAATAGGTACTCCAGTTTAAATAATCAAGAGACTAGTCATGTAAGTGAGTGGCGTAATGAAGATTTCCCATAATTAGGCACTACTGTGGGTTTTTTTTTAACCAAAACTAAATATTAGTGTTGGGTAGACTTTTATATTAGTGATTGCTGTTCACTTTAGGGAGCACAAGGGGAGCCAGGAACATCAGGCCTCAAAGGATCCAAGGTCAGTCAGAGGTTTAAAGACTTTTCAATTTATATTAATAAGACGATTGTATTATTTTACACTGATAAATTTAGGAACTACATGGCTGTTTATCAATTATGTGTGTGCATTACAATGGTTTTCTGACAGCTCCTAAACCCTTAAAAAAACTTAGGTGACTTGTGTAAACATTTTTCGTCTCCTTGTTTCATTACTAAAGGGGGACACTGGAGACAAAGGGGATGTTGGACTTACAGGACCTGCAGTGAGTATCTAATATACAGAAGGCATCATGTTGAAACTAAAAATTTCAGATTATGACAAAGCAATTAATGATCGACAGTTTAAATCCAGTTCTAACACTGATTCATATGATCAAGGCCTTTAAGTGTACATGACTAATAAAGCCCAGAGTATTTAATCAAAATTAAGGCAACTTAATTTTGTGATAACTATACTTGTTCAACTACAATTTTTTACATTGTTTACCAAAATGCAACAGTTAAAAATGTTTTTTTGGTTGGCTCTTTTGGTTATGTCTGGTTATATCTTTTTCCAGGTTGTCTTGTCTGATTTGAAAAATGTTGACTGTTAGAGTGGTTATATGGCTGTGAATTCATTATTATGGCTGTGTATTTATTTATTTATTTTTTTACAAATGATGAATGTTGAATTAGGGATTTTAGAATGCTTTGAGTATTAGACAAACATTTGTAGACACCTGACCACCACATCTATGTGTGGTTCATCCCCAAACTGTTGCCACAATGTTGGAAGCACACAATTGTCTATAATGTCTTCCTTTCACTGGGACTAAAAGATCCAATCCTGTTCCAGTATGACAATGCCACTGTGCACAAATTGAGCTCCTTAAAGACATGGTTTGCCAAGGTTGATTTGGAAGAACTTGAGTGTCCTGCACAGAGCTCTGACCTCAACCCCACTGATCACATTTGGGATGAATTGGAATGCCAGCTGCACCCCAGGACTAAATCTGGAATGAGATGTTCAAAAGTCACAGATTGGTGTGAAGGTCAGGTATCTACAACCCTTTGGACATACAGTGTATACATCATTTAAAGGTGCATTAGTTGATTTTTTTTATTCCCTACATGTACAAAAAACACGGAAGATATGTAGAAAAAATCGGTAAAGGAGTGGCCTTAGCAAAATTGTTTTAAGTTGCTTAGAAAACCAATTTGGAATACTGATTACCAGTCTGGAATTCTTGTTTGTATTTGTTCATTTTACCTTTAAAAGCCTATTTACAATTAATGGAAAATAAAATATATTTATTAAAGGGTCCAGCTGGAGAGAAAGGTGACCAGGGCACAACTGAAATAATTGACTACAGTGGAAACATCCAAGAAGCGCTTCAGGTCTGAATACACAAGTTTATTTTTACGAGACATACTAAATGTCTATTTGGTTTTTTTTTTATGTGTTTTGTTATTCTATGTGAGTTTTTGTTATTCAATGTCAGCTTAATAATTTTTGTTTTGGTATATATTAATAACATATTTCCTATTATTCTATATGACAGTTCTTACCTGTTCATTGGTAATTTGTTGTTTGAGTATATAAGGTTGCAAAAATATTTGGTTTAATAAAACACAACATAGAAAAACTTCCACTGTTAAATTATTTGCATGCACCAAGACTTCACATTCCAGCAAGGAGGGCAGACATATCTAGTATTCTTATCTTATTACTTCACCTAATCTAATCACTTTTCACTGCCTCCTCTCTGCCTACAGAAGATAACCACTATTACAGTGACGGTAATAAATCTCCGTCTTGTCTGTGTTATATCCGTGCTGTACCTTGCCCTGCATGGACCCAGTTCTGTCCCTATAAATGTCCTCCTCTGCTAATAATGCACCTCACCTTGATGCTGAGTTACGTGTTCTGACTAAAGACATTATTCTAGATGTAAGATATCCTTTATAACATAGCTTCTAGTTTTGTGTCATAATGAGCATGGTTTGTAAGCTAGACTGACACTTGGTAGAAGAGTACAGAAGGCTTTTGTAAAATCAACACAAGGTTTTTCTTATATTAGGGCAGACATTGATCTCTCTAAGCCTTATAAGAGGATAGGAAGGACTTGGACCTGGTTCAGGAGTTGCTACTCATCCTAAGGAAGTTAATATTACACTGTTGCATTAATTATAGATTTGTTTTACCTTTACTATCATGTCAAATGTATTTTTTTGTTATTACCTAACACATTAGCTGATGTATAGTGTCTTGCAAACTATTTCCTTAAAGACTGACAAATAAAAATAGAAAGAATAGAAAGAACTATTTAAATAAGTACATATTGATTTAATATGCAAACGTGTCTAATATTAATAATATCAAAAAAAAGAAGAAGAAAAAGAGGAAGAAGATAATTTACTTTATCAGCAAATCATGTAATCCCTTATTTAATTGAAAATAGAACAAAGACAACAAATCAAATGTTGAAACTGAGAATTTTTATTGTTTAATGCAAAATATATGCTCATTTTGAATTACATGCCAGCAACACGTTACAAAAAAAGTTGGGATGGGGCAACAAAAGACAAATGTTGTGTAATGCTAAAAATGCAAATAATTTGGGGATTTCATCATCTGCAGTGCATAATATTAAGATTCAGAGAATCCTGAGAAAGCTCTGTACACAAGGGATACAAGGCTGAAAACCAATACTATATCCTCATGATCTTTGGGCCTATTGGTGGCGCTGCATTAAAAACAGACATGATTCTGTAGTGGCAATCACTACATGGGCTCAGGAACACTTCCAAAAACCATTGCCTATGAACACAGTTCATCAATGAGATCCATCAATCCAGAAACACTGCTGCCTTCTATTGACCCAAGCTCATTTAAGATGGACAGAAGCAAAGTGAAAAACTCTCTGGTGGTCTGACAAATCAAAATTTAAGTCTTTTTAGAAATCATGGATGCCATGTCCTCTGGGCTAAATATGAGAGAGACCATTGGGCTTGTTGTCAGCACACAGTACAAAAGCCAGCATCCATGATATTATAGCAGTGCATTAGTGCACATGGCATGGGTAGCTTGCACATCTGGATAGGCTCTATTAATCCTGAACAATATACACAGGTTTTGGAGCAACGTATGCCGCTATTCAAACAACATCTTTATCAGGGAAAGCCTTGATTATTTCAGCAAGACACTGCCAAACCATATTCTGCAAGTATTACAACAGCATGGCTCTGTAACTGAAGAGTCTATGTGCTGAACTGGCCTGCCTGCAGTCCAGACCTGTCACCCATTGAAAACATTTGGCACATCATGAAATGGAAAAAAGCAACAACAAAGGAGACCCTGAACTGTTGAGCAGTTGAAATTCTATATCAGGCAAAAATGGGACAACATTTCACTTTCAAAACTCCACAAAATGGTCTCCTCAGTTGCCAAATGTTTACAGAGTGGTGTTGAAAGAAGAGGTGATGCAACACAGTGGTAAACATGCCCCTTCCCAACTTTTTTTGAAATGAGTTGCTGGCATCAAATTCAAAATGAGCACATATTTTCCAAAAACAAATTCTCACTTTAAAAATTTTACATGTTCTTTTTGTTCTATTTTAAATTAAATATGGCATTATATGATTTGCAAATCATCTCATTCAGATTTTATTTATAAATTACACAATGTCTCAACTTTTTAGAAACAGAGTTGTAAAACCAAAATAAATTTTGATTAAATAAACTTGCTTACTACAATCCCTTCCAGTTAAAGTAGCAGATAGAGAGCAGGCATGTGTGCACTTTCCTATTTCTTCTATGATTCTCTAATTTATTGTTCTGTACGCTAGTTTTGTGACCTTGAAAACCCAAAAATCATGCACTGAATTTTGTGGATGTATCTGATATTTGTTCACAACTAAATGCAACTGTGAAAATAGCTTTACAGTTTTAGTCATTTCTGATTTGTAGAATATCTACTGTTATTGATAATGTGGTTATATGGCTTTGAAGGCTATTATAAGAAATTTCTCTCCATTGTAGTTTTTAAAAACGATTTCTATTACCACACAAATAGAGGTACACAAATAGAGGTTTGTGTACATAATAACTTGTTTTTGAATTAAGTGAGAGAATAAAGCCATCGGTTTTGGAGTTTGAAATGACTCATGGTTCAATCCAGTGAATTAAACTATGCGCAGACACATTTAATTGGGTATATGTAAAGACATTAACCTAGAAGCTGCACCTGCCTGACACTGTTGTGGCCAAGTGTATGCACTACTGGAATATACTCACACTCTTTTACAATTAAAGGGCCAACAGTTTGCAAGGTAGAAAAAAGGCGTTTCATATATTTTTCATTAGGTTGAAGTTTTACGACAGGCTTGAGTGCTAATTGGCTACAAAAGCAGTGGCTGCGCTTGAGTGTATATTGTTAATTAGTGTGTCAGTGTGGTCTACCATGCTGAATCAACGCTGCTACATTGCTTAAAGCCACTCGTGTGTTTCTTAGCATTTTCCTGCTGCTCCTGAATGAGATGTCCAGGGCTGCCTTTAAGAATTCTGCCTTTTCTTGCACATTAGTTCTTTGCAAATCTAATTAGAAAACAGTTCTTGTCGATAACATGGGATTTTTGTGTGAGTTTGTTTTTTACATTTATGGTTAATGAGAGCCTATGTTTGTAGCTTTAATTGGTACAGTTAAACCAGCTGCAGTGAATGGAGCTCAGGCATGACAGTTATAAACGCATGCTTTGGCATTCCCAAGTGTGTTGGAAATCTTTAAGTTATTCATTTAACACATTTCTGTATAATGGAAGATGATGCATGATGTATAGCTAAATGTGTTCATGTGTGTGTGTGTGTGTGTGTGTGTGTGTGTGTGTGTGTGTGTGTTTGTATGTTTGTATGTTTGTTAGGGTCCCCCTGGACCTCCTGGACCAATTGGACCACAGGGCATTAAGGTACTAATAGAAGAAAAGCCTAATAAATGCCCATAAACAGATCAACTAAACAAAATATAGCAAATATTTGACAAATGCCAACTTATTATCATTATGGAATATAAGACAGCAAGGGAACAAGCTTGACTAGTGATCAAAGAAATACTATACATCCTTTTGACAGGGTGATCAAGGTCCTCCAGGTCTTCCAGGCCTTGATGGAGAGAGGGTAAGAAAATAAATACTGGCTGTTTTCTTATTTCATTAAGTAATTTTTTTTATTTAAGAGAAATTACTTATCTTGTATCTTATCTTTTGTATGAAATTTCCTCTATGTATCATAATGTTACTACATTACTGCATATATGCACTGTTGTCAGGGTCACAAGGGTTCAAAAGGAGACATGGGAATGCCGGGAATGTCTGGCGATAAGGGATCTGTAGGATTGCCCGGGCTACCAGTTAGTGTCACATATTTTACAATATATATACTACCATATTATCATACCATACATACATGAGATTCAGTATTGGCAAGTGCTGATTGAATGAAAAATTTGGAAAAATACATTGTGAAAATGATAATAGTTATTATAACAACGTGTATGCAGGGTTTCAATGGTCAGAAAGGAGATAAAGGTGACACTGGCCTGCCTGGACCTCAAGGACCATCTGTAAGTTCAGCATATATTAGGATTCAGACCAGTAGAATATGACTAACTGTATAATACATGATAATACATAATCCATAATATATAATATCTCTTGACTGTATGTCTTGTATTAACAGATTATAGGCCCTCCTGGGGCACTTGGTCCACATGGTCCTCCCGGTCCAATGGTAAGTCTGTATGGTCAGACATTTAAGCAGTTTAATAGCTGGCTATGCTTACTGGCATAGCCTATATCAGGAGATTCTTTGAAAGTTATATACTGAGTACATAAAGACAGTTGGCAGCATTTTCATGCTTGTTAGCCTATAATTAAAACATTTCTAATTTTCTGATACTTTAGTCTTTTGTGTTAATATTTTAATATTCATATTACTGTTACTTTATTTGCATGTTACTTTATATGTTGCTTGTTTACATATTACTTTGCTTGTTGGTGAAATTTAGGGACCTCATGGACTCCCTGGACAAAAGGTAAGTAAAAAAAAGTTTCATAATTATATAAATGTCTATTTGACCTCTAAATAACCATATCAGTAAATTCATGGTTCATAACGCATAAATGAATATAAAAAAATGGGTAAGAATCCTTTCTCGTGGAATGTTGAAAACAGCCAGACATTAGTTATTTAAAATACACACCAATCAGCTGAGAAGGCTAAGGGCTTTACTTCAGAGCCCAGCATGGGATATTTGGAATTCTAACTCATAACCTTCTATTCACTAGCAGAGAACCATAATTACTGAGCTAGAGCTAATATCATACCATTCACCTCTATCACAACTGGAGCTAAGTAATGTCTTTAGATCATACTTTTATTCCCTGAACCATGCTCTGCTGCTCCTCTGCATTTAGGGGGAAGCAGGTTTGCCTGGTTTGAAGGGAGCACGTGGGGAGCCCGGGCATAAGGGTGACCGTGGACCCATGGGCCTCCCTGTAAGTTGCTAGAATAAGCTACGCATGCTGTCATATTAATGCTAAAATCTAATCCTTGCAGCCTTTTACTCAACATCTTTCAGGAACTTTCCTCCATTTTCTATTCTCTTCTTACTTGTGATTTCTAATGTAGAAATCTATGTAGATCTAATGTAGATTTATGTATCTTTGTTTTTTTTTCTCTTATTTTCAACCTTGCCTGCTCTTCTGTGCCTGTCCACCTTCTGTGCCAAAGTCTTATCTGGATACTGTACTTCCCACTCTGTGTTAACAACTCAGTTGACAGTTTTTTGGCCACCTCACTGTTCATCATGTACTAATCCCTGTCTTCATGTCACTCATACCTCCACAAACTCACAGGGAGCGTCTGGCTTGGATGGCAAGCCGGGATTAAGGGTGAGTCTCACACGAACAAACTTCATCCCCCAGCTGCCTTCTCCATGTAGGATTCCAAAAGACAATCTGGACAAAAATTATTGGAAAAATATATGTTTGAGGAGAACATCAGAGTTATCAATATTCCAATGCTCTTTTCAGGATGCTGTTCCAATGCTTATTTTTAATGTTCAATCCATACACGTATATATGTATATATATACAGTGCATCCGGAAAGTATTCACAGCGCATCACTTTTTCCACATTTTGTTATGTTACAGCCTTATTCCA
>JAQQZR010000001.1:13109755-13134331 GCA_030068235.1 Notoglanidium macrostoma
CATTTTGGAATAAGGCTGTAACATAACAAAATGTGGAAAAAGTGATGCGCTGTGAATACTTTCCGGATGCACTGTAAAATGAAAAAAATGTTCCTTTCAATAAAAGGACAAAAGGTCAAATGAGATCCCTGTCTGTCTGCTGATGAGTGTAAAATTAACACAGAATTAACACCCAGTTGTCTATTAACATAATACCATTTGTCATTATCACTTCATTCCTTTGGGATTGACTTCTGCATGGAAATACCAATTCTATGTGAAATAAAAGTGAATTAGCAAATACATGCCAGGCAAGCACATTCAAAGGCATTATTACCCACTGCAAGGTTTTTAAACAATTACAGAAATTTCTTATATAATTTCTTATGTGAGTAATGAAATATTACTCACATTTTGGCCAGGGGACAAGAAAATGCATTGCATTTTCACTGATTATAGAAAAATATGTGAACAACTAATGCAGTGAATTCGATATGTTTCCAGGGTACAGATGGCCCAATTGGTGCTCCTGGTCCTGCTGGTCCTAAAGGAGATAGAGTAAGTTTAATGAGAATACACATCCTGGTGCCAAGGTCATATTTGAATCGCTGTGCTTGATCCACCATCGTATTATGTTTTTTATTTAATTATCAATCAGTTTGGAATACAAGACTCTGAGTTCTGAGTAACATTACCAAAGTATTCAACTTCAGTGCCTAGCCATGCAATATAATTTCCTTAAGGTTTTCTTGTCACTGGGTGTGGCAAGTGTGAGGGAAAATGCAACGAAATTATAGTGAACATGTCTTCATGGTATACAAGTTGTATTATTTAAAGTTTTCTACACTAGCAAGGATATTAGCATTTAATAATTAATAATTTTTGAACCATACATTTAATTTTCTTAAAAGCTTATGTGCACTGGTAAGCCTATCTTGTGTCATGTTTATGTTTTTTAAGTACCATAAAAATAGTTAGCAATATTTGGTAGTGTCATGGTGCTCACGCCATCGCGGCATAGCTGAGTCACAAGTGCAGGATCAGGAGATGGAGATAAAAGCAATACCGTGTTTATTAACACAACGGGCAGAGTTACAATAACGGCAGGCAGTAAGAGTAATCCACAGATACAGAAAAATAGGTCACTCGATCAGCAAACAGAACACAGATAATCCAAAAGAGAAAGAGCAGTAGTCACTAATCACAAGTGGAGTCAAACACAATAAACAAACATGGGAAATTAAACGCTCGGCCGACTACACGGGGGTAAGTTCAATGCTTCGCAAAGTCGAAGCGCAAAAGGCAGTAATTTTAAAACACAGCTAATTAGTCCGTGATGAGATGCACCTGTCTCCCATTATCAGTCCTCGTGGCTGGGAGCAGGTGCTGATGGGAAATGTAGTCCATGTGTTTGGGGTGTTCTCCGTTAGTATGCGTAAGTGCGCGCTCCCGTGACGGAGATGAAGAGCGCACCGTGTGCATGGCCGAGATTTCACAGCGTGCTGTGGATTGAGTAAGGAGTGGCTCATGACAGAACCCCCCCCAAATGCACTCCCGGAGCGCCCAACAGCATCGCTTCTCTGAGGTCCTGGGCCTGTAGGGGCAGGCGTATGACTGGGTGCTACCACGCCGGAATTTTGCCATGGTGAGGGTGTGGGTAGAAACTCAGGCAGGAACTTGGGCATAGAAGCAGGCTTGGCTGGGCAACCCGGAACACAAGCAGGCTCAGTGAGTTGCGCAGGAACAGGAGCAGGCTCGGAGAGCGCGACGGGGACTCGGGCAGGCTCGGAGAACTTGGGCAGGCTCGGAGAGCGCGAGGAGAACTTGGGCAGGCTCGGAGAGCGAGAGGGGAACTTGTGCTGTGACTTGAACTGCGACAGGAACTTGCGCTGTGACTTGAGCTGCGATGTGACTTGAGCAGTGACGGGAACTTGCGCTGTGACTTGAGCTGCGACAGGAACTTGCGCTGGCTCAGGCGCTGAGATTTGCATGGAAACAGGTGCTGAGATTTGTGTGGGAACAGGCGCTGAGACTGGAATCTAAACAGGGACAGACTCTGTGACTGGAACTGGAACGGGAGCTGGTTCCATAACATTTACAGTCTCTTTGACGTTTAAAGGAACAGTCTCTAGGCTTGAGCTTTAACTGTTACTGAAACAGGGATGAGCGCAAGCTTCGTGACTTGTACTCTCACTAGAACAGGATCAGGAACAGACTCTGTGACTTGAGCTGTGAGTGCTACTGGAACTGGAACTGGAACAAAAGCAGATTCCATGACAGTGACAGGCCCTGTAGTCTGAACAGGAGCAAGAACCTGAACAGTTCTAGAGGCTTGGACCAGAACGGGTGCTTTAGCTTGAGCTGGAGCTGGTTCAGTAGCTTGACCTGGAGCTGGTTCAGTAGCTCAGGCTGGAACTGATTCCGAAGCTTGTACTTTCATGGGAACAGGCTCTGTGACGTGCACTTGTAATGGAACAGGCTCTGTGACGTGCACTTGTAATGGAACAGGCTCTGTGACGTGCACTTGTACTGGAACAGGCTCTGTGACGTGCACTTGTACTGGAACAGGCTCTGTGACGTGTACTGGAACAGGCTCCGAGACCTGCACTGGAACAGGCGCTGACTTATATGTGAACAGTCTCCTTGACCTTGACGTGCACTGTTTCCTTGACCTTGACGTGAGCAGTCTCCTTGACCTTGACGTGAGCAGTCTCTGTAGCCATGAAATGAACAGTCTCTGTGGCCATGAAGTGAGCAGTCTCTTTGACCATGACTGAAGAGGGCTCTGGCCTGGTGATTGAACAGGAATAAGCTCCATGTGAGCGACTGTGGCTTGAACTGGAGCGGAACTAGGAACAGGAACAGGAACAGGCTCCATTTGAGTGACTTTGGCTTTAATTGAAGTGGGACTAGAAAGTGGAACTGGCTCCCTGTGAGCGACTTTAGCTGAAACAGGAGCAGAACTAGGAACTGGAGCAGGCTCCCTGTGAGTGACTTTGGCTGGAACAGGAGCGGAACAAGGAACTGGAACTGGAGCGGGCTCTGTGAGAGCGACTTTGTCTGGAACAGGAGTGGGCTCTGGGAGAGTGACTGTGACTTGCCCTTGTGGAGATCCATGCTTGGGTTCAGATGTAGTATTTGTCACAAACTCTGGCGAAGAGAGAACAGAAACCGGCTCCGTGAGAGTTACTTTGGCAGAAACAGGAGCGAGCCGTGGGAGAGAAGCTGCGACTGGAAAGGCTTCTGACCCTTGTGGCGATCCATACTTGGGTTCAGCCGTGGTATCTGTCACAGGCTCTGGTGAAGGTGTTGCCCCGGTGCGGTTTTGGACTCGGGTGTGGAATAGGAACCGGACTTTGGCTCTGGCGTGGACCTTGGCTCTGGCGTGGACCTTGACGTGGTAACCTCCATTTCAGACATTTGAGGGGGCTTAGGAGTGGTAGCCTCTTTTTTGGACATTAGAGGCAGCTTTGGAGCAGAAGCCTCTTTTTCAGCTCTTAGAGGGAGAGGTTGCCTCTTTCTTTGCCTCTGGAGGGGACTCTGGAGCGGTTGCCTCCTTTTTGGCCTCTAGAGGGGGCTCTGGAGCGGTTGCCTCCTTTTTTGCTTCTGGAGGAGACTCTGGAGCAGTTGCTTCATTTTTGGCCTCTGGAGGGGGATCTGGAGCGGTTGCCTCCAGATTAAAGGCATCATAAAACCAGCTGAGTGCCTCACCAAAGTCTTTAGGGTTTTTATATCCGTATGCTGCATGCTGATAAGGTTTTCAGCAAACCGCAGTGCAGGTCCGGTGAGCCAACCAGATGAGGTGCCTAGGTTCTACCAAACTTTCCCAATGGGTCAAGCGATCAGCAAACAGAGTATTAAAGGGTAATCCAAAATCAGTGATCCAAATACAGAAAAGAGAGTCCAATACACACTAAATCAAAACACGGGTATAAAACGCTCTGCAGACTACACGGGAGTAAGTTCAATGCTTCCCAAAGTCGAAGCGCAAAAGGCGGTCCTTTTAAAACACGGGTAATTAGTCCGTTGATGAGATGCACCTGTCTCCCATTAGCAGTCCTCGTGGCTGGGAGCAGGTGCTGACGGGAACTATAGTCTGTGTGGTTGGGGTGTTCTCCTCAGTATGAGGAAGTGCGCGCACCCGCGACGGAGATGAAGAGCGCACCGCGCGCATGGCCGAGATTTCACGGTGCGCTGTGCTTTGATTAAGGAGCGGTTCGTGACAGGTAGTTTTAGCCTTGTGAACTACTGATTACTCAGTGAGACATGTTGCATTAGAATGCACATCATTGTTTTCGTGCACTTGTAGAATAAAAAGACTGTTTTCAACACCTTATGCAGTTCTTTGCTTTGTCTTTATGGGGAAATCTTAAAGGTTGTCTGTCCTACGACAGATGGTTCATACTTAGAAAAGGCTCCAAGTAGCATTCACTAGTGGAGTGAGTTGAGACCAAGGAGATGAGGAAGTAGATTGAAGACATTGAGTATAGTCCTCTGATCTTGTTATTGTTATTGTTATCTCTGCACTGTCAGATAAAGTGTATTGATTGGTAAAACAAGTAATTACACAGGCATGCTTGAATGCAAATAGAGATTCTTTAAATAACGTTCACCATATACTATGGTTGCCTTTCATAGATGTTATAGACATTTGTGATATTTATTTGTGAGCTTTTCATCTACCTTTAAAGATTGAATGTTGCTTTATCTTAGCCCATGTGCTCTGTGGTGAGTTTGAGTAATTCTCATCCTCAATAAATTGTACTATTAATACTTGAGTGATTCTTGTCCTCAATAAAGCACAATACTCTGTGTCTTAGATGTTTGTTTTATGACATCTGCATTATTAAGACAGTAAAAATTTAGATTTCCACTCATTACTTTTTCAACAATTTATCTTTGCATATCAGTAAAAAGAGTAACCTATAACTTAATAGACCACTATTCTGACAAAACATGTAGACTGGTAGGCTATCAGGTTTCCAGAAGAAACCATGGCAGGTTCTCCAAGATGCTTAGAAAATAAAACTGCACAAAGTATAGCTGAGGCTACAGATGCGTTTAAAAAAAAAAAAAAAAGGGGTTGTCACACCAAATATTGACTTTAATGCTCTTTATATAGTATTTTCATGCAGAAACATTAAATGAAGATATCAGTTTTGATATAGAACCGATAACTGTCCAAAGAACTATCACTTGAAGATTTTTTGTTTCAATTAATAGTTTTTCATTTACTTGTCACAGGGTGAGAAAGGTGATACAGGTGAACCAGGACCAAGAGGACCATATGGATTACCTGTAAGGCTATTCTTTTAATTTCAGGAAAACTGAATAAAATCTACTGATGTTAATACTGATACCAGTGAATTGGTTGATTTTAATTTGTGGAATTCTCTTCTTCCCTCAGGGTGCTGCTGGGACACCTGGCTTGGATGTGAGTTAGCAGACCACATTACTGCTGAGACTTTTTTTTTTTTTACTGTTTCATTGGTTTCATAACAGCATTTTGTCACTCAAGTTATGCATCCCTCAGTAGTTAGGCCTCAAAGCATGTGTAATTATTTGCAGTTATATTTTGCAGGGGTTACCAGGCTTAAGGGGAGAGAAGGGCGACGTGGGGGAAAGAGGAGAAAAGGTGACCATGACATAGATAAGTGTGCTCAGGGAATCTTTCAGTAAACCTTAATTAGAGGATCTGGTGTCAATGGACCATGAAGGCTTATCTTAGGGCAAAAAGTACATATTGACAACAATATTACACACAACCATAATTCTTTATACATTTTGATATATAATTGTAATCTAAGCAATACAATGTCCTTTATCTGCCATATGTGCCACATGGACATTAAATATTTAATGGACTCTTAATCCTTATTTAGAGGCATGCTCTTGAGTCATTCTTTCTTCTTCAATAAGCACTTTGTTCAGGTCAGGGTCACAGTGTGTCCAGAGCATATACACAGCAACACTAGGCATGAGGCAGGAATACAACTTACACACACTCACAAATAGGGGCAATTTAGTGTAGCCAATCCACTTACTGACATTTTTAGACAGTGGGAGGAAACCGGAGAACCTAGAGAGCATGCTCAGAGTTAATCAAAATATACTTGATAAAATTTTATCATTCAGCATTTCATTTTCACTTCATTTTATCACCACATAATCACCCAACCTAACTTAATAAGAAAAACAACAGCAGAAAAATATCCTGGGATTTAGTCCTACACCAACAATAAATATTTTAGAGATATACAGTAGTCCATTGACAGCAGGAATAGCTGCTGAATTTTAAATCTGCATTTCCTCTAGTTTGTCCTCTTATTTCTCTCATGCATGCTGACCATTTCACTGCAGAACTACTACTACCTAACTCAGCTTTTTATCATCTGACTGACACTGGGCAACTTTTACATGTCATGGAATGTGCTAGAAATCCTTCACTCAGGATAATAAGCAACATAATATATTCATTTTGCAAGTTAAAATCAGTTTTTATACTGTAGTAAGTCCATTACAGGTGACAAAGGAAGCAAATGGAAGTTTTTACATTAATATATTTAAACTTAAAACTGACAAAATAATTATTACTTAGTTGACCTTTTCTTATATACTTAAATTACTATTATTATGAAATACGGTGAAAGCTATTGATAACATACGTAAGTGTCTTTGCAAGAAATGCCTGAAAATTTGCCTTTTTTCCACTATAGTCAGATTCCATGACATGATGGGTAAATAAGGACATTTGTAATCTCTGCTGGTTGTTTATAATCATATAGAATGTTGCCTCATTTATATGCAGCCAATCAATTTTAAGAAAACTGTATCCCTTCCTTGTAGATGGTTGCACATAATACTTATATATGAGAATATATAATAACATGTACTATATATGACATATGACATGGTTCTAAGAATCCGTTCACTTCACAAGCATTAAATTAATGAATCTCCAAATTCATCTTTTCCTCATGAAATTCTATAATTTCGACCAATGCATTCATCATCAAAATATCCAAAGTATTCATTATTACTTTCCCCATCAATTTAAAATATAATTATGGAGCAGGTTATTGTCCATGTTCATTTAGATAATATCAGCTTGTTCTTTTTTTAACATAAGGCATGAAAGCAGACTCTCATAGACTCTCATGCATTAGGACTCAAAGAAAGGGATACAGTTTTTATGCTGTGTGATTTTATGTGTAGATAAGATGTGCTTTTTTGTGATCTGGGGTGTCTTCCACACACTTTCTCTTCCCTTGTGGCCTCTGAGACTCATCATTCCTTCTCCCTTCACCTGCAGATGTAGCCTCCCTGGTTCTTCCTTTCTGATATCCTATCCCTACCTAATGTCCTTTCATTTACTGGATGATAGCTTTACCATTTACTGACACAAAACTCATTTTTAATTAAGCTGAATGCAGACCAATTGTGTGTGGGTTTGCAGGTTTACCTACATTTTTCCCCATACATGTTACCTTTCCTTACACAATATATTTAGCTTTGCAAACACATTAATAACACTGAAATAAATAAAGATATACACAGAAAATTGTCTGTAATAGCATCATTCTCATTTACTTTGAAAAAAAATATTCTCCAGCTGATCACACCATTGTGTCCACAGGGGGAGAAGGGAAAGAAGGGCAAAAAAGGGCCTAAGGGGGAGAAAGGAGAACAGGGTGCCCCTGGATTAGATGCACCCTGCCCATTGGTATGTGCCAGCTGAGGGCTGGAAAACCTCCCCGTGACCTAAGGCAGCTGAATCCCTCAGGGAAGAGTGATCCTTTGCACAATCTGGCAACCCAAATGCCCCTGCAGTGTGTGCTTAAACCTCTAGTGGTGTCTTGCTTTCCATACACTTTACCACAATGTTTAGGTATGACAAATATCTGGCTCATCATTACATGATATAGATGAAAATGGAACAAGAATGGTGGGTGAAAGTGGTTGCCAGCTAGTGCCAGGCCACTCCTCTCTGCCCTGTGCCGTGCCCTCACAGTGAGAGGCCGGAAGGGCGCCTGCAGCCTCTGTCCCAGTAACACTCCCAGTTCCGTTTCTATGACACAGGGTATCCGGGGCTTTAAGGGTGAAAAGGGCGAGCCAGGCCAGCCTGGTCTGGATGGGCTGGATGCCCCGTGCCAATTGGTACAGTATCCTCTTTTCCTATCCTCTCCTGTGCATGCCACCATTCTCTGTGTCCACACTATGGCGTGGCTACACTCATGCATCGCTAGCATAATGTCAAAGCTGCCAGCCTGTTCTTCAACATGCCTCACTGACTTATGAGTTCAATAGGAAAATGGAAGTTACTCTGCTCCGACTCCATCTGCTGCATACCATGCATGTGCTACTTATCACATTCTTAACTGATTTAAATTGCTTTGTTTTGAGCATTGCATTCATAATTTAGTAGCACATCATTTATTCTCAGCCCTTCTTACACTATTAGTGATCTTTGTGCTTCCCAATAACAGAACATGCAAGCAATATATAATTGTATAGTGATATAAAACATTATATTTATTCAGTATCAGCCATGTAGCATGTCAGTGGCAATTTCCTAAACATCATTAACATTTGCATTCGATTGAGACCCTTTCCTTCTCACTTTGATTGAATCTGCCTGGGTGAAATTGATATCAATTCCTTGTAGGACAATATTAGACATATCAGAGTTTTTAGACTCTACAACCAACTCTGACTAACCTGCACCCCATAACTTGAAACTACATGACTTTCATTGCAGTAGCAGCATGGGCCTAGTCTTCATATTCCTACTTATCTTCTACCTGTTCCAGTTGGGCACAGCAGAAATATGGATATATTCAGCCCTTGGCTCCTCCTGCACCATTTTAAATATTTGACTCCTTTTTAAACCCCAATGTGGCTAGTGATTAATCCTTATGTTCTTGCATATACATATTTGGGGTAGGCTAATTTCATTGGCCTAGTTTCATGTTCTTCTTAGCTTACATGCACTTTGTTGTCAAAAGTATATTTCACCTTTTGTTGGGTTTCCATTACTGGGTTATTGCATGTCCTTTTTTCAAATAGTATAACAGAGAATATGCTACATGACACTTGATAGTGTTTGGTTTTACATGTATTCATTTAAAAATATGATTTTATGTGTGAATATTACATTTTGTGTTTCTTATTGCATGCACCAGTCTTTTGTGTGTCCTTGGTAAAAGAATGTTTTTTAGTATTTTTGGAAAGCTAGAAAATTTGGAAAAATAAATATTGTGGAAACTTAACTTTTAATTTTAAAATAGTAAATAAATAAAAAACATTAATGGTTAAAAAAAACCAAAAAAAAAACACCACCTGGTTTTTTTTTTCTTATTTTCTTATCTCTTTCCACAATAGGGGCCAGATGGATTACCAATGCCTGGCTGCTGGCAAAAGGTAAGTATCAAAACTCCACGGTTTTGTATGTTACAATATTAGTTGTTTCTAAGTGTATTATTAAAGTCTGTTTGCAGCCCTGCTCATGTGCAATTGCATGGGTTTTAAATTACACATCCTGAGTAACAGTGTCTGATGTTAACTGTGAGCCATTGACTTTCTCATATCTTACAATGTCCCTTTTTGTGATTCTCTTACAGTGAACAGTCTAACTCAAACCGCATGGAATTTGTACATAATGCTTCACTATTGTATTTATAGTTTGTATTTTAAATTGTGAAGAAGAATATAAATGGATCTTAATATAAATATGTGTGTACACTGTGGGGTAAAAGCGAAAAGATCATGAGCCTTACCACACCCAGCTGCTTCTACTCACCCTTGTGCTGTCATGGCGGTGTGTGTCACATTCACATAAGCATTGTGGAGTTTATATCATGTGTGTGACTCACCATAAGACTCTTAAACACAAGGACAGGTTTGCATGGTCCTTGGAGAAAAGAATGGATACAGAAATGGACTAATGAGGAACAAGGAAAAGGTGGAAGAGAAAGAGGAGGCGATGGAGAGATCAGGACTTGCTCTCGATCTAAATATCTATCATCCCATCATGTCGTACTACCAGCTCAAAAGACTAAAGACTGTCTTAAAATAAGCATGTAAATATCACATTGTCGCTGTGATCAAAATGCTATGGCTTCTGCAGAGCACTAACTGGCTGTTCTTACTTTGTCTAATAAGGAATATTTGGCCCTGAGGTTTAATTTGACTTTTTGTCATCTTCTCAAGGGAGTCACACCTTGGCTGGTGGCCTGAGAGAGACATTTAAATGGAGGTAGAATGAGATTGTTGGTTTTCTTTATTGTTAAGAAGTCAGTTTCTTCAGCACTTCGGGTTTCATTCTCTGAGTGCCACGACTTATTGAAACGAACAATGGACTGTAAGTACAGGCTGAGCGGAAGAAGGGGCAGCTGCTGCACTGTCTTCATCCAATCCTGGGTCGGGTGGCGGATCAGAAACTCCAACCTAAATGCATTTTATTTGAAAGAGTGTGTGCAAAAGGATGGAGATTTCCAACACCTGTCCCATCATCAGGAATGGCTTCTCTGTATTCTTCTGAAATGGGATACTTGATGGGATCTACTGAGGATTACATTTAAAAAAAAAAAAGCTTTCTTTTCAGTTGTCATTCCCTTATTGTAAGCATTTTCTTTGTGTTTTGAAAAAAATGTTTCACACAGAATGAAGAATTCCAAAATATACAATATTGCAGCTGATATAACATATATAACATAAAAAAAACCATTCTGTTCATATATCTCACAAGCCACTGATGACAACAAAATACAGGTTTTTCTTTGTAGTGTTTTTATGATTTATGATTTCAATATAACTGACGTTCCTGCATGTCAAGGTGAAATGAAATAGTGTCCCTTGCCCCTGAAAACTTTGACAACTTTTAAGGAGTGCATGTTTTCTTCTGAAGCTAGCAGTTATTTTAGTCATCACTCCGAATACCATTTAAGGTGTTTTATTTCTATCATTTGTGCCACAATATTTTTACATTGTGTGCAGTGTAATGTACACAAATGATGATTTATGCAAATGTTTCCAATCCAGTCAAAGTTCTAGCAAACACCAGGGGCAGCACTAACAGTATATATATTTTTAATCTCTAAACTACATTAATGTTGCCTGCCATCAGTGGTATGTGCTATAACATTCCAGAGCCATTGGAAAGTTTCTGAGAAATACAGCCTTGCAGTCCTTTAGTGTTGCATTAGCCATGTGATGACAGTCATATATACACTTAAGCTGCACTGTGTTTGATGGAGCAGTTGCCTTTTGACTGAGTATGTATCGGCATTTCTGAAAGGTCCCTTCAAAGGCAATTCATTTAGTGTGTGTGTTTGTATATACAGTTTATATTCAAGCTAACTGAAACATTTGCATTTGCCTGTGTACCTTTAAGTAATGCAATGTTTGTTTTATACTTAAGCATATTGCTGGAACACAGAGTCATTCCTTTTAACATGAGGTAGCTTTGAAGGTCTTTTTACCTTTCAGTATTAATCATGTATGGTGGAGTTCTGCACTGAAAAGCAAGACAATATGAATGGATGTAATGCTTCAGATCTTCACTCATTTGAATCTTGGGGAGCATTGGTTAACATGGTTTCATTACACCATACTGCATCACAGTTTATGTTGGGCTGCTTACTTTCAGTCATATGTTAAACAGACACTTTGTTCTTGCTGTTATTCATTCTTTAAGTAAAAAAAAAAAAGGATCGACAAGTAAGAACATGCCACATGCAGTATTCACAGGCTGTGTGGAAATAGTCCCACTCCCATTGTTAATTGAATGTAGAATAATTATATGTATAATGGACTCTGTGTGTGCAGTTAAATATTTGCTCATTAGACTAAAAGTGCAATTTATACATTTCTTGTACAGTATGTATTAATTTGTGAACCATATTCAGTATATGAATACAAATGTCAATTACACCCATTTAGTGTAAGTTATGAAAGTATATTTTAATCACTTTTACATTGGCACTGGTGATTCCGATGTTTTCCAAGAGTATAGTGTGGATGTGAAGCAGGCTTAAATGTTGAGCCAGTCATATTTTCTTTATTTTGATTCAGATATGGCAAGTTCTTCTTTTTGAGCTGTCATTTTACACTTCATTTTAAGTGCATGAGAGCCAAATGCAACATCTGGTAACTTTTTTCTTTCAATATTAGCATAAAACATTTATCGATACATTTCAACATTGGTGCTGTTTAAATACATACATTTTGTTGTTGTTATTATTATTGTTTACTTGTTGTCATAATACGTTTCCACTTTTCATAAACGGTTACTTATGAATTATGTTTTTTAGAGATTTGTCTAGAACTTTCTACACTATTCAGTTTACTTTTTTCCAGAAAGCACTAGGCAATAATTTAACTGATTTTTTTTCCTTTCATTTTTTTTTTGCTTTTAAATCCGTGAGATAAATGCTATGATGATGTGTCAGTGAGTTTCTTGTAAATAATTCATATGGTATTGGGTCTGTGATTTTTGGTTATTTAGCAGAATCAAACTTTACAGACATACATCATGCAGGACCACCTGATGTTTAGATGGATGTGCAGGCTAATTCTCTCTCTCTCTCTCTCTCTCTCTCTCTCTCTCTCTCTCTCTCTCTCTCTCTCTCTTTACTTGACTTTTATTCATTATTAATTTCCTGATTTAAAAGAAAAAATGTTTAATTTGAGAAAAGTGTTTTCTAATTTCTTTAATCTCCTCATGTTGTTAATGAGTGTCCATAAAAGGCTCAATTCATTTCAATACGTTTTGTGACAGTCCTGTTGAGCCAAATAAACTCCTCTCAAGTATATGCTGCAGTTCTTTTGTTTCTACTTAATTTAAAAGAGACTTCAAAATTGATCCTAAGAGTGGTGTGGAGTGGGTGAGTTTAAACCTGATGTTCCGTGAACTACGGTAACACACAGTACGCTGACCCAATGTCACCCTGTGGCTTCGGGCCAAACCTAACAGCACTGGCGTTACCACACGCGCTACTGAGTCGACTCTTTCCATCAATGCTTTACACTGAATCGTCCTGTGTGAGCTTCGATTCACTTAGACAAGCCTCCAGGAAAATAGCGGTGTTGGCTACAGTTTTAACTGCTTTGCAGCCATCGTAGCCCACGGTTTAACTCAGTAACCGGACAAGATATCAGTCTAAAACGATAAAATTAATGGCAAACAGGTTAAAAAGATTCAGCCTTAAAGTAAGGGTGAGGGATGTCTAATCGTCCGTTCTGATGAATCGATTCTCCCAAACGAGTCACTTTAAGGAGTCGTTCGTTTATTCTAACTACTAATATGCTCTCTTGCACACACTGTCTCTTCCACCATCTGCGAGCTGCTGTATTCTCTGCACTCTCCGAGTCACTTCAATGGCAGCTGAAATTTTTAGTAAGCAGAAAACCATCGATCTGAGAAAAAAACACATTGGGTAAGACATAAAATTTAGCATGCTGTGCCTTACTTTTCTGGAGTAAATTATGATGCGATTGATATGATGCATCGCTGTGGAGGTTTAGACAGAGCGCACGAGCAAAAGCTAATATTCCCACATAGATCAGTGACTACTGATTTTATATAACAAAGAAATAATTTTTTTAAATATTTAACTTTTAGTTCTTCTTTCCAAATGTTTCAATTCTAATTTCTGTACCACTGGTTAGAAAGTAGGATACATGGTATTGATGCAGCCTATTTCATTAGAATAAAAGTTCCCATTCTGTCTCTTCTGTTTAGTCCATCCTGCAAGGTTTTCTTCAGCCATGACCCCATCAAGATTGTCCGAGCCAGGGGTCAGTACATGTACAGTGAAAAAGGCGAACAGTACCTGGATTGCATCAACAATGTCGCACATGGTACATGCAGAAGACATTGCACTTATTTTGTCCTGCAAGCTCAGTTTCATATTATAGCCATTTCCATCTTCCTGGTTAGTATTATAAGCAAAGATCAGGAGTATGCGTACAAGAAGTAGCCAACAAAAAAGTTTAGTCGGTGATATTATGGGGTATTAAACCCTTTTTGTATGCATTCTTTATTTGAAATAACTCAAGTCTTTTTTTATCAGTGGTGGAAAATTACCCTGAATCGTTAGGTTATGCTTTTTTATTCCTTAGTGGGTCACAGCCATCCAGAAGTTGTCCATGCTGGAGCAAAGCAGATGGAGCTCTTGAACACTAACTCGCGCTTCCTCCATGACAACCTTGTCCAATATGCACAACGCCTCCAAGCCACTCTGCCTGAACAGCTCTCAGTCTGCTACTTTACCAACTCAGGGTATGTCTGTTCACCTGCCATGCATATGAGAATGTAGCTCTTCAACATGCTCAATATCCATTCCCCACATATGGTTAGGAAGCACCGAGGTAGCTTTTCTCAGAAGACAAGAAACAGATCTTGTTTGCTCATATGTCCTTATATAACCAGTGAATGTACTGTGAATCTGTCTACTATGTATTACTGTCATAGATCAATGTTCAGAGTACATATATGTACAAGCAATGCTGTTATCTATTCGAAAATGACTTTGGCCAGAGAAATTCAGGGTTCAAGTATCAAGCACTTGCTATAACATGTACATGTGCTGGGTGAGATCAAAAGGCCAGAGAGTGGTCTTACAAAAATAGACTCTGTGCAACTAGAGACCCAACGAATTGCTGTGCCAGCCAATCACTGGACCTCTGTATTAAGGCTCTGAGACAGCTAAACACGGTACTGTAAACATCTGCAGGTCATATAGTAGAGAATATGACTCTATCCAGTAGATCTCCGACAATTTGTATGTTTCCCCCAATTTGATTCCAGAAACCTTGAACCAATGCAACTTCTATGTGCAATCCAGTACTGTTTAATAAACAGATAGGCTCTAATCAGTATGTTTAGGAACTAGAATAAAGATGCATACCGAGCAACATTAAATCAGTACTTTTTTACTTGAATACAAATTCATGGTTTTACTCTTTAATTTCCATATAAACAACAGATTATAAGTAAAACTATTGCATTCAATGAAGTAAAATTAATAATAGTCTGACAAGATCCATCACTCACACCTTGGTATTCTGGGCTAAGGTTACATTTTAGATGAGTTAAGGTGGTTATATAGTAGCACAGTGTGTGTCTAATGGGAGGTAAATGGATTACTGAATGAAAGTATTTAGCAATCTGGGATTTAGATCTGGACTCTGGCTGGGCCATTCCAAAACCTTGTTTTGATCAAGCAATTATTTTGTTGATTTAGTGGTGTGCTTTGGGTCATTGTCATGCTGAAAGTTGAAATTTCTCTTCATATTGTGTTTTAGAAGAAGTCTTAAGGTTATGCACCAAAACTAACTGGTACATGGAGCCATTGATTATTTCCTCCACCCTGATTAAAACCCCAGTTCCAGCTGAAGAAAAGCAGCCCCAAAGCATGATGCTGCCACCACCATGCTTCACCATAGGGATGATGTTCTTTTGGTGATATGCTGTGTTTGTATTGCACCAAGCATATCTTTTGGTGTTATGGACAAAAATTTCAACTTTGATCTTAGACCACAACACATTATTCCACAGGGTTTTGGGAAATTGGATTTTCTTTTGCTTGGATGATTTTTTGATTAAAAAAGGCTTTAATCTGGCCACCCTACCCTGTAGCCCAGACATATGAAGAATTCAGGAGATTGTTGTCACATGTAGGGAGCAACCAGTACTTGCCAGAAATTGCTACAATTCTGTTAATGTTGCTCTAGCCCTCTTGGTAGCCTCCCTAACCAGTTTTCTCCTGCTCTTATCATCAATTTTAGAGAAGCATCCAGGTCTTAGTAATGTCACTATCGTGCCATTTTTCCACTTGTTGATTATTGTCTTTACAGTGTTCCATGGTATATCCATTGCCTTGTAAATTTTTTGTAACTATCTCCTGATCGATATTTTTTAACAGTGAGCCCCTGTACTTCTTTGTGAGCTCTTTGCAGCCCATGGCTTTTCCAGTTGGATGTAAAGATGTCAGGAAAATCCTTTAGGAACCTGTAGTTTATTTCTAGTATTACAATAGTATTTACAATGAGTTTGAAAGTTATTGATTGATTCTAACCACTGCCACATTCCCAATGATAAAAGGGTGTGTACACTTATGCATGCTGCATATATGGTTTTCTTTTTTCAAGGTATTATTTTTTTTGTCCCCCCCAAAACTGGTTGTTTTTCACTCAATTTCACAATAAATGTGACAAAGATTCTGACATGGTTCAACTTAGTTAAAAAAAATTTACATCACAAAAGCCTGCCATTTACCAGGGGTGTGAAGACTTTTTATATCCTCTGTAGTTGTACTGGCTGTAAGACAAAGTACATAATCTCTGGGGTAGTTAAGTTAAAAGAAAATGTTAATAAGTTAACAGAAAACGAACTAATGTTTTTGTTGGAATGAACAGATCTTCAGGTCTGACTGAAAGGCACATTTTTAATTATTGTAATGATGACTCAGTATCTAAAATGACTTCTTACCCCTTGATCTTTAGCTCTGAGGCCAATGACCTGGCCTTAAGACTGGCTTGGCAGTACACTGGCCACAAAGACATCATCACGCTGGAAAAGTAAGTCAACATTACAGTCCACCTCTGTCTGTTTTCACGCTACATATGCAAAGAGTAACCAGGTTCATAGAAATGCTGAGCTGTCAGCTTACACATTAACTCTACCAAGTGTCGTCTGTCTGCTGGTGACCACAAACAAGCTATGTCAGCTTTTAGTCATAATGATATGTAATGTCAGTTTTACATATTAGAGACCATATGAGTACAAAGACCATTAGTACTTATGTGAAATATAACCTTGAGCCTAGGTTTTAAAATTTGCTCAGGTGTGAAAAAGATATCATTAGATGGTTATTAGCTGCTAGTTTTCAGCTTGTTCCACTTAGAATGAAGATATTAGACTTATTTCATGACATGCTAATGTTCACTTCCTGCAGTGCATATCATGGTCATGTGTCATCACTCATTGATATCAGTCCCTACAAGTTTCACCAGTTGGGACAGTGTGAGCAAAGCCAACATGTACATGTGGTGAGTGCTGAAAAAACCCTTCAAACCCACTGAAAAACACAAACCCGCACATACGTCCACACCCACACGTAGTAGCCAACTCACCCTCAACTGACCTTTTGCACATTTCATCTTGCATGACTCAATATACTGTTTACTACTATGTTATCATACTAACCATACGTTCCAGCTTATAACTCAGCAAAATCAGCAGGAGATAACCATGGGTGCACCACGAGAGTATTTCACGTTCACTACTACAGTATATTTCTGCACATTCAAATGAGTGTGTGTTAACAAAATGAATTAGTACCTGAGACTGATTGTGGTTTTTGTTTTTCAACATTTTTTTGATTTTAATAAAACACCTGTCTCTAGCAGATTCACAGTTAGATCACAATGTTACAGTAAAGTACAAATAGCTGCCAGGTTAAAGTTATTGGCAGTTCAAATGTTAAAAAGGTGTCTGTCAAAACAGTGTCTGTCTGTTCTTCACTTCCTAAATGGATTTTACATGAAACCCTCTCTGAAAAGAAGACCCTCTTTTATAGGTTATAAATAATTTAATTATAAAAAGGCTTTGAATTATCACAATAGAATATCAAAACAGGTGATAAAATGTTACAATACACTTTTCTGAGATATTGTGGTTATTTTCAGTGTTTATTTCTAGTATCTTATTTCCAGATACAGACAAGCTTTTAAAGACTTTACTGTTACCAGTGTATATGTTTTGGTGTTAAAGAGAAATTAAGTGGACTTACGTGTAATGTCGTATTCTTCTTTACTGTCTTTTTTTCCCAGAATTTCCCGCCGATGGTTTTAATACACTGCCTGTCCAAAAAAAAGTCACACACTCATATTATTTCGTTGGACCGCCTTTAGCTTTGATTACGGCTTTCATTCGCTGTGGCATCGTTTCGATGAGCTTTTGAAATGTCACAACCTTTATTTCCGCCCAGAGTTGCATTAATTTGTCGCCAAGATCTTGTAGAGATGATGGGACAGTCGGACCGCTGTACAAATTCTTCTCCAGCACATCCCAAAGATTCTCAATGGGGTTAAGGTCTGGACCCTGTGGTGGCCAATCCATGTGTGAAAATGATGTCTCATGCTCCCTGAACCACTGTTTCGCAATTCGAGCCCTGGCATTGTCATCTTGGAAAATGCCTGTGCCATCAGGGAAGAAGAAATTCACTGATGGAATAACCTGGTCATTCAGTATATTCAGGTAGTCAGCTGACCTCATTCTTTGGGCACATAACGTTGCTGAACCTCGACCTGACCAACTGCAGCAACCCTAGATCATAGCACTTCCCCCACAGGCTTGTACGGTAGGCACTAGGCATGATGGCTACATCACTTCATGCACCTCTCTTCTTACCCTGATGTGTCCATCACTCTGGACCAGGGTAACTAGGGCAGTGGTAGCTCAGTGGTTAAGATGTTGGCTTAGTGATTGGAAGGGTGTGAGTTCAAATCCCAGCACTATCCCAGCTATCGCTGATGGGCCCTTAACCCTTAACTGCTCAACTATATAAATGAGATATATGTAAGTTGCTCTGGATAAGGGCATCTGCTAAATGACATAAATGTACATCTGGACTCATCAGACATTCTTCTATTGCTCCAGAGTCCAATCTTTATGCTCCCTAGCAAACTGAAGCCTTTTTTTCCGATTATCCTCACTGATCAGTGGTTTTCTTAAGGCTACACAGCATTTTAGTCCTAATCCCTTGTGTTCCCTTCGCATTGTGCATGTGGAAATGCTCTTACTGTCACCGTTGAACATAGCCGTGAGTTCAGCTGTTAATTTTTTCTGATTTGATTTCACCAAACGTTTCAGTGATCGCCGATCATGATCATTCAAGTTTTTTTTCCGACCACATTTCTTCTGTGAAGATGATGGTTCCTCACTATCCTTCCAGTTTATAATAATTAACTACATTTTTATTTCATTTCTTTTTTCTAAAATAACTACTCTCCGTCTGAAACTGTCCCGTTTTCATAAAAGTTGGCAAAGTTTAAAAAACTCTGTGTTGTTGACTTCAGAAATAGCTTCCATTTCCTTAAACCATTGTTTTATTAGGCTCCAAGTCCAGACACATACAGAGGGAAATACAGGGAAGACCACGCAGACCCTGCTACTGCTTATGCAGATGAAGTTAAAGACATCATTGAAAAAGCACATGCAAAAGGACACAAGGTATGGTCAACAATACATTGTTGCTTAGTAAATAGTATAAAAGAGTAACTCTAAATAATACAAAAATATGTGATCAATTTCAATAAACTAATGGATTCATTATGGATTACTTTATGGATTAATTGAAAGGAAATGGCGTTTCATGTCCTCACACAGTTTTTTTCTATGACATCTCTGCAGTTCCTCATAATCATTTGACTTCCTGCTTTTTCCTTTGTCCACCTGTCTCTTTGTGCCTTCTTTCCAGGTTGTACACAGCCGTAAAACCCCACTGATTTGCACATGGTCAAATAGCCCTTAACCTTCTATTACAGGGAAGTTAATGTCTGTTCCTATAGACAGACTTATCTGATAAGTGTGATCCAGGCTTACGATGGACTGAAGGAAGAGGTGAATGGATGGAGCTCTTACATAACAAGAAATACATTGGTTGTTTATTCCTAGATTCTGAAAGAAGTGCTCTTTGTACAAGATAACTTCTTTAAATGTCTTTTTCTTGCTCATTTTGTTTCACTGCCTTCTGCTTACAGCATCTTTTCCAACTCTTGGGTTGAGCCAGGTGGTTCCTGAAAGGATCACACATTATTAGATAGGGTTTGCAACCTCTTTGCACTTGTTGTAGTTGAGGTTTGGGGTCTTACATGGTCTTCTCTTGTGTAGATTGCTGCTTTCATTGCTGAGTCACTGCAGAGTTGTGGAGGGCAGGTCATTCCTCCAGTGGGCTACTTCCAGAAAGTGGCACAGTATGTACCTGTCAAACCATTAAAGTGTTTGGAATTAGCCAAATATAAAAATGTCTTGCTGACTCACTTCAGGTCGATTGCTAATTTTTTTTATAATTTTCTTTTGAATCGCTACTTCTGGCTGATCCATATTGTATATTATAGTGAGGATATTGTTGCTTCATTGGTGGCATTTTAGCATTTTGTCATTTGGCTTTTCTAAAGTAATAATCTTTAATGGCTTTAATCTTTAATGGCTCAAGCCATTTCTGTGTGCATAGTAAAGACAAAGTCTGCCCTGAATCACATTAAATATGTTGATATTGAAATATTTGGGGTGTGGCTAGGTGATTCTGGTGCTAATTGTTTTGCTCAATGCAGGTATTTTCGTTATTCCTGTAAGAAGATAGCAATTGTGTGCTGACATCTCAGTAGGACATTGTGAGTGCAGTGACTATGGTTATTAATAGGAGAAAACTCTACTATCTCAAACATAACTGATCACAGTCAGATTTCACTATTTGCTCCTAAAAGCAATTGAACAAGATTTTCTTTTCTCACTCACTATTTCCAGTGAGAATCAATGTCATATTTATGAGAAATCTAAGACAGAAGAAGTGGAGATAGAAAAATATGGACTCCCAGCTTCCAGAATGCTGCATTATGAGATGAAAAGCATGATGGCACTGATGTCAGTATTAGCATGAAAGTTGAAACTTTGGAAGATGTGTATGAGCAGAGTGTACAGACACTAAAGGAATAAAGTGCTGCTGCATCGGTCTCTTTAGGTAGAAATTAAGCACGAGCTAATTCCCCCTGACACCACTGTCAGCAAATAATGGCATCGTGGGAAATGTAGGAACTCATGAACTAAAGTGAAAATAGTCCATGTCGAAATTTTAACTAAAAGAGTCAACTCAGTATTTCTTTTCAAAATAAATAGGCAATTCATTCGGTATGGAGGTTTTTTCAGTGTGACTGTATATGCATGTACGGTTTATACAATATATACTGTATACCATGTCTGCATTTGTATGCATGCACAACACAATCCATCTTTCCACAGACATGTGAGAAAGGCTGGAGGCGTCTTCATTGCTGATGAGGTTCAAGTCGGTTTTGGAAGGGTGGGCACTCATTTCTGGGCCTTCCAGCGGCAAGGGGAAGATTTTATACCGGATATTGTCACTATGGGCAAACCAATTGGGAACGGACATCCAGTGTCCTGTGTGGTGACCACCAGAGTGGTGGCTGAAGGCTTCATGTCATCTGGAATGGAGTACTTTAACACAGTGAGATCCAGAGCGACACTTTGAATCATTTTCGTTGGTAGAATGACACTTTAAAACAAGGAGTTTTGAAAATGGTGCTTTTATAATGTTTCTTAATTTTATAGCTTGGACAATGTTAAATTGACTGAAGAAAAATGTCTCTTTATGTATCAGTTTGGTGGCAATCCTGTATCCTGTGCTATTGGGCTAGCTGTACTGGATGTGATTGAGAAGGAGGATCTCCAAGGCAATGCCCTGCGAGTAGGGAGATACCTAACGGACTTACTGGAGAAACTGAAAGAGAGACATCCCTTAGTGGGAGATGTCAGGTCTTTTTAAAATGCTTTCTTATGATTGCTTTCAGGCTATTGTTCCTATTTTTCAAATTCTTTTTATTTTGATATCCATCTCAATAAATAACTGCTTAATTTTGAAACTTTCATTAACTTCACAAACACAGCCATTTGAAATCTATTGTATCTTAATACCAAACCGAATTGTTTGCATTAATACTCCATAAAACGCCACACAAATGGCAAAAAAAAAAAATTTCACCTTCAAGCTAAATGAGTTGGAATAGGACTTGTAATTATTTTATATATTTTTTTATAAATTATATTATTTTATGTTTTATAGAGGCTGTGGCCTTTTTGTTGGAGTGGAGCTGGTGAAAGACCGGCTTAAAAGAACCCCTGCAACAGCTGAAGCTCAGGATGTCATATATAGGTGAAAACCTTTCACAACTACCTAAACACCTTAAAGCAAGGATCTTCAATCTTATCTGCAAAGGGCTGGCATGGCTTCAGGTTTCACTCCAACCAAGCAGGAGCCACACCTGATTGCATCTGTTTTAATGGTTCATCTTTGCTCACAAACAATTATCAGTTGTGGCTCCAACAAGCCTGCTTGGTTGAAATGAAAACCAATGGCCCTTTGCAGATAAGATGGATAACCCCTCCCCTAAAGACTTTATTTCTGCTCAAATTCAAAGAACTGCATGAGTACTGGTACATTTAAAAGTGATATAGTACAGAAATATCAATTCTGAATGGAGATGAACATTGTGACCCTCCCACAGACTGAAGGATCAACGGGTTTTATTAAGTGCAGACGGACCACACCGTAACGTCTTGAAGTTCAAACCACCTCTGTGCTTCTCCAGAGAGGATGCTGACTTGGCAGTTGACAAAATTGAGCAGATTCTAACAGGTAACGACGGTAAACAAATATATATTGTTTTTGTTTTGTTTTTTACTACTGTATTCTGCTGTTTAATGCTTTTATGGTTTTTACTTTAAGACCTTGAGAATGCTTTGGGCCTCCATATGTCTGACACTACAGACCCTGTAAATGCACAAAACAAGCGCAAGGTGAGGTGGAGTCGAAATTAAAGGAAAGCTTTTATTATTTTAAGAAAAATAACCTTTGCTAGACGGTAAGCTACTGTGTCATTATTTCTACCAATATTATCTAATCGAAGCAAACATAGTAGCCATTTTCTAGTGTTTGATGGACAAATAAATCAAAAAGTGAGATTTTTGATTGTCGACTGGAAGCACTAATAATGTCATTGAATTTTCATTTGTCCCCAGGAGTCAGTCGAGGAAAATGGCCATGGTATTCATTCTGGTGGTACCAGTGACAACCAGCACATAACTAAGACTAACAAAAGACGAAGAACATAACAAACCTTGTTCTTCTTTTACCATTGTATTATATATCTGTCCAAAAAACAAGGACTGTAACTTCTCCCTTAAAATGAAGGATAGGTTACATTTTTCCTTTCACCCGACAGTGTTAACACAGTTAGCTTAAATGCAGGAGGTTTTTTTCCCCCAACTCTGATTCTGAATCTGATTTCCACACCTGCAAATTAATGTGCTCAATAATATTAGGTCATATAGCTACAGACAAAAAGTGTAGAGTTAACAGTGAGAAGGCGTGGTTTCAAAAGAGCTTGAAACAAAAATACTTTTTCACAGACAGACATGGCAAATGTATGTGCCTCGTCAAAAGACTGTTGCAGTAATTAAAGAATTTAATATGATTAATTAATGACAATTAATTTATCATTGCTCATGATAAACAAATCATGAGCAATGTAAAAAAAAAAACATTCAGAGGATGAGAGGGCAGAGAAACCGAATGGGGCACAGAACATAGAGTTAATAAGTAGCAATACCGCCAACCACTAACTAACTAAAGTATTTGGTATCATTTGTCCTAAAAAGAAGCATGAATGTATGAATATCATGTGTGTTACAACTACAGCTGTCAGGTTATACCATTCCAGTAAAAGTAAATTCACTATATTGAAACTTTAAAATAGTATTTTGATGACTGGCCCTAAATATTTTGATGTGGTCTAATCTGGCCCCTTTTGAAAAAAGCTTGGACACCCCTCTTATGTATTAATTATACAATAGCATTATATCGGAAACCTATGGATCAAGATCAGTTTTTGAATATTCATTTCCATGTTTTAATGGATTTATCATATACCTCATGATCTAATGAAGTACTTTGTCATACAATGGCAATCAGACAATTCTTTGTCAGAGAATGGAACTGCTGCTGACTAATTATAATATTTAATGATGCCAAGGTAATTAAAAGATAATGTCAGGTGGAAGTGAAATTTATAAACCATGTTGAATTTAGAGGGTTTTCAATCATGTGTAGTACTCTAAGTGAAAGAATATCTTTAATCTTTTTTTTTTTTTAAATACAATTCATAAACTAATGTGTTATGTAAAGATTGAATGAGATGCCTGCATCAGCTTTAGGCAGTAAAGATGTGCTGAAAGTGTAGTTCTGCATTTCTACACAATTTTTTTAAGCAGGAAAATGTAACCTAATCAAATGTGCAAAGTTCACATTGTTCTTTTACATGCAAACATTACACTGATGTATTAGGCAAGGGTGCTCCTCCGCATGCACTCGCTGAACGCAGCCGCTGGTGCGTAAGCTATTGACATGAGCACACACTGAAGTGAGTGCACTCAACCACTTGCAGCATGACCTCATACGATCAGAACAGCGTCTGAAACACTGGCCTGTCCAGCTGTAATGGAGTGGAAGAGACCTTAAAATGTCCTGCATGAAGGCCAGTCAGAGAAAGAAGTAGACTTTAACGGAACACTGGATTATTACAGAATATTAGTAAAACATTTCCTATATTTTTAGATTTTTATATTGTAATTTTCTGCAAGATAAAAATGTGGTGTGACCAATAAAGTATTTTAGTGTTATTTTCTATTGTAGTGATTATTCAACCATCCATTATCTATACCGCTTTATCCATCTGGGTCGCGGGGAAGCTGGAGCCAATCCCAGCATGTTCGGGTGAGAGGCGGGGTACACCCTG
>JAQQZR010000001.1:13142867-13153393 GCA_030068235.1 Notoglanidium macrostoma
ACACACACACACACACACACACACACACACACACACACACACACACACACACACACACACACACACACACAAAATCATCACACAGATCCTGGAAGGAAGGGAATTTTCTGTTCACATGTAGTCATCCTTCGGTCTCTGCTGGCAGCATGTGCACGAAAAGGCCTTGCACAGCTTTAACCCATGAGATAGCCACTGCAAATGTGACATCAAAACACAATCATAAATATGTCGCATGTAATACACTCAGACTGGTCCGTTAGAAAAACATGCATGATTTGAAACAAGCTGTGGTATTTACAAGAGTAAACAAAGTGCTCGAGCTACCTTTGTAAACGTTTTTGTTATGCAATGTGAAAAATTTCTCTGGCTAAAACGATAGATATGACTGGTAAAAAAAACAAAAAACTGCACTTATGTGAACTTAATTACAGTGTGAAACGATCACAGACAGGAGGATCAAGGAAGACCGTCATCTTGAACATACATAAATATTGAACTACTACAATGTTATTTTCAGTGAAATTCACAGTGATTTAGTCCAAGATTAGATGCGATCAGTGTAATATTCAGATCGCTGAAACGGAACATTTGAAGCAAATAGTATTTCCAGACTTGAGTCAAATCATCCAAGCATTTGGTTGTAAAGACAATTATTAAAATGAGGTAGTTATTGACACAAATACGTATCAGAAATATATGACCATATATATAAGCAGCTTCCTGTAGCAAAATTATTTTGCATTCATACATAACCTACAACTTATTAAGAAATGTTTCCTCAAGGATTTCATGTATCCTTTAAACCAAGACTGAATTAGTGGAATCAATGGTGGAGAAGATAAACTGACATATTGGGATAAAGGTTGGACTTACGGCAGCTTCATCCTCATGAACACTCGGGCCATGAAGAAACTGAGCAGCACACTCACGAAGCCAATAAAGAGTAGCAAGAAGCGGTTGAGTTTAGGAATGTTTGGTGCATTGGAGCGGTCCAGAATGATGAAGCCGAGACCACCCATAGTGAAGAGGAAGCTGGATGCCAGACCCTCCATGATGTACTGCCCATTCACCCTGAGACACGGACAGCAGGAACGGAGGTATCAGAATGCATTTAAAACTCTTACATCGACACACGTTTTGCTATAGAAAAGTGGGTGCCATTTTTGCGGCGTATAAAACTCACCTGTAAGCCAAAAATGCCACAGGTCTCTGGTGACCGTGTTCATCAGTCATTGAACCCACACTGGGCGGCTCAACAATAACATCATAGATTATACCTGAAAGTAAAAAACGTTTGAGATTATAAGGCAATTAAACAAACATTATTTTTATTCTGGCTGCATGTTGGCACAGCGGCTAGCGATGCTGCCTCACAGCTCCAGGGCTTCTGTTCAATCGGGTTACTGTCTTCCGGTATTCATGTGGGTTCTTCTGGGTTCTCCAGTTTCCTCCCACATGAAAATAAATAAATAAATACAAGCAGGTGGACTGGTTACAGTAAATCACACACACACACACATAGGTGTGAATGTGCACGTGTGTGTGTGCTGGTGCAGAACGCCTCTGATAGTCTGGCGTCCCATCCAGGGTGTAACTCTGCCTCATGGTCCAGCGTGACACTAACCAGGATACAGCGCGTACTGATGAAGATGAATACATGAATCATTAATTCCTCTTCCTACCTTTCTTTTATGAGTTTATGATGATTATGTTCATCCACACGCTTCTTATGATCTGTGATCTTATTTACCTTTTTTTCCAGTATATATGCTAATGCAGTAAAAACCATGACCTGACAGCTAGATAACTAACATTATATCACAGCCTGCACTTTATCTAAATGGGAGATGTGAGCCGATTAGGTTACTACAGTTTAGCTACTTGCTTTAAACACCAATAAACGTTGGTGCAAACTGATAATGAGAAATGTTAACCATCATCTATAAATGCTCACACACACACACACACAAAATAAATAAATAAATAAATGTATATTATGTATGGAGTACTGAAAGTGAGCTTGCAGAGTATTTCCAGTGACTGAGATACAGCTAGCAGGCCAGCAATAGGTTAGTACTCGACTCACCGCCAGTGATGAGAAAGTAGGACACAATCACCACAGCATACACGGTCATAGCAGAGGGCATGTGCAGCCAGGACGGCTTCTTCAGCTTGATATTCGGACATTCCAACACAGCAAACGGCAAACCGATTAAAGTTTCCATGATCCGTGTCCCTGTCCACACTGCTGGCCGGTTAGTGCAGCGCCGTAAGAGCGACGTGTACAGGAAGTAACTCACACACGCACACACAGGCCTCAGCATACACAGCGACACGCCACAATAAAGGACCCCCTTCAGTGAATAACGAGGTTACTTTATATACTGGATTACTAATTTACAGTTACAAATTTAAATTTAATTCAGTTCTGTCCTGACAAGATGTAGCTAAAACTGGCGCTACGTCCGAAAGCTCACAGTACCGTCAAAGAATGTCAAAATAATAGCACGCCATCTGTGTAGCCCTGCTTTAAGACACCTGGCTGTGGTCCATTCTGTAGTGATCATGACTATGCCCTAATCCCTCAGAAGGGAACATTCTCTAAACCAGACCTGTTACTGTACTGATACAAACCTGGTTGCTTGTCATAAGGTTCCTTTGTACATATCCATCCAATAATACAGAACAGACACATTTGCATAGTAGTAGTAGTAATAATAATAATAATAATAATAATAATAATAATAATGGACAGCACAGTGGTGCACAGGTCAACACTGTTGGGAGCTTACAAATAATAGCTTGTAAATCGTAAATAATTTTAAAAGCTAATAAAGCTTGTAAATAATTACAAATAATCCATCCATCCATCCATTATCTATACCGCTTTATCCATCTGGGTCGAAGGGGAAGCTGGAGCCAATCCCAGCAGACTTTCGGGCGAGAGGCGGGGTACACCCTGGGCAGGTTGCCAGTCCACCACAGGGCCCATTACAAATAATAAATAACAAAATAACAAATATTACAGCACTAGTGATAATGTAACCAGTGAAGTGGAATAAGCTAACTGGGAGGTAGATGCATCAAGGATGCGAATTGTAACAAAGTCTAATGGTCCATCTCAGATTTTGTACTAAAATTAAAATACTTTAATACATATTTGATCCTCATACGCCTTTGGTCAATCAAATATTTTATACAGTGGCCTATCCAATGTAATTTTAAATGTTCATCTAACAGTGGCACAGAGTGTAGCAATCCTGAGCTCAGGTAATTATCTGTCCATGTGGGTTTTCCTCAATAAGTAGGATAAATTGTCCTTAGGTTTAAATGAATGTATGAACATGTGCACATGGTGCCCTGATCACGATAGGCTGTCTGTAACTGGACTGTTATTTACTACAGCACTACTTTCATCTTTTACTCATATTTACAATATCCTATTACTAATTTATGAAGTGTAACATTTAATACTTGTTCTTAAACCTCATTTACAGGTCAACACACTGATTGCTGCTACAACTTATTTTATTCTGCAGTTTTATTCAAAGAATCTAGGGAGCATAAAGCTTTTCTCCATTAAAACAACCTTACCAAGAGAAGTCATGTGTAGTCTACTATAGTAGTGCACTGAGTAATCTCCAGCACTTCAGATATTTTAGCAAAATAGTTCCAAATAAAGTCTACAATTAATGTTTGGTTGATTTGTAAATTGCTTGTACGAGTGTTTTCACAAGAAATTAGAAATTCATGAAAATCCCCAAAACTCTGAAAAACATTTATATTCTATTCATTCTGCCATGTGCAAATTTACTATAATGCAAACCTCAACTTGATCGATTTCCACTTACAAACCTACATATATACAGAATGCATATATACGAGACATTTAAGTAATTTTAACTTAATAGAAGCAAGTCAGAACAACTTCCACTTTCGACTGTCAGCTTCTAATCTCATAGTTCGTGGTAAAATTTTCTGTTTAATTTTTGTTTTGTAGGTGTCACTAAACACAAACAAGTTGTCCGGAACATGCTTTGTATTTTATGGGCAATCAACATACATAATGCAAACCCAAAGAAATCAGCCATTTCAAAGTTTTTTTTTAATCCAACAGAAGATATTAGTTTGGCCTGGCTCACACAAACATTTATATGCTAAAAAAGTGATCAATGAGATCCAGTGATCTCAATGAGACTCAATTAGCTGTGTACCTAAGGTGTACATGAGGGTTTTTTATGAACAAACAAAACCTCAAACTTCACATTTTATAAATCATAACAAGACAAACCAGTGGGTTCTGAAACATTTATTTTAAAGTACAAACACTCATTTACTTCGATTTCTGACTCTGTGCCTGTGCCTTCAGTACTTTGACAACGATCTTCTGCTCCTCAATAAGGAAAGCACGCTTGATCCTGGAAGAGATACAAAAAATACTGATTAGCTACACAATATACAATGCACTATTAATAATCAAATAACTCTAAGAAATTTACATATTGCACCCAATTTGAGATATGGAGAACAAATTAGATACATCACATATCATTTATGAACATAACTCCAAGTCAAATTTCAAGCACTGTACCCTGTATATGAATAATGGACAAGATGGATACCATGAATAGCCTACTGGGATCAACATAGTGTTACAAAACTACAGGGCATATGTGCTGTAAGGTTAGTAATCAATCAAAACAGTTGGAATGCAAATGTGCACTCAAGTGATCACTAATGTTACAGTGGCTCTAAATCACGCTTGTATTCTAATATTAAACAATAAAAATCAAGGAGCCTAGCCAAAACGTTCCTGTCTTGCAGAAAAGTCATCAATGGCTAGCAAGCAAATTTTCCATGAATGCTGTTCTAATAGCAAATAATGCCACTCAAAATAATGAATTCCACAGAAAAATCTGCTGTGTGCATTCTACCAGATTTCCAGTTTTCAGAAACCACGAAAGCCAGCAACACTTACTTCTAAGGGCCAATTCACACCAAACATTTCTGAAGCAATATTTGCTGCAATTATGCATCATTTAACAAGCGTTTCATTCCATGCCAGCATTTAAGATGAACAAAATGGCTAATGCTGTATTTGTCTCGTCTTTCCTTCCATTCTCAAACCCAAGTGAAGCGTGAACTGTACTGAACTCCAGTGGAATCGCATTTCACACACTGCTAGATTTAAATTTTACTTTAAATCATAATATACAAAGCTATGATTGTGCAATTTTGTTGCATAAGGCGGATGTATGCCATTAACAATCATCTATCACCCGTGCATCACTGACATGGATATCTAGTTCAGCATGTTGATAAAAAAAAAATTAGGCATGCAGTTGCTTGATGGCAATATTGTAATAGACGTGCAGGGTTAGTCAGCTTCAATTACCTTTTTACACACATTAATTGCTATTACAACTACACTCTCCCAGACATACTTAACACTCAATGAAGCTCACAAAGTGAAGCAAGCTGCAGTATATATTCCTGTTATATTAGGACATCCATAATCCCAGCCCATCCACACCTGAGATGCAATTACAAGCATGAGTGATAAGAAAAGGCAATTTAATCATTATTAACTTGGTCCTGGAGTAGTCTGGAGTTGACACACTAAGCTAAAACAACCAGAAGAAAATACTGCACTCCTATACACAACAAATAAGTATGGTTTTAATTACTCCAACCAACATATATTAATGCTCGTACCTGTCACGCACACATTTGGCGCACATGGAACCACCATAGGCTCTGCTCACATGCTTCTTGGTCTTTGAGAGCCTCATCAGGACTTGAGGCCTCACTGCACGGATCTGTTCAAAGCAAACATTTGAGAACTTAGAATACTGAACTCACTCTACAGGTACATTCAAGTTTACATATCAAAATGGAGGAGTCAATTTAAGGGGAGAATAATTCAAAGCTGGACAGCGCAACATCCACTACTCTATCATTTCAAGCTTGATCAAGCATCAAACAATTGTATCAAGTTAGTTCAGGGGCAAAACAAATGCACTTTGAAGTGGAGATGACAGGCTTATTTCCAGCCTATTTCATATTAAACAATGCTGAGCCAGTTGGGTGCAAATTTAAATTGTGATTGGGCAGTCAAAAAAATTTCTTTGTTTACAAAAAGGAACAAATAAATACCATACCCAACTTTGGCATTTAAGATGAAATTAAAACCGATAAAACATTTTATGACAGATACTGCCTTGTGATGTTTGCTTATGTCAGTTACACAATTTGCTTGTGTTTTAACTGCATAGCGTTTCTGCTAAAATTAACTTCGTCTACTTTGTGATAATTAAACGTATTAAGCGCATTTGTAAAGGATTTTGACTGCATGGACGACGACAGGGCTTTCCCATTTTGTTTTCACATATAAGCAAACATGAAACTAAATTGTTTAGTTAACCGTCTACCTTTACTCAGAACAACCAAATCCTACTAAAGTTTCAGATTTGGAAAGGTTCTACACTTTGGTCTAAACCCCGGGGTCTCCAAGTGGGGCTCAGGAAGCACAGCCACAATTTCTAAATTGTTACATTTGTCACAACTCACCGTTACTGATGTTACTATATTAGCCTCTGGGATCACTTGATGAATTAAAGGAGTTTAATCCAAACCGTAATAATTCAAGTCCTCCTATATAGTATATGATTCCAGTAGAGGAGTGTCAGATACAGAAAGTTCAGAAATAAGCCGTCTCCAATGCACTTGAAAAATATTACTGCACCTATTTAATTTGCCTAATGTTTGAACAGTTTGATTAGGTTTATATAAGGAGTCTGTACTAATAAGAGGGTCTGAGAAATTTTAACATTGCAGGGGGTCCACAGATGACACGCTCGTTGATGTGCAGGGCCTTGTGGATCTGTGTTTAGAGTTCTGAAGATCTATTGAGCAAGATCACCTCTTGCACTTGGAAGAGGGGGGGGGGGGTTCTCAATAGGATTTTGGAAAACGTGACCATGATACCACACGGTGACGATATAAGGTTAATATTTTTTGCTAGTAAACCCCCTGACGAACTCTACTTATTGATTATATCTCTTTAAACCATATTTAAAAATGTCACAGCCTGAGCAGTGAAGAACAAACGGGCTTGACATAAAGCAATACTTACACCACGCAGTTTACCAGGGCAGATTCCACATGCTGACTTGGGAGCCTTGCCGGTCTTCTTGGTGTAGAGATACACGATCCGGTTACCAGGGGTCCGGGATCTGGGGGCCAAAGAGAAAATATTGTTAATCAAATTCAGTATTAATGCTGCCTTCAGCACAGCAAAGATAACAAGTGCTCTATACAGGGTAGTATGATACAGCCGTTACCCTGACGATTATTTCCCAACAGCACATCCCAAAAGGTTTTCTTCTGCTTGTACTACAGTGATTTTCCAACACATGATTTTTTCAGAAACTGTACTGTGGTCACAATATTTCTGTCACACCATCCAGACCTGACACATGAACGAACTACTCAGTTAATGTCCATGTATTGTGTCTTTAAGGTGGATCCAGGCCATGAACATTTCCAGTGATGTTACATTAATGTACATGCAGAGAGTGAAGGGAAAAGGACTGAGTGCCACTCACAGTCTGGTCTTGTTGGAGGTTGTGTTGTAGGACAGCCTACGGCGGTAAGTCAGGCGCTGAACCATCTTGACCTGGAGAACAATAACCAGGGCACATTTATTTAAAAATGCCTTGTTGAAAAATAACGTTTAAGTTACACGTTTCCTTTGCTAAATACTCGCATATGATGACAGAACTCAGCTAAACCTCAGCAAATCATAATACTTTGCTTTCAACACCTAGCAATGACTGTGTAGTTCTACAGCACGTACAAACATGTAAATAGTTGACTACATAAAAGCAGGGAGGATATATCTACAAAAGAAGGGACTTGAGTTACACCGGTTTTAGCCAACTAGCTCACATTTTCGCTAGCTCTCAATCAGAGAAAATAAAAAGCTCCTCGACATGAAAACCAAACCAATATCATACAGGTTTACTTCTTTAAACTGTAAACAACATTTATGGAAGAAAACTATGTATTTATGAAACTCCAAAACTGAAGATTACAAGCGATAAGTTTTTCGTTTCTTTCGCGAAAAGACGGAATCCGCCATACCTGGTATCACCGAAACGGAAGAGGAAGGCCGAGAGCCAAGGTGAAAGTTGAAAACCCGTCGACAACCGGAAGTGGTGCGTTTTTGGTGCAGTCAAATTAAAAGTTCGTTGAAATGGGCTGTCACCAAGTATCTCAATATTTTGCAAGTTGTTTTAAAATGAATGTGAGCGGGTGCAAACTCAGTGTTCCGTCTTAACGCCACGGCCCTTTACCAGAAATTTTATAAACTGGCTGGTTTTAGGGAAAACCACAAATCTCCATTCAGCAAAACAAGACTTAATTGCAAGTACATTACATATGAATTAGGCAGGTGGGTTATGTAAAATGGTATTTTAAGATTTTGGATATACAGTCACCGTCAACTTTAAAATGAACACCTGTACACATGCTCATTTATGCAGTTTTCAAATCGGCCAATCACGTGGCAGCAATCTGAGGCTATCATGGACACAGACAAACTGTACAGCTGAAGACTAGAAAAATACCAGGTTATTTATCTATCAATCAATTAATCAATCAATGTTTTGCGCACACTGAGATGCTTTTCTGCTTGCTTACTTTTCTGCTTTTATCAGAAAGCTAGATGCATATGTATACCTGCAAACTGCACCTCATAAAATTACCAAAGAATTATTATTTTACAATACTTGGTGTCTTCTTGTAGACTTCAAAACTCATTATTTCCTTTCCTTACGGATGAAATTAAAAAATACACACAAATTATCCTTAATTAGAACATTATTGCACATGTACAACACAAGTTTACCTGACTTCTACCAGAGCATGAATTACAGCATGAATTACAACAACATACTTCCACACAAGGCGCTCTTGTGTATCTACACACTAGAAGCCAGGAATAGCCATGGGTATGTAATTAAAAAAAATACTTTTAAGTCTATTACATGAGTTTTTATTTAGAAGTCACAACCCAATGTTCTTGTATTTAATATTGAGTTTTTATAGTTTTTGGCCGATCTGACCAGTCCCTTGATAGAATCTTTTTAATCCACACCTCAATAACTGATAATAAAGCTACAAAAACTCTCATCTTGCTTTGTTGGTGCAAAGCTCAGGAATAGCAAGCTATATGTGTCCAATATATAGACAAACTGTACATCTTTATATAATGCAGATGAAATTAATCTTTACTCGGAGGAAGCTGTGTAATAAATTTTACAGTTAAATTGGTGCTTGGCTACAAACTTTCTGAAAATCATTTTGATCTAATAAATTTCTCTTGAGCTAATAGAGTAATGGAAAGACTTACAGGCTGGCCGTGATCAATGACTTTTACTTTGAAACGCGTCGTTACGGCTAGCTAGCATAACTGTAAACATGAACTGTACTGTAACTAGCAGCCAGTGACATGTGACTGAGGCTTGCAGGAAGTAATGTTGTGCTCGTGGACTCTTGTCTTTAGATAAAAACGAGTACATTCTCTGCGATGAACTTTGAGGTTAAATGCAGACCAGAAGGCTTTTGGTCAGCGGTTGACGTTTGGATAAAGAAGCCTCATGTAGTGAATAAGCGACTGTGTGGAGTGACAGAGACTGAGTACAGAGATGTGAGCTGGGAGGAGCTCGAGCTCTTTCTCTGTAGCTTCACCGGCATCAGTCTGCTTGATTTACCGGAAATCTTACCTTTCCTGCACGCGCACACTGCGGCCACGGGCCACCAGACTGTACCAACCTGGAGTGTAGGAGGGAGAACCATCATTCCTAAAGCAGGTCTACAGAGCAATGGAGCAAAGCTGTACAAGGAGGTTGTTGTCAAAGGTAAGAAACAAAACGTAGAAACTGTATGAGTGCATTTTTTTATTACTTTTTATGGCTTTGTTGTTTTAGGTTATGCTAATGTAATCCTTAATCCCCCAGATTTGAGTGGACAAACAGTGACATTTCTGCCAATTGAAGAAAACTGTGAAGGCCACACCATTCTGAGGGAAAGTAATATTTATCAGCTCAAGCTTCAGGCAAAATCAGATGATTGGTGAGTGCCTTCTCAGACTACATTAATGAGAATTATGTAGAAACACAATATCTGGAATGGTAGAAAAATATATTTAGAGGGAACTTAACCCCTTTATGAGAAAGATGCACTTCTTCCTTTAGTACATTATGTACACCTGGGTTCCTTTTATATTAGTAAGATTATACTGATTGAATACTGTGTATCGATTTCAGCACCAACACTGGCCTCAAATACTAGATTGGATTTGAAAGATTTTCTCATCAGTTCAACAGACATTTTATGTGATGATGCATGTCATCTTGCACATGAGCTCGTTACCCAAGTCTTAAAGCACAATTCAATTCAATTCAATTTTATTTGTATAGCGCTTTTAACAACAGACATTGTCTCAAAGCAGCTTCACAAAA
>JAQQZR010000001.1:13157194-13178231 GCA_030068235.1 Notoglanidium macrostoma
GCTCAACTAAGTAAAGAGAAACAACAGTCCATCATTACTGTAAGACATGAAGTGTCTTTTAAGTAATAAAAATAAAGTAAAAAACATTGAATTAGAAGGTGTGTCCAAACTTTTGACTGGTAGTGTACGTCAAATCACCATATTTCGTGCTTGCCATATAATGATGTGAGCTTTCAATAGTTAAAAGACATTATCATAAAAATAATTTAGACAAAATATTTTCATGCTTTCATTGTGAGTTCTGGCTTTTGTTCGTGCTTTGTGTGAAAAACAAAAGACTTAAGAATGCAAATAGTCACTGAAGTGATGCAAAAAAAATTGCCATTGTGTGCTCATTAAGTAGAGCAAGTTAAGAGGATCTGCTTCCAAAGCAAGAGCTCTGCTACTGAAGGTTGCAGTGACAAAGACAGATACGCTGCTTGTAGATGCTTTAGCTGGCCTCAAATGGAGGAAGGCACTCATTAGTCTTCACCCACACAGAACTGCTGGCGAGTCCTTCAGTTTGGAGAATTGGCCACGACTCATTCTCAGAACATAGCGAACAAAGCAAATAAAATGTCTTCAATGCTCGAGAAACATATTTTTAGCTAAAGGTCTTGATTTTATTCTGAGTTATAAGAGGTTTAAAGATGTAACCATTTTTCAGAGTACTCCCATTATACCTGTAGGGCCTTGAGATAGTCTGTCTTTTTTAAAATCCTAACCTTGTTACTCGGGCAATATGGCTCATATCGCAAATGCCATATTAGCATGCAATTTATAGGCAAAGAATTTAGTTTCAGATATTGAACAGTGCTTGTTTTAACAGTTTTACAGTTCCATACATTTACTAGAACTTGCCAAGGTTTCCTTTATAGCAAATTCCTTCTGTAAATTTTATGTTAATCCATACATTTCCCATAAGTGTATTATTCGTTACCTATTATATTATTTAGTAATTACAGCAAACTAATAGGAATGTAAGTCAGATGCGTCCTGTAAGTTTAAGGGCTTAAAATGTATAATTAAATATATTCAAACATTTATTTTTAAAAGATATGGTGGTAAGTGTCCAACAGTAGAGAGGTTATGTGGCAAAACTGAGAAATATTAGTGTACGCCATTTCATACCCAGTATGGCTGAAGGTTTGTGAAATCCTAACCAGCTCCACTTGTATGCTTGTTGAACATCCCATTCCAGATTTAGTCTCCCTTTGCTGTTATAGTAACCTCCACTTTTCAGGGAAGGCTTTGCACTAGATTTTGGAGTATGGCTGTGGGGATTTGTGTTCATTCAGCCACAAGAGCATTAGTGAGGTCAGACACTGATGTTGGTCGAGGTCTGGGGTGCAGTCAGTGTTCTAGTTCATACAAGTGGGGTTGTGGGAGCATTCTAGACAATTGTGTGCTTCCAACTTTGTGGAAAAGGTTTAGGGAAGAACCACATATGGATCTGATGATCAGGTGTCCATTTACTTTTGTCCATATAGTTTTTCACAGTATTAAAATTCCGTTAAATCCAGACCATGGCTCATCATAAAACTATCGTAACGGTAAGATATTGAAAATATTATGTTAAAGATTACCCTAAGCTTTATTTGTAAAATTGTCATAAAGTATTTTTTTCTTAAATGGCTAAACATAACCAGTGATACTCATAACAGTGGCACAGAAAACCATTTGACATTATTACTATAATACTGTAACACTTTTTCTACTTAATCCACCATTAAAATAAATAGCCGAATTACGCAATAGGGTCAAATTGTACTTTACCTTACATGAGGATGTGTTTTCCACAGACATGTAAACTGGGACATGTAAAAACTTAATATTAAATTTTTCCTTTCTAAATATACATTTTTTGTAGGTCTCTCCAGCGATAAAGTAAATATGTTATTCTTTGGCTACTCAGAGAACCTTTTTCTTTAATGTATTCTCCTCATTAGGAAAACAAGACCAAGCTGGATTATTTATGTAGTTTTTCCTTGAAAGGAAGCACAGAGGTTATTTAGTGCTGTGGCTGATGGGAATTGATGTGCTTTTAGGGTGAGCACCCATGTACCAGTGGAGTCCCTGCAGTGCTGAAACATTACTAAAAGACATGGTGTGTCCATCAGCATTGAGGCACGCTGGGAGGAAAATGGGATGTCCACGAAAGTGGTTTAGCACTTCAGTTTAGTTAAATGATGCAACATATACATATTTATGGCCATTGCATGAGCAAGGTTCCTTGTGGTTTTTAAACAATTGAGGCACTGAGTCTTTTGGCAAGTCTTTTAAATGATAAATGTAACTGTGATGTTTTTACTTTTGCCTCTCTGTAAGCTGATCAAATGATCAGTAACAGGAAATAAGTTAATCATTCAGTATTTCAGGAGTAGGAATGATCCTGCATTATGGAACAGTCTTTTTTCCTGCTTCACGTCTTTAGTAAATGCATCTACACCAATATATATTTAGACCTACAAAAAGAAGATAAATGATATATTTACTAGGGCTCATTATGAGCACAGCCTGAAACGTAAGTGCACTATTTTTACTAAAAAAAATTGTCGAATCCTTTCACCGTGTGAAACTGTGATCATTCAAGCTATCAGCTTCTCCCTCTCTATTTTCAGCATGATACGAGTGACTCTCAGTGTCATTCCACCTTTTGTCGCTGATAATGAAATGCACTGGCCACTCTCATCTATTTCAGGAAAAGGCAATCACGCCCAGCGCTGCGTTCCTATTCCCTGAGACAGACTGGCTGATTGGAAACCACTCAGATGAGCTCACGCCATGGGTCCCCGTTATAGCAGCCAGGCAAGTCATCAGTTGGCAATTTAGTATGAATGCTGAAGTGCCACCTGATCTCCACTAAATGACTGTGAAGGAGTTTGAGCACTTATTGCTGGTCCTTGGTTGTTAGTTTAAGATCCATTGTCAGAGTGTTTAAAGCTCAGTGTCTGGATTTCAGACCCTGAGTCAAGTTTAAAAAACAATTGTCATCATGGGGGAACAGATTAACAATGACCTTGATGGAACTGGGAAAGGCATTGTGAGTTAATCCACTGTGGAGAATGGAAGCACAGTATTTGTATATATTTACTGCCTAGGAAAACCTTTCATGTGGTCAAATTAGGTCATTTTCTTCTTTGTGTGATTATATAGGTTTTCCCTGAACTGAAATATATATGTAAGGTTTGGACACATCTACTCATTCATAGGTTTGTCTTTATTTTGGCTATTTTCTACATTGTAGAACAATATTGAAGACATAAAAACTATTAAATAACACATGGAATTATATGGTGAATAAAAGATGTTTTAAAAAACACCAAAATATGTTTCATATTTTAGATTCTTCAAAGTAGCCGGTGTTTAACTTGCCGTTTAGTTTTGCACACTATTGACATTATCTTAACCAGCTTCATGAGGTAGTCACCTGGAATGCTTTTCAGATAACAGGTGTGACTTTTCAAAAGTTCATTAGTGGAATTTCTTGCCTTCTTGAGGTGTTTGAGATCATCAGTTGTGTTGTGTCGAGGTAGTGTTGGTATACAGGAAATAGCCCTTTTTCAACAACTGTACTGATCCATATTATGACAAGAACCACTCGACTAAGTAAAGAGAAACAACAGTCCGTCATTACTTTCAGACATGAAGTGTCTTTAATGTAATAGAAATAAAGAAAAAACATTGAATTAGAAGGTGTGTCCAAACTTTTGATTGTTATGGTATGTCAATCAAAAGTTATAGCATTTAAAATCTTATTAGTCCCAATAGTGAAAACGGAGAAATTTTCATTTAACGGTATCCAAAGGCTGGATGCACGCTTCACTGAAAGATGCCCTGCCTACTTCTACATGTACAACCGTATCTGCTTTTCTACTCACAGCCTTATCTAAACAGCATTACATTAAGAAAAAATATTACAGGTTTACAATGTGAAATGGGTTCTCACTTTGATTATTAGCATCATCCACATCACTGCCCCATCACCTGAGGTAAAAGTCACTTGCGCTATTAAAAACGAGCCTCATCTCTCTCTCAAATTCATTCACGCTGTTTTTTTTCTTTTGTTCTGTCGACTAAATTTCTTGTCTTTTCTTTAAATATTTCAAACCATTGTCCTGTGCATCTGTACAGTGTATACAAACACAATTTCTTGTTTCTAGCTATTCAACAACTTGATCAAATCACGAGGAAATCACAGTTGGCTGGCAAGGTTTTAGACACACTGACTGCATTTACCGCTGTGTTTTTAAACTGCTTACCCAATATGATCTTTGCAGGCAGACAGGTTTGAAGGCAAGGCTATAAATAAACCGAAACAAAAACATTTACATGTTGCTTTTTGGTAATGTTTTCTTAAAGTGGTAATGTAGAAGTATAGATATTATTGGCAGAGAAATTACATTTTGGTCAAAACCTGAATATTTTTCACTTTTTGCTGCTTTTCAGACTCCATCTCCAATGAAAACGACAGATTTTCCCAATGCACCACATATACAGTGTATGAAGAATGAGCATCAATTGTACTACATGTTCCAGGAAATGTTTGGCTCATTGTTTATGATCTTTTCTAGCTTTGGGTGGATAGACACTAGGTGGAGATCTTTAGCTTAGCGCATGAGTCATTTCTTGACTCTGGTTATTGTTTGAAACTTGGCAGTTTACAGGAAACCAGATTCAAAACAGTTTGAAGAAGTTCATCTTTTTTTTTCTTTAATCATTATATCAATTGCATTGCATTGCATATTTGTCTAAGTTTTGTAGCACCATACTGTACATGATCTACGTATACAGAGCTAGATGCATCTTAGTAGTTGTTTTGAAATAATGTGAATTTTTTGCAGCATACTGTTTTACACTAAAACAAACAAGCAAAAAAAAAAAAACCCTAACCCTAGATTTGTAAAATCTTTTTTTTCTTGGGCTCAGCACATAGCTGCACAGACTTTGATATAGAAAACCAAATGTTTTTGTTCTTGAAGTATTTATTTATTTATTTTTTTTGAAGAGTTGCCTGATATTGTCATGTTTCCACATTTTTCTGTGTATAGATCATCCTACTACTGCCGCTACTTTGTGCTCCCTTGCTGCTTCTTTGACTTCTGTGGGAAGTACCAGCGCCGACAGTGTAAGAAGTCTCAGTACAGGGAGTATGTAGACTTCATCAGTGAGCTCAGCACTGCATGTGGCTTCCAAACAGAAGAAGATTGTCTGAGGATTCCCTCCACCAAGCGGGTATGAGGAACCAACTCTCTCCACAAATTATTCTTTTAAGTATTTAGCATTTATTTATCTAATTATTCTCTCTTGGTAAGGCAGGAGATTTCTTTAAAAGGCCATTATAGAGCTAGGAATGTGATCATGTCTGATTGAAATAAGTATAACTTCGAATTAAAATCGAAATTCCGAATGGCTAAGCCATGTTCAAAGCTGTTGTAAAGTCCTTGATATACACACAACTGTGACCACATCATAATAATTGAATTCGACTGATTTGCTTTAAGAGTTTTCAAACCAGTATAACCCCATTCTTCTGCATATAGAATTCCCTTATCTTTATGAATACTATTTTTTATAGTACTGGATTTGATCATACTGTATTTGTCTGTATTTTACAAAAGCAATAAGCCACATGAGAACATGTATTACAGTAGTTTTATCATGGGTAGCAATGCAATGTGGCATGCCTAATGCCTAAAATCTACTCACTTTGGAGAACCTGTTTTACAACATACACTCACCAGCCTCTCATCAATGCAGTTCTTCAGTCAGCAAATCATGTGGCATCAGCACAATCCATAAATCATGCAGACACAGCTTCAGTTAATGTTCACATCAAAGATCAGAAAGTGGAAAAAAAACATGATTTCCGTGACTCATAATGTGGCATGGTTGCTGCTGCCAGGTGGTGGTTTGAGTATTTCAGAAATTGCTGGGATTTTCGCACACAGAAATCTTTACAAAGAATGGTGTGAAAAACAAAAAATATCCAGACTGGTTTTAGCTGACAAGAAGGCTATGGTAACTCAAATATCCGCTTTTTTATTTTACAAACGTGGTGAGCAGAAAAACATCTCCAAGCACAGTACTAATCTTCAACTGCACAGTTTTGATGATCCTGTGCACACTAACATCAGATTTCTGTTCTTGTTTAACTTGATGTGGAATCCAATGCGGAGCCCATCCACCCCAAGGATCAGCATTTTGTGTGTGCCGAGATGGTTTTTTTGATCAGCACTAGTTAGTAACTACAATAGTTGTTATTTGAGCCTTTCTGTCAATCCACACCAGTCTGGCCATTCCATTCTCCTCTGACCTCTGCCATCAACAGACATTTTTACCTGCAGCACTGTCACTCATTGAATGTTTTTAGGTTTTTTTGTTTTTTTTGCACCATTCTGTTATTAAACTTTAGAACTCAATTTGTTATTAAACAAATTATTATTAAACTTTAGAAAGTATTGTGCATGAAAATCCCAGGAGGATCAGTAGTTTCTGAAATACCTGTCTGGACCAAAAATCAGTCTTTGGTTTGATGTGACCATTACCTGAAGCACTTGACCTGTATCTGCATGGTTTTATGCCTTATGCTGCCACCACATGATTGGCTCACTGGATAATTGCATGAATGTGCAGGTGTACAGAACTACCTAATAAAGTGGCTGGTGAGTATAGATGTACAAGCCGACTAGTGAGAATCTAAAGTATTCAGGCAATTTCCACCTCAAGCATACATGCAGGGAGTTTCTTTTTAGAACGGAATCTGAATCTATGTGCTTGTGCACCATATAAAAACACGACCAGACTGTTATACTATGTTAGCCTTCATTGGTTGTACTTAAAACATGTAACTTACTGCAACAGAACAAGCAACGTTGCAGGAAACCAGAGCCCAAAATCTCATAGCGTTGCGTCATGCTTTTTTGCAGGTCTGCCTAATTGGGAAGCGTAGGAGTTATGAACAGTCTGAGGAAGAGTTGGCAGAAGTGAAAAGAGCAGACTACATTAGGGGACGGCAGGCCTTAAATGCTAACTCGACAGTTATTACTCAGAAAGAACACAGTGGACCTCATCAGCAAGGAGGTGGACAGGAGATGGCCGATGCTCGATGTGACTGGGGAAACGGCTTTCGGCCGAGGGAGAAGATCGAGACAGTCAGGAACTGTGCAGCTCTCCCTAGAGACTTTGTAGATGGTGTCGTCCTGAAGGTTGCAATGGCCTTGTTGGGACTCACTGGAGAGAAAAGAGAGGAGGAGGAAGAGGACAAGATTGGAATGGAGAGAATTAGATGGAATGCAGGAGGTAAGAAGAGCACTGGCATTTCTTTTACTCTGAGGTATGAGTCATAGGTTGCGCACAGTGGTTAACAGGTAATCACTGCATTCGTTAAGGAGCTGTGAAACAGAAGATATAATAGGGATAGCTGAGTGAGGAGGTGGAATGTTTCTGACTTCTTGAACATGTATTCAATGTATTATGTAATGCAGTGAATTAATGGCATAAAAGCACAATTGCAACATTATGGAAGCCTTTTAATGAAAATGAAGAGCATGAAAAAAAGCCAGGATCACTAGTGTTATTATCATGAGCGCATTTGTATTTGAAGGTCTTCACCAGTTCCACTTCATGATCATGATCAAATCTCTCAGATGAATTTTCGTTTTCAACATTACAATGCAGTCCAGTCACACTGATTTAGTACGGTTGACATTTAAAGTGACCTGGATGACTGAAACAATCATTCTTTAGATAAAGTTAATTCATTTAAGTATAGAAAGCAAGGCCAAAATGTAATGACAGAGTTCCTCAGTCTTGGACAACCTGTCTTACATGGAGCACACAAATGCGCTCCATCATCACCACTATTCAGTTACAGTCTGCACTAAGTGCTTAAACTAGTGAACCACATTTAAAGGCTTTATATACACACACATTTGAGGCTGTTTTGGTGTATATGCATCCACACAGAAAGTAACAGTGAAATGGCAATATTACCTGCTGCGCCGCCATGCTGTGATGATTTGAATGATTTGCCTAAAGCTCATCTATTGGCTCATACTATGGAAATTAGATAGGGATGTCATGAGAATAATTATAGAACATTTTTATTCACATCTTTTTACTATTGATTTTAAGTCGACCTTTCAGATGTAAATTCTCAGTGGCCTTCTACGGTTATAGTGGCTACAAAAGCCCACGAGACAAAATGCAAGTGACAAAAGTAACATGTCCATTAAGCATTGTTTTCTGTTTAACTGACTATGTTGTAGTTATGAAGTTTGGCCTGCTGGAAAACTACAACAAAATCTGACAAGCGAGATCAAAGCTCAGTTTTCAAGTGTTGACTTTGAGTTCTCCAGCACTTAAAAACTACACCGATGTTCATTATTGTATATCCACTTGTTTCTCTTTGGATGCTTTTTCTTTTTTGCTAAACTCTTCATTTTCTAAAGTTAGTTCATTTTCTGTAGTATAAGCTGATGTCTAACCGTGGATCCAGAGGTTTTGCTGTAACATTAATGAATTGTTTCTGTAAGATCAATTAATGCATTTACTGTAATGATCTTCACCTATTTTATCAACCTAGTACTTCACCTGCTGGTAGAGATCTGTATGCAGTAATATGTGGCATATAATCAGCATGTGAAGACAAATGCAGTATATTAAATTATGGAAGGAAAAAAATGATCAGGTTATCTTGAATTATGTGGTTTATAATGCTACCATTAGCCATTATAAAAGAGCTGTACAATGCATTTTGTCTGTTTGGGATAATTCCTATGTGCAAAATGTAGAGTTAATGACAATCTCTTGATAAATGTGGCAGAATATCCACACTTGATATATACTGTAAATATGATTCACAGTAAAGCTGAATAATACATTTGCACATTATTAGTGCTGAAACTTGAGGCATAATGTAGTTAATTCCATTACTTCAGCTCATACATTGGATATCCATATATGTAACCTGAAGCCATGGTTATGGTTATGGCATTATGTGAAGATAAACCCAAACAGTGAGACTCCTTTCGGCTTCTTGCTCCATTCAGCCATAAATCCCCATTTGTAGCGTGTGCTCTAAAGGGCAGCTCTAAATGGGCTATTGATATTGTATTAGCACTGCAGATATTGTGGTGTCTGGCGTCAGAAATTCTAGGCCATTGTCTCCTAGCTTAAATTATGCAGTGTATACAGCAATCCAGCATACTTAGTGGTACCTTCCCCTTATCCTTTCTGTTGCTAGCTTTGATGTTACTAGAATTCAGCACACTGAAACATCACATAACATATCAAAACAGCAAGTTTCACTGACACGTCGTACAGACTCAATAGGTGTGCTGACCTCCTGGGCATGGTTATAGATGACTCGTGTATGCCATTCGGCTGCAGAGACTCTATAGGGATTCACTATTTTGGATTCCCCACTGACATTCAGTGTGTCAGTAAGAAGCCTTGAGGTTCCTGCTGTTAGTAGTTGGGATGACCAGTCTGTGTGGAAGAGAATTCTGCCATACAACAACAGTCTCCTCAGTTAATGAGTGGGCCTTGTTTCTATGGTAACAAGTCCTCAGTCCAGACCGGAAACTCACCTTGTTTGTAATGTCTACTAGAGCCATTAGGAATCTCCATCTTCTCCTGCTACTAAATTTAGAAATTAGGGTTTGCTTGTCAGTACAAATTACTGCAGAGGTCAGTTCATGTGTAAGGCTACATTACAAGCCAGAGCTAAAAAGCATGGATGCCAGATTCTTATTTATCTAATTTCCCATTTTTGGCATAACTAAGGCTCATTAGTAATCATCTTTAGGTTAGGGGGTCAGGGGTGTGTATGTACATGCTCATCCATGCCCTTAATTAATAAAATGGATGTTGAGTGTATATACACCTGTCAGTCGTAAAATTAAAACCACTGGTGAAGTGAATAACAATTGATTATCTTGTTACAATGGTACCTGTCAAGCGGTGGGAAATATTAGGCAGCAAGTGAAAAGTGAAAAGGGGTTGGATATATTAGGCAAGCAAGCGAAAAATGGCCAGTCGTAAGGATTTGAGTGACTTTGACAAGGGCCAAATTGTGATGGCTAGATGACTGAGGCAGAGTATCTCCAAAACGGCAGGTCTTGTGGCGTGTTCACGGTATGCAGTGGTTAGTACCGAAGTGGTGGAAGGAAGGACAACCAGTGGACCGGTGACCGGCTCACTGATGTGTGTGGGAAATGAACGCTAGCCTGTCTGGTCAGACCCCACAAAAGAGCTACTGTGGCACAAATTGCTGAAAATGTTAATGCTGGCTATGATAGAAAGGTGTCAGAACGCAGTGCATCGCTGCTTGCTGAGGATTGTGCTGCGTAGCTGCCAGTCAGAGTGCTCATGCTGACACCTGTCCACCACCAAAAGCACCTACAATAAGCATCAGAACTACGGCAGTGGCCATAATGACAGTGGCTGCTTTCAGCACGATAGTGTACACTGCCACACTGCAAAAATTGTTCAGGAATGGTTTGAGGAACATGACAAAGAGTTCAAGGTGTTGGCTTGGCCTCCAAATTCCACCGGTCTCAGTCCGATCAAGCTTCTGTGGGCTATGCTTGACAAACAAGAGCGATCCATGGAGGCCCCACCTCGCAACTTACAGGATCTGCCGACTGTCATTCAACTCGCAAGTTAATTATTGCATTTTAATGCACTCATTTTAATGTGTTGCTTGTATAGTAGCAGCTCATTCACAGCGAGCTGAATGGCGGACTCGGCATATAATCTAGAACTAATAATACACAGATTTAAAAACATGCTATTTAACAAAGAAAAACAGTAATACTGTATATGGTGAAACTTCCTGCAAGCAGATGTCAACATTTATGGAAGTACCTTGGGTGTCTGCAATGGGACATTCTTCAAGATGGAGAACTTTGTGCTTTAATGTTTTAATATAACATGACAAAATGCAGAGGATTTTTTTTTTCAACTTCAAGAGAGTGGAAAAAAAGAGAGGCTGTTGAGGGAACAACTGTTTATATCTTATATAAAGTAAGTAATAACGGGGATTAACTTGTCTTGCAGATGTTCCACATCATTAAATGTAACTATGAACAAAAAAAGGAAGAAAAATGCAATCGTTAGCAAATTGGTGTGGTATGAAAGGAATAAAACATCACACCATTCTCCCATAACAGCTCGCACAGTCATTTGTCATTCCTTACTTTTTGCTCATTACTTTTGGGGCAAATGTATTCAATTCCTTTTTGTACTCATCTGTTTTCCAAACGTCTATCCATCCCTCAGGCTCTCTCTCTGTCCGTGAGGTAGCTGAGCTCTTGGACCAGTCTACATTGCAGACACTGAAGAAAGAGTGCGGAGGATTACAAACTCTGTTGAAAAACAACCATCAAGTGTTCAGAGGTATTTGGCAGTTTTCCCAACTTCACATTTAGCTTCTTTGTTGTCTGCTTTTTATTGATTTTGATTTTGATTTCTTTGGATCTGTCTTTAAAAATGCAAATGTGTAAAACTGAGGAAATACATTTATTCGGTAATTGGATGATAGTTGACGAATTAATAGTTGAAAAATTTCTGAAGGTTCTGTATGAACTGTTACAAACAAGTCAGCTTTGAAAACTGATGTTTGAGCGGACTAATACCGAAAACCCGACTCATCCTTCAAATCATAAAAATAACTTGAAGATCTGTCTGGAAGACGATGAAATAGAATTCAGCAGCTCAGTTATAGCATAATAGAAACTGCCAGACAAATTCGATTTGCCAAGAAATCGAACATCTAACAAAAGGTTACATTTACAGGAATATTCTCACAAAGAGGAATCTGCTGGCCTCCGTTATCTCTAACTACAGAGCAAAAGTATGGAAGCAACACCACTTTTGTTAAAAAAAATATATATATAATAAATAAGAGTAAAAAATGCATTTTTCAAAGTTTTAATAGAAGTGTAAGGACTAAATGTTTACACAGTAGTATAAAAACTCATTGTTGTCCTTTGCTCATTTTCTATGTTGATTAAAATCTCATCCTTTAGAATGACACATCACACCGAAATGCTCCTGAAGACTTAATGTACTGAATGATGGGTTAAAAATTGAGTATATAAAAAGTTAAATCAATGTAATTAACAAAAGTACCATTTGGACCGGATATGACTAACAGAGATGTGTTAATTAATGTTGCAGGAGGATGTTTGTAATGATCATGATCAATTCATGAGTGATCTCAGTATAAATTATGGATGTTAATGTCTTAAAGATGTACATGTCATGGTGAGTTCATTAAATGTATGTTACATACAACTCATTGTAATACAAACTGATGGTTTTGACCTTTATTATGAGTCATTTTTGCCATCTACTTGATGATAAGTAGGTCACGTGACTGTAAAATGTCTGTAGTGCCAGGAACTCGATAACTTACCTAAAACCCAGAGAGGCACTGCTTTTTGACAGGTACTTTTTAAACATTGCCTATGTTTTATTGTTTGGTGCTTTTAACACACCTAACACGGTTTCGGTTTGGTTTTGGCAAGAGATGAAAATTGCAAAAGCTACCTCTTGTCTATATATTGATGAATCTTTACATTAATGCAGTTATTATATAGTGTTTTCTATATATTGCTTGGGATTTCTTCTGGTCATTTTATAGCAAGCATAATCTTTCCAGACGAGTGCTTGACAGATTCAGACAGGACTAAAATCCCAGAGATACTTCGGTTAAATAACATTACCCCACCTCCCTATGTAAAACTAATCCAGTTCAAATAAGCTTTAATACCGGATGGGTTTTTTTTAGAATATGGGCGAGAAAAAAATTTAGAGAAAAATGCTTTTCAAATATCTTTCACAAAAATCATCCAGTTTTTTTTACATGGTTAAAAGTTGCCTGTAATGTAGCCCTGTTTCCGAATAAGCTCACATTATTTTTCCTCTTCTTCACAGTGGAAGGTGGAAAGGTTCACATTCGTGATTGGCGCACTCACGGCACTCAGCTTGACCCAAAGCGAAAATCCCAAATCTCAGGAGCATTAAAAACCCGACTCTGCTGGTTCCACTCTCACCACCCTGATGGATGCTCGCTGTCCAGCAAAGACTGCGTATTTGCGCATGGGACTGATGACCTCCGGCCCTCCACACGTCCCCTGAAAAAGCACAGGAGCTGACCATGATTGATGCAAAGAACTTTTGTGTGTTTATATTTGAATTGAAACTTGATGAAGACTCACAGAGATTTTGTTTTTAACCTTTAGGTTAATGGAGAATTCAGGGTTATTTATGGTTTTGAAAATTTGTCTTGTGAGTGTTTGTAAGTTATCGATACTGCCTCGGCTTCTTTTTCATTTGCCGCTGTTTGTATAGCAACAGATCAAACTGAATTTCTCCTTGCAAATATTAACAATAAACACATTAACTCTATAAGAACCACACAATAGCACTGTTGAATTTGGAATGAAGTTTACCCCATTGGGACATAAAACCCTTGGTGGAAGTACGGGGTAGCATGTGCTAAATGTTAAAGGCATAAATAATTTGGCATGCGGTGTGGGGGGCAGGTCAATATGGAGGTTATTGTCGCTCTTCTCAAATGTCACAGGACAGGATGTCTGTTTTCTATACAGTGAACCGAGGCTCTAGGGGCCTATTGCTGTTGAAAAGGTGTAAAATCAATTTATTTTATTTTTTATTACAGAATTAATTAAAGAACTTTGGATATGTGAGTACAACAAGACCCTTGGTAAAATATGAAATTACTGTTAATATTAATGACAGAAATATAACCAATACTAACATATCAAGTCTTACATTTTATCATATCAAATTTTAATGTTAAATGAATTCTGTATTTTGAATATTGCTTATAAAGTGTTTACATTTTTCTAGTACTGACATCACTTTCAGTATCACTAAATGCTAATTAGGAGTCAATTACTCATAATTGATGCAAGTTCCTGTATGTTGGGCCATTGGATTGGATTGGGGTTATTTTTTTTTGTGTTTTTTTTGTTTGTTTTTTGTAAAATATATCTTAATCTGTAATAGAAACATGCTGCAGTGACTTTCTCTCTCTCTTTCTCTCTCACGCTCTTTCTCTCTCTGCCCTGTTGAGAATAATAAGTCAAAAAGGGAGCCTGCTGTTTCTTCCTCATATGGAAGAAGCTTACTGCAACTTTGAGCAGGATCCTCTGGGATCATGCTAATGAAGGCACACAGTCCTGTAGCGGTGGATTCAAAAAGATATCACAGGTTCTTTTCATCTCGACTGGGTGCTTAATAAGTCTTCAGTGTTGGGGTGGGAACTGTGGAGTAGCCCTGTAACCATCTAGTGTTTCTCTCTTTTTATTGTATTGAAGTGCACATAGTACTAAGTCACAGAACAGGCCTTTCCATGAGAAACACATTTGACTAATTCCGTAATTAAGCCATTTTTGCAGTCAAAATGCATGTAGTCTAAAGGAGGGCATGATGTAGCTGTGGTGTGTTATTTTAGTCCTGTAAATTGCGAGGTGGGTTGAGGTCATTTTCCTCAAACCATTGCTGAATAATTTTTTTGCAGTGTGGCAGTTCTAATGCTCACATTCCCGTTGTAGGTGCTTTCAGCAGTAGACAGGGGTCAGCATGCGCAGTCAGACTGGTCTGTGGCTATACAGCAAGCTGTAAAGCACTGTGTTGTGACACCTTTAAGGCATAGCCAGCATTAACTTTTTCAGCAGTTTGTGCCTCAATAGCTCTTCTGTGAGATCAGACCAGACAGCCTATCTTTCACTCCCCACATGCATCAATGAGCCTTGGGCATCCATGACACTGTCACCAGTTTACCAGTTGCCTTTCCTTGGACCACTTTTGGTAGGTACTAACCACTGCATACCGTGAACTCCCCACAAGACCTGCTGTTTCGGAGATACTCTGATCCAGTTGTCTAGCCATCACATGCCCTTATCAAAGTCACTCAGATCCTTACAACTGTCCATTTTTCCTGCTTTCAACTCATTAACTTAAAAGAATGTCTGTTCACTTGCTGCCTAATATATCCCACCCCTTGACAGGTGCCATCGTATTGAGATAATAAATGTTATTCATGTCATCTGTCAGTGGTTGTAATCTAATGTAACTTGTTAACATGAATAATATGAGCTCTTGGTCTCTATATTGCCGAAACAATGGAGAATCATGAACTGCATAACAATAATAAATACAAATGGTTGCAATAACACAGCAAGTTTGTAAAACAAAACTGCCCTTAATCTTACATTTGTCACAACAACAGCAATGACCTCAGCTACGGTGGTTCATGTAGTCTGGACTGTATCCAAGGCAGAACACCTTTTCCTTGAACAACTGCAGATACGTTTCCCCAAGCTTGAGTAATAACAGGAGGAGAAATAGCCAGCTGTGGCTGAATCTGGGCCAGCTGGAAGGATTTGGGGAAAAAAATGAACCTGCTTCTGCTGAGAATTACACATTGATCTGAGGTCAATGTTCTCTCAGTGCATGTAGCAAAAGTGCTAAACATGCTGTCTTGTGATTATAAGAAGAAACGTAATCTCAATATATATGCCATCTCATCCAGTGTGCCATCATGCCTTAGTGCAGTTAGTGTGATATAAGAATAGCACTGATCAGTAGGGTGAAATGAGGGGGGAAACACATGAGGGAGTTAAAGTTACAACACAGTGGAGAAGTTGAGATCATAATTGGCTCTGTGGATGTGTGTATGTGTGTGTGCATGGAGGAGGAGGAAGGAGAGGCGGGGAAATCAGTGTGGTCAGTCTGAGGTTATTGGCGCAGTCAGTGAACTTGGTAAACATTGCTTTAGAGACATGTGGATTAATTGTGGCCGTTGAAAACATTTGGAATATTCGAGGTCTTGCTGAGAATGTACAAGGTCATGCTTTCTCCTCTCTTGCTTTCTGTGGATAAAAAGAGACAATCTGAAACCAACAGACGTCTTCCATTAACATCCCGCCTCCTTTCTCTTCTGCAAAGCAACTTGACACGGACACACGTGTGACTAATTCGTAACCTAGGAATCATGGTGAATGATTTTTGCTTTCCTTAAATGTTAGAAATGTTCTATGACATTTCAGAAACACCTCAGATTAGCTGGCTGTGCTGCTATATCTGAGTATATACACTGCATTATCAGTGTGACAGATAGGCACATCATGGAGCCAGATGCAAACCCTATGCTTTCTCTGTAGTCTGTATGGCATCAGACCAAGTTTGTGCTGCCAAAAGATAGAGAACGGCCATTGGCTCTGGCCAACCAACATAGACCTTATGCTGCCCACACACATCTGTCGAGCTGTTACCTGAGAAAATGATAGTACACAGTGACTAAGACTCTTTCCCCTCCTTGTGACAGTACTGACTCTGACTTGAGCTGACAGGTCTCTGCACACTTCATCTGAGGTGGAACTTTTGTTTGAATTTACCTCTGGGCTTTACCTGGCACTGCATGCTCAGAATAGGAAGTACCTGTGTTTCAATTCTGGGAGTGTCCTGGTCGAAGATGATCGAATTCTCTTATATTAGTTAAGGTCAGGAAAGTAAATGTCATGCTGGGATATGGTATATAAATGTGAGGATGTAGCATTCATTTGTGCATTCATTTTACCTGTAAACTAGAACTCCTGAAGATATATCTATTAGCAGTAACAATATCAGCTCATCAACTCAGTATTACCTGTTTTCATTTTTTTCTTCTACTGAAAATTAAATGTACATTGCCTTGCAGTGTCCACTACCTGGCACTTTTCCACATTTTGTAGTTCCAGCTTCAACTAAAATGAATTTAATTGGTATTGTATGTCATGAATTTACACAAAATATCCCATAATACTGACACAAGAGAAAAAAATCAATATAGTTTACAAAAATATTTACAAGTGAATAATGAGTTTTGACTGCATATGTGTTCATCCCCATTACAGCAAAACTGCTAAATTAGTTCTGGTGCAATCACTTGCCGTCACATAATTTGTTTATGGAGTCCATCTGTATGCAAGTAAAGTGTCTTGTGATCTCAATATAAAGACACAAGTTCCTGAAATGCCTCAGAGGTTCTTAGAGAACATATCTAAACAAACAGCATCACGAAGACCAATGAGCAATCAAACCAACTCTACATTAAATTCATGATTTAAATAAATGTAAAGAATATGGCACAGCTGTGATTCTGACTAGAAGAAGCCATCCCTCCAAGGAATGTATTACAAGGGTAATTCTGAGGGGAGTTGATCTGGAAAGATTCAAAACCCAGATGGGAGAAGTTGTTCATAGGAAAACTATGGCCCCAACACTCCACAAGTGTTTATGGAAGAGTGGCAAGAACAGAAAAAAACATCAGAGGTAGCCAAAAGGCAAGATGGAACTCCGCAAACACATGGAAGAATGATTCTCTGGTCTAAGATCTTTTTTCGCCTAGCATTGGGAGAAAAACAATGCTGCACATCACCTTTAGAACAGCAACCTCAGAGTGAAGCATGGTAGAGGTGGCATCATGATGCTTTTCTTCAGCAGCAGCTAGGAAACAAGATGGAGGAATCCAAACTACAAAGGAAACCCACACATGCACAGGGAGAACATGTAAACTCCGCACAGAAAGGCACCCTGGGTGACCCGGGGATCGAACCCAGGACCTTCTTGCTGTGAGGCGACAGTGCTAACCACCACACCACCGTGCCGGCCTGGCCCTTAATCAATTATTAGAATTACATTTATACAATTTCTTGAGTTCATTAAAACCCAGTTAAACAATATTTATGTAGCTACTCTTTTTTTGTGCTCCTAGGTTCAGCCTGTCTCCTATGTTGACACCATGCAAATATTCCTTATCTTCTAATGTACTTTCCTAGCTGAATGTCATTGTTCAACAGACTACTGCAAAGCCATATGGATCAGGATGTTATTGCATATGCAAGCAATTAAATATTTGTTAGGAGGAAAAAGTCACTGGGATGGCTGGGTGAAGAGATGGGAAGTTGAGATGTGAGAAAGGAATTGTCTGCTTTACATGAGAAGGTCTTTAGTTATCTTATATTTATACACCTCCTTGGGATAAGCAATGCTGAGAAATGTTGCCTCATTTGCAAATAACTAAACAACATCAAAGAGGAAATTACTTTTGCTCTTAAAGCCAAAATATGCAAACACATCAGTGCAACAGATGCCCAAAGGAACTCTTTATGTCACTTGTGTACATAAAAAGTTTTTAGGCTTTCTTAGTGGTGCACATGTGCAAAACTACCACTAAAGCATTATTTCGTGCTCTTGACTTAGCACATTAAAATGATGATTCACGGTATTACACACCCTGTCCTCCTTTTCTGCTGAAATGAGGCATCTAAAAGATACCCACATTAATCTTATATATATATATATATATACACACACACTTACACTTACACATACACAACATAGGAACAGAAACATCTGTGATGTTACATTCACTATGTAATGCTGTTTGGAGACTGTGCATTAAGCATGGTTAGGAACAGCCAAGCATTCTCACTATTATTTTTTCCTCTTAGAGTTGCTTTCAGGAGATGTTCACATATTCCCTTGGTGGGGTTTTTTAATAGAACCCAGGTAATGGAAAACAGTGACTAAGAGGAGAGCTGAGGAGAGAAGGACTGTTGTATGTAAACTCTTGCCATGTGTTTCCTGCACTCATAACATCTGTTGTGCTAAAACAATAACTGCTACAGCTATTTAGAGGACAATGTTGTGAAATATAGGCTTGCCAAAAGTCTGACAGAAGTTTTAGATTGACAAAAGCGACAGGGTTGAGGGTCATACTTATAAATAACATGTCCATATTTGCACAAAATGGCCATAGTTTTTACCCCAAAGAGGTTATGATTTTGGTGCAGATTTTGGCTTTAGTAAGATTGTTCAAAACCTTCCAAACCAATTTCCATGAATCTTGGTAGAAGAGGATTGCATGAGCAAAGAAGCCACAGCTTGGATCCACAAATTTATTTTCACTTCTGCTAACATTGCAAGATAAAGAATTTGCCATACATCTTACAACACAGTAGATGGCAGTACAATTCAATCATAGTGAAAAAACATTGCCAGTGTAGAAATATGACAACTCCATATTACAATCCACCAGGATGGTGCCAGTGCAGAGCCAGTTCTGCTTTTGTGTGTTTTGAGAACTGGCCTGCATTTCAACAGGTTTGAGAACTGAACATTACATAGCGGAATGTAGTTTTTAGATTATGTAGTTATTTCCGTTGAATGTTACTGGAAAAAAAAAAGAAAAAGATCCAGCCTCTTCATGTGCTTGTAGCAGTTTCTTATTTTGCTCATGTTTTATCAAAATGGTGGCAAATTTCTTGCAGTAGCCTCTCCCATAGTCACTGATGTCAGTGCTTCCAACTCTGGGACAAACAATTTTGTGGTGCGTTTTTGGCACTGGCACCAGTTTTCTTTGGTCGAAAATAGTGGAACTGGCACAGGCAATGTGTTGGTGGAAAAGGGATAATTCATGGGTACCAGCAATATTCTGGGATACACATATTGGCACATAATTCTAATAATTTTGGAAGAATATCCAGACATATAAAGTGGTTGCGGTTGCAGATTTGCATATCATAAAAGAGTCAACCATTGTCCTTGATGGAGGTCTATGCTGTAAAAGTGCCCTTCTAATTGTTTAATGTTCTTGTCAATTCATAGATGCAAATTTGGATGGAATTGAATACAGTGTCATGGAGTTGCGTACAGTGTTCCAAATATAACTCCTCTGTGTATTAATTAATTAATTCACTAACTCATTCATTCATTCATTCATCTTTGGTAATGGTCATAGTAGATTAGGACACTATTCCCTGAAACACTGAGTTCAAGTCAGACATACAACCTGATTGGGATGCCAGTCCATTGCAGGACACCATGGACACACACATTCACACACTTATTTACACCTATGGCAATTTATTATAGCCACTTGCTGGTATGTTTTTGGGAGATGGGAGGAAACCAGAGAACCCAGAAGAAACCCATGCAGAGAGACTTTGAGAGACAAACATAAACAGACTTTGCACAGACAGTAACCTGAGCTCAACTGGGGTCCTTGGAGCCATGAGTCGGCAGTGATATCCATGGTGCCAACATGCTACCTCTCTTCAATATAATTAAATGAAAACCAGGAAAGTATAAATACCACTTATGTACACTATATTGCCATATGTTTGTGGACACTTGATCACCATACCCATACAGTATTTGTATAGTGATTGTTGGACATCCTATTCCAAAACCACAGAGTTGGTCCATTCTCTCCTGCTGAGCCTCCACTATTCTTGGAAGGCTTTACACTACATTTTGAAGCATGGCTGTAGGGATTTTTCCATTCAGCCAAATGAGCATTAGTGAGGGCACTACTGGCACTGACATCAGGCAAGGAGGCCTGGGGTGCTGTCATGGTTCCAGTTCATCACAAAGGTGTTCAGTGGGGTTGACATCAGGGCTCTGTGCAGATAATTCAAGCTCTTCCACACCAACCTTGACAGACCATGTCATAATGGACCTCGTTTTGTGCACGGGGCATTGTCATGCTGGAACATGCTTAGGCCACTTAATTCCAGTTAAGGGAAATCTTAACACTACAGCATACAGAGACATTCTTTACATTTATGTGCTCCCAACTTTGTGGCAACAAGTTGGCAAAGGCTATATATATCTATGGCCATATAGTGTAGATCACAAGCTTTGCCACTGATTGTGTGCATGTAGCTATGTAAACTCTATTATGATTTGTCTTGTGGTTTATACACACAATAGTCAGCTGTTCTATTATTTCAAACAAGAAGCTTCTTCTACAACCCAAATTCCAGAAAAGTTGGGACGTTCTTTAAAGTTGAATAAATGAAAACTAAAAGACTTTCAAATCACACGAGCCAATATTTTATTCATAACAGAACATAGATAACATAAATGTTCAAACTGGGAAATTGTACACCATTATCCACATTTCAAATTTGATGCCTGCTACAGGTCTCAAAAAAGTTGGCATGGGGGCAACAAATGGCTGAAAAAGCAAGAA
>JAQQZR010000001.1:13180779-13195147 GCA_030068235.1 Notoglanidium macrostoma
TGATTTTACGCATGCAAGGGAGAAGAAAACTACAAAAGGCTGTTTAAACAACAGTGCTGCTCCTGACAAGCTGCCAATCTGGCAGCAAAGATAACAGCACATACTGAGCCATGACACTTGAACTGTGCTGGTGTCTTATCAATTATTTATTGCATATCAGCATTGCAAATATGACCAACTCTGATCAAACCGCTTCCTTGGAGATGAAACTCAAACTCTCGTAACCTGTACAACTGGGGATACTAATTAATTCCAGTCGAAAACAGGACTGTTGTTTAACATGTGGATGGAGCTAGAGTCACTGATATCAGGTTATATAAGTACCACAAATACAGCTATGGTGTTAGAGCATTAATAAATAAAAAAGAGTCTTTTTAAATGTGACCTCTTTGTTGTTATTGGACCGAGGGGGGCCATCCATTTTTTCCCCCAGCTCTAAGCTGTAAAGGTTTTATTGATGTGATCTCATGGGCCTTCCATCTTACTCCCTGACCAGTCCTTTTGGCATCAGGATGAAAGGAGCACCCCCATGACTAAAGCAAAGGTTGGCGATGACATGGCCATTGGACTCCTCCAATGAGCTAAATCATTCATTCTCTAGAGAAGGCCTGATTGTACACTACTATACAATTATGACCAGCATTCTTTAATATGCACTTTTAATATCACTACTATGGGATAGTTGTTTGTAAATTTTCCAGGTCCACATCACTCACATGCAGTTAAATCAACTCATGATATTCATCATCGATGTGCATTTTCTTAAAATATGGTTATACAATCTGTTATTGAATGGCATGAAAACAAGTCAAAAAGGACTCGTCAATGTATGTTTTGCACTTTCATTCCTTAATATTTTTACATGAACCTGACACATACCAGACCTGAACATGTTTGCTGCCTCCAAACTGTCACACATTTGTAAGGAACTGCAACCTTACACCCAAAACAACATCTTTCCTATCATGTAGATAGTCCCACATTTGAACCTGATTGCATAACTGTAGTCCAAGCTTGTGTGGGACTGCCTTTGGACAGGAATGTGCTGTTTACTTAAACGGATGTGGGATGTGTGACTGTGAAAACTTAGATGCAAGACAAGAGCCATCTTGTCCAAACACACACACACACACACACACACACACACACACACACACACACACACACACACACACACATACACACAGAGACAGGAAATTGCCTTATTTGGTATCTGTCATTTGTTTCAGTTGGCTGTCGCACAAGGATGGGCAGGTGGATCACTTCCACTAGCAAAGGTGACACAGGGGAAAATTGAATTTATGGCTTCAGTGCTATCAGAGAAGTTATTTTAATCCTCTGCCATTTCACCGAAGGACAATACCTCACAAGACTCAGCGTTTCCATGGTGACATGACTCACAATAACTCTTTGATCGTACCTGCGCCAGCTGGGAGATGTCTCACGGCAGCCATTTCACGCTGTTTGTTTGCCAAACAGCACTCTGTTTAGTGGCTCCAGTGCTTCACAAATAACACCTCCTGCATAACTTGCCATGAAACACAAGGGAACAACAAGGCTATTATGTGCCTTTAACACTCTTAATATAACTCTTCAAGAGCAGATCTGGATGTTAATTACTGTGTGAAGATGGAGCATGAATATATGATTATTATAAGGTGTGGTGTAAAGGACTGTTATGAAAAGGGGACAAGTGTGTTTTGCCCTGATCATGACACGTTCCTCACTGCATGTTTAACAGTGATTATGGGGGCTGATGTATCAATAATGTGTTCCCGCACATAAATACACACTCAGACAGATAATTGCCCACACCTACACAGGGCTTCTATCTTCTTGTAGAATCAGCTTATTTGCCCCTACACTTCAGGCAGGTCAAGATGGGTCACTGACTTCTCAGACAGCTGTGGTGCTTTGCACATGAATACAGACCTACACACAGTGTATTACACAGGTGCTGGAACACCTGCTCAGGTTGCTTGGTAGCAACACTGCTGTGCTGCATTGTGTATTAAGTAAAACTGTATTTGATCATTCTTTTCATTAAAGAATTCTTAACTAGAATTACTTATGGGACTGGTTTACTTAGTGCTGACCCATATATTGCTTACTTTTGATGTTCACAAATAGCAGAGTTAAATGATGTTAGTTTGAAATGCCACTAAATGTTGGTAAAATCATCACGTGTAACTATTTAAATTCACCAATCAGCCTCATTTATAAGCCAAATAACCAGCAAGAACATAGTAATTGATTTATTCTTATTGGACAAATTTTTAGTCAAAAACTTTGGATAATGCACCTTTCTAATTGTTTAAACCATATACAAACACTATTTAATCATTCATTCACCTTCACTATCCTGCTCAGGGTCTCAGTGAATCTAAAGCCTGTCCTGGGAACACACCTGGATTTATTCACACATGGGGTAATTTAGCATAGCCAATCAATCTACATGTATGTTTTTTGGAAGTAGGAGGAAACTGGACCACCAAGAGGAAACCCATGAGGACTTGGGGTGAAAATGCAAAACTACACATAGACAACAACCCGAGTTCAGGGTCAGCAGGGATCCTGGAGTTGTAAGGCAGCAACACTGCCCAGTGTAACACTGTGCCACCCTAGCATTATTTATACACATATTAATTACATTTCAACATTATTTATAGTTAATAATTGCTGAAGGTTCATGGAATTACAAAAGACCATTAAACGTTAGGTTAATGAACAAATGGGTATGTCCCTTTGTCATGATCACAGTTTGTGCAATACACAACTAGCAGTGATGCCAAGAAAAAGACCTGCTACAGTTACAAATACAATACCGAAAAATGGATTTGCCATCTTGACTCATGAAATACTTCACTTGGTGGAAACATGAGAAGACCTGATACAGCAAGATTTATCTTAAGTAGATGAATCTAGCATAAAATCAAGATCATGCCTGGACTAAAACTATTTGACTTAGCACACTCATTAAAATAATCCGATACATTAGATCTTTGGCCATTCTATAATGATGACAACTTATGAATGTTCAACTTATGTTCTTGCATTTAAGTTTATGGTGCATTTTCTTTGCTGGAAAGATCCTAAAATGACCCTCACATTTCTAACTGGCAAAATATAACATACCACTGCAACCCTGTAGTGTCACTATAACCCCCAGTACATTATAAATACTTTAAAACTGTAACTACAAATTAGCAATGCAGCAACTGTATTTGAGGAAGGAAAGCATTACTGAAATGCAAATTAAGCCTATTACCATTGTACAATAGCCAATAAACTGTCTACCACAAGGTGCAGGTTGGTTTAGAGTCTTTCTTTTCATGTGATGTGTTTAATCAGATTCATTCTAGTTAATTAAGCAGGAAACCATAGGTGGCTGTACAGGTTGTGAAAGTTATTGCATGTACCTCATAAGCACTCTTCAAGATTGCAAAATAAATTCAGACATATCACCTTCCACCCACTACAAGCCAGATACATAGCATAAATATTCAAGCCCATTAATGACAAAAAAGAACAGGAATTTGTGGATCATACTGAAATAATCAGTTTTTTAAGCAGTATCTCCCACACATATCCAGACACCATATGCATATAACACAAGCATATGCCATCTGTTTGCACATCTCCAATGTCTAGACCCATGAGCCTACTGCCATGTACTGAGCAGGGTGGTGAGGGAGGCAATTAAGAACCTGAAGATGTTCTCAGAATTCCACAGTCGGTTAATGTTTGGTCTTGACAATCTCATATAGCAAAAATGGCCACTGCATATAAAGAAAAGCCCCCTAACTAATGTAACATAAAGAGGTGGATCTCTGACATGCTGGGGCTGTCGGGGTGTTTTGCGGCTTGTGTTCAAGTGTCTCTTTTGAAAAGTGATCATATCAGGTTTAACAACATAAAGACCCCAAATATATGGTCAAATACACACAGGAATGACTGTGGGAAAAGGGTGTTTCATCTCAGTCTGTCGATTTGAAAACTATTGCAGAATAAGGTTCAATCATTATCTTGGGAATGCTCACCAAATATCAATTGTGAATGTGCTGATAATGTTAAATAAATCTTTACAATGCTCCTGAGTTAAATCACCCCTTATTTTCATGAAGGATGTCAGTTATTCTGGAGATGACTGCAAAGATTCTATTTATGGATATTTTGAATAAAAGAAAATTATGTAGCTGTATTCGTTTATCGCGTTGGCTTTATTTACTGCTATTTTGTCGATGCTCCAATAGATCTATGAAATGTGTTTTATGCCACTACATAAATGTGCACTTGTACATCTTGTATGTCTTTTCTTCCTCTTCCTCAGGGCGTCAGATATTAGTGACAAAACACTCAGGTGAGCAGGTTATATGGAAGAGGCTTCCCATTATAGTTCTCTATATAGCACGCTGAACTATTGAACAGCTGTAGTAGTCATTGTCAAACTCATTTTATATTCTGTATGTGAGACTCTGGTCTCGCACTTTCCACAGTAGCCTACTGACTCAGAACCCGAAACCATGGCTTAAACTCTGAAACTGCTAAATGAGGGTGTTATAATGGATAATTGAATACTCTGTAACTATGGTGTGTCTGTTCAACATGTGCCTATTACCAATAGCTAAAAATAAGTTCCTAGGTTTACTGTCATTACTTAATTGGATGTTGTGCCTGGAGATTATGTGTGTAAATGTAATTAATTTTGGTTGGATTTTTGATATCTCTGATAATGGAACTGACCAGTTTTCTTTCAGATAATTAAAATGCTATTATCTAACGAGATCTCTTTGGTTGAGAATGAGTTTTATTGAATTCTGTGCGTAAGTGGAATGTAAAGATTTGAGCATAATTATGCTCATAACATGATTAATCCATTTACAGATTAATGATAACACAGTTTCTAATTATTTAAATGGTTTTTGTATTGTAACGCGAAACATACATTTTAAGTGCTGTATTACGCTAATGTCGCCTGTAAATCCCCTCACTTTGTTGTAATTGTGATTACAGTAAACAGTTGCAGGAGTAATAGGCCTGTTTCTCTGTGGCCTCCCACGGTGGGTTGCTGTGTGCGCATGATCTGAGCACAAGGCGCTCGTGAGCTTGACAGTCGCAGCGAGTTCGCGCTGAGAGAAACACAGAAAGGAGAAGAAGGAGGTCTTGGAAGGAGATACTTAATGCAGCACCAAACTATAACGAATGGGCAATAATTGTATCAGAAATGCATTGCTCAAGAAATTTACGCGCAACTTTTAGAAGCTTTGGGAATTAAAAACGAGACATTCGCCCGCGCGTTTGCGGTTCAGAACGCTGGACAGCGCACTCGGCACGCGCTTCCTTCCACTTTTTTTGGAGTTGATATAGCTATATTGTAATTTGTAGAAGACTAAAACGGGCAAACTCATGAGGAATCATGGATGCTCCGACGTGTTTCCGATCACCGGGCTTGGGCGCACCTCAACGAGACTTCTGAAGTGAGACATGGACTTGGCGGAGATCCTGCTCGCACTTTTCATCGTCGTAGTCGCGACGGTCTCCTTGTTGTCCAACTTGCTGGTCTTGCTATGTTTCGCGCACAGCAGCGAGATACGCAGGCAGGTGCCGGGCATATTCACGACGAACTTGTCCTTTTGCAACCTGCTCATCACCGTGCTGAACATGCCCTCCACGCTGGTAGGGATCGTAAAGGACCAGCAGCCCTTCGGAGACTGCCTGTGTCGCGCGGTCAGCTTCCTCGACACGTTCCTGACGGCCAACGCGATGCTGAGCATGGCGGCGCTCAGCATCGACCGCTGGATCGCCGTGGTCTTCCCTCTGAGCTACTCGAGCAAGATGCGGTGCCGGGACGCGCTGCTGATGGTGTGCTACGCGTGGCTCCACTCGCTCGCCTTCTCTGTGGTGGCGCTGCTGCGCTCCTGGCTCGACTACAGCCGCGCGTACGCGTCCTGCACCTTGTGCCTGAACGCAGAGAGCTCCCGCACCGACTTCGCCGCCTTCACCGTGGCCTTCCACGGCGCCAGCTTTATGCTCTCGCTGCTCGTGTTGTGCGTGACTTACTTAAAAGTGCTCAAAGTCGCACGCTTTCACTGCAAAAGAATCGACATTATAACCATGCAGACGCTCTTCTTGCTTGTTGACATACACCCAAGGTATTCATGCCGCTTCATCATACAGCTTCTGCACATTATGTTTGCTGTACTTGTCGGGATATTTCTCATGACGTTCCGTTTCTTTTGCAGCGTTAAACAACGGTGTTTGGCCGAGCAGAAGAGGAGGAAACAGCGCGCGACCAAGAAAATCAGTATATTTATTGGATCATTTATTATCTGTTTCGCCCCATATGTCATAACCAGGTAGGTGCTGTTCAAATTAAAATAAAGTTTAGACGTTGTGACATGTTTAGTTCGTTCAGTGTCGTGACGCTCTGAAACAATGTCATTTACTCAGAATAGAATGCAGAAGCAATGGCTATTAATATGTTTTACTGCTAATAGTCTATTAAGATGCTGTTTAATGGCGACATTTAATTGAGCCTTGTGATGACGTAAACGTGTATCATAAAAACCCGCGCTTCTAAGAATAGACGGTGTGTACCAGAGGTGATAAGACAAGATCCTATCAATAGTTTCTGTTTCTCTGGGGATTTGCACTTGATGACGCCTTTAACACCCTCAAGCATCTTAGCATTTTTCTCCTCATCCCTCCTCTCTACTTTTACTCTATAAATCTCTAATTCTTACTCCATTTTCATTTTCTCATAAGGCTATTGAACGAACACATAGGCCTAGATATTGGGATGTTTCTTTGTATAAGATAAAAACAATTGCAGAAGATTTAGCCCCTTAAACTTTCACTAAATTATTTATTTATTTATTCATCTTGAAGCATAATATTTAGCAACTACTTTGAATTGTGTATCATCAATAGTTTATCATTCCAATGGAGAAGAATAGAAGTCTGGGCCTGGCAACAGGTTTTAAGAGTTTAATGGGTTAGCAATCAGTTTTGCCTCCTTTTTTCCCTTGACTGTTATTGAGTTGTTAATGGTTCCTGATGTCTGCTTTCTAGGCTGACAGAGCTTCTTCCATTTGTGGATATCAACCGATACTGGGGCATCATCAGCAAGTGCTTAACATACAGCAAGGCAGCTTCAGATCCCTTTGCCTATTCCCTCTTGCGCCAACAGTACAAGAAAGTACTAGTAACAGTGGCCAATCGCCTACTGAAACGTGACTTATACCCTTCCTCGGGACACAACAGCTCACTGGACACAGAAAACGACTACTGTCTCCAAAGAATCAGCTAGTGACATTTTCTTTACACTGAAAAATCCTAATGCTTAGATGTCAAAGGGTATCGGGAGAGAAACAAAGAATGGAAAAGAGTAATATGAGAAATAGAGAGAGAAAGAGAGAGAGAGAGAGAGAGAGAGAGAGAGAGAGTTATTATCACTTAGATATAGCTGGAGATCCTGACTGTTTGATGCACATGTGGATGCACCAGACAGCACTGATAAATATGGACAAAGGCAATATGTGACTAAGTGGCCATGTGCTTGGCCCACAACACGTGCACACACACACACAAACATCAAAGACATCAGAACATGATAATTGAACCTCAGCAGACACACAGACACACCATTATCTGCAATGTGTTTGTTATCTTTCCAAGTTTTTTTTGTCCAAGATTAATCAAATATAAGTGAGTGGAAGGTGTCATATGATATAATCTACCCTTAACATGCACACTATGTTTATGGCATTGCTGAACCTCTCATAATGGATAGAATGTATTATAATCTTTAGCCGTTTCTACTGGAAGGCAGCCTGCTCATTTATATATTATGAAAATGGCTCTCAGTCTTAATCTAGTGTGAATTCATTATGAATTCACTAATTTATAAACCCAGATCAGCCACTGGAAATTACTGCACTTTCTTCTTCTAAATTATTATTTTCTATTAGTTACCAAACAGCCAAAGTTGAATATCACACTATAATACCTAGAACAGGTTGTAACTGAATGTACTAGATTCTTTATACAGCAGCATATTGTGCACACTAAGTTGCGTTTCTACAGGTAAACATGGTGTACATACTTTGCACAGTATAAAGTAATTTATAATGTAAATTTGTTTTATTCAGTAAGGCAGGTGTGTGGTACAGGGAGTTATGAACCAATGAAATGATAATGAAATGCTTTATGCAGCCATATTTGTGCCAGTTTTGTTATACATGTACTGTTTTGTGAAATTGCTGATCAAAGGAGAATATACATGAAGCTAAATTAAGCTATGTAGTATTTTAAGTAAATGCATGCCTCCAATAAACAATAAGTAAATCACAGTCATAGTGCCCAACATGCCTTCGACAGCTAAAATACGTCTGTGCCAGCTTACCCCATGGAGTCTTTTCACCTATTAATGTAAAAAATGAACACTGCCTTGGACACACTTAGTGGCTAAATTTCCATAATGATGTGGAGAAGCAAATGAATGGAGATGATGACTAATACGGGAGTCTCTCAGGTTAATGGGCAAAGCAAGAAAGCCCACTGATCTTTCATGTTAAAATCTATTTTTGTCCCAACTCAGACAAATACCTTTCTCAGTAACTGCAATAGCTAGAGAAGGGTATTAGAACTGACAGTTCTGGGCCTGACATTTAACATTATAGTTTTCGCTTGAAGGGATTTGAAGACATTTACCGTATGCCTGAGGGTTTGCCATGTGCCAGATCGCACACAGCACATACCACAGTGTGCAGAATCCTTTTGCCTGGTACTGCTATTCTTGCTACATTCTTGTTACACTGCCATGGATCTTCAGACTGTAAATAACCCTAAGAAGCCATTCAGAATGGAAAATCATTAAAATAACCCTACAAAAACATACTTTAAGATGGTTCAGGTGGAATTTTTTTTAATGCATACACATTTGGACTTGGATTTATCAATCAATCAACTCCTTTAGTTATATTCTGGAACTTACATATTAACAAGTAATAGAATCTTATGACCTCATGTTAGCAACATGCAAACTATGCTCAAATCATCATACCAGTGTTATCTGGCACTGTGACACACTGTTACTTCTAAGAATGAAATATCTGTATGCTCCTTAAGGGTTCTTCAGGAGTTATTTAAGGGTTCATTGGACAATTAGCAATTCTTAACCACCAAAAAGTGTTTTATTTATCGGATACAAAAACACTGTTGTCAGGTTCTACACAGAACCTTTAAGGGAACCATTAAGGATTATACATTTTCTAAGAGCGTAGATGGTTACAAAAGGGTGGTAATGGCAACCATTTTGGACCCAGTTTAACGTTTTTAATGAATCTGTACAACATGTGATTTTAACATGCAGGATGTATGATGCTAAGCAGTGGTGATATAGCTATGTTCACTTGTTAGCTACGTTAGCTTTGTTTCTTTTAAGGCAATAGACAAGTCTTTGCTGGCAAGTGTCTTTTTGAGTTCAGTGAAAAACCTGTGAAAATCTGATTAACTTTATTGTTTAAAAAAAAAAAGCAAAAGAAAACAAACAAACAAACAAAAAAAAAGGTTTTTGTATTTTGTTTGTGGTCTAGGCTGTGCTGCTAACTTGCTAGCTGCCTTAATTTCCGGTCATTAAAGAATTCAAACAGTTTGCATTGTTTTATCAGCTTCATGGTAATCATTTAAAGTCTCTCTTTACAGGGGGTCAGTGTAAGAGGACATACCACTTTATTTGAATCTTCCTTTCAAAACAGAAAGGCTTTCAGCTCATATTGATGTTTGATGTGTTTCTGAAGCACCTTCAGATATAAACTCGCCTCATTTGAAATTTCACGCAAAGTCGTTTCAGCGCTCAGCTTTTTCATCTGGAAAAAGGAACATATACTGTACAGGCATGACAGTGCTTCTAAAACTCAGCAAGACATCTCGGAAAGAGGACAGCAAAAACAGCGACACGTTAGTGTTTTTTTTTTCCGCTCTTGATTTATTCTCCTTGTGTAATCTGAGAGTGCAGTACTGCCTGAGTAAAGACATCCAGAGCGCTGAGGTTGGGAACAGTGCGAGCTTCGGACTCAAACACTTTACACTTTACAGACTGGATGGACTTAAATTTGGACAAAATGGGAAGTTTATGGACGTTTCTTTTCCTCAGCGTTTTGGGAAGAGCTATTTGGGGTTTCCCGCAGCGTTGTAAACCTGGCAGCTATTTTCAAGGTTGGTCGACTGTGTAATTGGTGTTAAAAATGTAAAGCTATTAAGTAATTTAATACGAGACATTAGTTATACACCATGTAGAAATTAAAAAGACCTGCAGGAGCTCATAGCTTGGAGTCAAACAGAATTTATAGTAATGAAACTTCTATGTCTACTTTGTTGTGCATAATATAAAAAGGCTGTTTGAATCAGTTAATGGTTGAATTCCAACTGACCCCCAACTCCCTGTAAATGTGCACTGCATTGGGTATAAAGTGATGGCTTTTACAACCTATAAAGTGCACCACATGTTACATATGGAGCCATCTGGAATGCAGGCAAAATTTTATTTTCCGTATTTTACGCCATCTAGCGTTTTACACCCTATAATTTTGATTTTTTTTTTTTATAAATATTTTCTCCCACGCAGGACAGTGCAGAACTCCTCCCGAGAAAAAACGTGAGTAAACTGTGTGTGTGTGTGTGTGTGTGTGTGTGTGTGTGTGTGTGTGTGTGTGTGTGTGTGTGTGTGAACCATGTGGGGACTATGTATAACAACATGTTTTTGTGGGGACATTTTTCTGTTTTTCAAAAATATTGAAACTTAATTTTACACAAATCTGTGAATATAATCAAAAGCTAAAATAGGGTTGTATTTTGTTTGATTTCTTATGGTTTAGGTTAGGGCTGTCATAGTTAGGTTTAGGGTTATGCCCATAGAAATTAATGGGAGGTCCCAACAAAGGTATAAAAACAAATACCTTTGTAATTAATAGTATATAAGTAAGTAATAACCTTAATAATGTGTGTGATCCTTGCATAATATTCACATACATTTCACATGTCATTAATGCTAATGATATGTGATCAGATGTGAAAAACACCTGAACTTGCATGTGTGAACAGGCAATGTGTGAATAATATGATCATGTGAAAAATATGAAATTAATGAATGATCTAAATAAGGACACATGCACGTGTAAAGTCCCCACATTTGAAAATCTACATGTGATCATTCACATATGAAGCTTTTTTTGTAACCCGTGTACAGTGTAATAGTCATAGATGCAGTAATTAAGAGCAAAACAAAGTGAGCCAAGGAGCTCGATCCTGCTAGCTGAATTAATGATGACTTTATTATTAATATCATGATTTCGCTTGATTTTTTTTTCAAAATTAAATGAATATACATAGCTAACATAAAACACCACCAGCATAAAGGAAGCCTATGTATTTACCACACAAATGTTAACATTAAGATCTATAAGAAGGCCTGTTTAGTGGGAATGATTCAGAGCAAGTTCCAGTTGCTTACTTAACCATACAAAATGTCACACTGAAAAGAAATGAAAAACACACTTATTTTATTTCTTAAAATTGGGTTTTTAATCTGAAAGACAAAGTGGAAGCATAGTTGTCCAAAGGATCTTGATACTGATATATACAACTAAGCATCAGGATCATAATAAGAACAGTTTTGAAATTGTCTGGAACAGTTGAAAATTAGCATTTCCTTCCTTCATTAAGAGGATACATGAGTGAGATTTCCAGTAATTTTGTCCTGCACTGTATTTCTCACTTATAATCCATTCTCAGGCATTCTCATTTGGACTAGTGAACAGCTTTCTATTTCACAAGGTAACTACCATAGTGCACATATCCCAGGAAAAGCCATTTCTACTGCTTTGAGGGTATAATGTAAACAGAAAATACACCACAACAGGAATTATAGTGTATTTGCAAACAAATTACTGCTGAAACATGTAATTAAGTTAAATTTTAGTTACTGCTAGTGTTATATTGTGTGTTTTTCTTTTACCTGTCTAGCCAAATGTACAGATGTCATGTTGACCTACTGTAAAGATATGCCCTACTCCACCACCATGTACCCTAACCTCCTGGAACAAAAAAGTCGCACTGAGGCTGAGCAGAGTATTGAGTATCTGCTTCTGAATGTAGTTCATTCAGTGTTGAATGGGGAGTGCAATCCAGATATACGCATGCTGGGATGCTCCATCATAGCACCACGCTGCGAGAACCACAAGATCCTAAAGCCCTGTCGCAGCACCTGTGAGTCTGTGCACAAAGCCTGTGACCACCTGTTTGAGCGCATTGGAATGGCCTGGCCCTACTATCTAGACTGTGACCGCTTTTTTGTTAGTGAAGAGGAGGGCTGCTACGACCCACTGGAAGGCCTGAGAGGTAATGTTTAATCTGATCACTTGTTTCATGCTTTGTATGAAATTTCTTTATCCTTCTTTGTCATTTGTGTGTAGACAATTTTTGGTATGCTTTTCATTTAGAAACACAGTATCTATCATGTGATATCATGTATTCATTCATTCATTTTCATGGGGAAACTGGAGCCAATCACTGTTGACTTTGACTGAAAACTTCAGTTCCACTGTACTAGGGTACTACATAGAGCATTTAATATTTAGTTTGAGCATTTAGTTCCCCAAAAGGAACAAACTGAAGAACCCTAGATTGAAACTTTTACTAAGAATAATATAGTAAACCTAATAAACACATTTTTAATCAGAAGCTTGCACTTCCATCTAGCAGGATTTATTGTTTTGTCCATGTAAAACCTTACAACAGTGAAGTTGCTGAAACGTAGAACTTTAGCAATTAAAATAAAACTTGTGCTGACAGTTACAGATAGGTCTACAGTATATACAGTGGACACAAAAAATCTATACACATATAACTAATTAATTTGTGTTACATAAAAAAATAAAGCAAGATAAATCATGTGAGGCCTTTTTCCACCTTTAATGTGATGTAACTGCAAAAGTCTAGTAGAAAAAAACAAATAGAAACATTTTTAAGGAAATAAAAGACAGAAAAACCTCAAAAACTTGGTTGCATAAACGTTCACACCGTTAACTAAAAAATGCTCCAGAACTATCAATCTGAGATGAGATCTCATGTGCACTTCCCTCTTCTAGTCATTCTGCAGGTTTTCAAAAGGATTTATATTTGTGTTTTGACTGGGCAACATTCCAAAATGTTGATCTTCTGAAGCCATACCTTAGTTGACCTGGATTTGTGCTTGGAGTTTTTTTTTTTATTATACTAGAAGATTAAACTTTCCAGCTGTGTAACAGAGGCCTGCAGGTTTAGTACCAAAATAGATTGGTATTTGGAGATATCCAGGATTTCCACTATCTTGAATATGTTAGCCCCTTAGCTTGATGATGCCACCACCATGCTTCACCATGGGTATGGTGTTCTGTAGGTGTTTTTGCACCAAACATATCTTTTAGAATTAAACCCTAAGAAATCTACCTAGGTCAAAGTGGTACCTTGAACAGATCATAACATATTTTGCCACACAGTTTTGGCACAATCTGGACGGGCTTGGATATTTTTTTATTCTGAGAATGGGCTTCCATCTAGCCACTCTACCTTCAGATGTGAAGAATATGAGAGATTATTTTCACATGCAGAGAATGGCCTGCACTTATAAGATATTCCTGCAGCTCCTTTAATGTTGCCGTAGGTCTTTTAGCAGCCTGTTTTTTGTCTTGTCCTTTCATTCATTTTAAAAGGACACCCTGTTCTTGGTAGTTTGCTGCATTTCCACTTGTTGATGGCCTTCATGGTGTTCCATGGTGCAGCTAATGATTTGGAATTCCTTTTGTATATCGCTCTTGATTGATTCATTTCGAAAATGAGATCTTGTATATGCTTCGTGAGCACTTTGTGGAGAAATGGGCACAGAAAATGCTACAGAAACACATCTTTATTTGTGGTTAATCAGTATCACTTCATTGATGACAAGTGTATTATAACTACTTTTGAGCATGTGTTTTGAACATGAATGTGATTTGGTAATTCCAAGCACAATCACATGCCCCATTTTAAAAGGGTGTGCACACTTATGCAACTAGGTTATTGTAACTTTCTTTTCTTTTTCTTTTCTTCCTAAATCATTTCTTTATATTTTTCCACATAAATTTTGTTCCCTATCTGAGCAGGTTAGGGTTCGAGTCAAAGGTGACTTTCCTAGCTGATTGTTATTCACAATGAATAACAAACTCCTTTTGCAAACACCTTTCTGTAGTTTATAAGTAATTAATCTATCTCTGAAGTGCATTCACTACTCGTCTCACTTGCTCAGCTGCTCTCCCATGTATAATTGTAGACAGATTTTGTAGCTGAATCT
>JAQQZR010000001.1:13195247-13229917 GCA_030068235.1 Notoglanidium macrostoma
ATCTGTCTACAATTATACATGGGAGAGCAGCTGAGCAAGTGAGACGAGTAGTGAATGCACTTCAGAGATAGATTAATCCCTTATGTACAGTATCCACTTTTAGAATATAAGCTGAAGTTTGACAAAGCAGGCAAAAATACTAACAGATGTTTAACACAATCTCTCAGCGACCCAGTTAATCCCATGTTGAAAATTTTTGAAAATGTTGGATGCAAGGTGTACTTGAAAAGGAAGAACATTTCCCTGTGTTTGGTTTGTACACATGCTTTGTCCTGGGTCATCTAAACTAACTTACTATGCAGCCCAGTTTGTGGTGTCTGCCATGGCCATTAGGAATTTCTGTTTACTTTTATATCATTTTACGGTGTTTTCCCTGAGTATGCTGTCTAAATTAAAAAAAGGGTAAACACTTATACCTTTAAATACTTTGATATACTCTATAAGGCCAAAGGTATATGGCCAAAAGTATGTGGAAATCTAAGCATCACACTCATATGGTTCTTCCCCACACTGTTGCCACAAAGTTCGAAGTTCATAATTGTCTAGAATGATTTTGTATGCTGTAGCATTGTGATTTCCCTTCACTGGAACTAAGTGACCCAAACCTGTTCCAGCATGACAATGCTCCTGTGCTCCATGAAGTCATGGTGGAGGTGGAAAATTCCAACCTTGAACTCCAGCCATAAAACAAACAGATACATTCTCTCAAAGTTCTCTTTCTTTAAGATGTCATTGATTCTTTGATGATTCTTACATCCATCCACAGTGTGCTGCTATTATAGCAAAAAATAATAATAATAATAATAATAAAATCCATATGGATGCTATTAATTCAGTTCAAATCAATAGTGACAGTCTGGAAAGTTGAACCCATCAAAAGGGCCTTCAGTGTGTAATCATCTAGGTTTGTTATATGTATTGTTATACAATTTTAATTTTTTTTCCAAACTCTTTTATTTAAAGAGAAAGAGGACCCTGAAATGGATAGCATTCAAATAGACGAGTCCCCATCAATAATCCCATTCACCTACCACTCCAACACAGAGATGTTCAACATCCTCAATAAGACAGCAGAAGAGTGCTCTCACATTGCAAGGACATACAGCATTGGACAGAGCGTTGAAAAGAAAGACCTGCTGGTAATTGAGTTTTCAAGCAACCCTGGAGAACATGAACTATGTAAGTAATTCAAAAGTAATAGCAGTAAGATGATGCAGTGGAGCAGAAATAAAATCTAACGTCTTGTTCAGTGGAGCACAATCCTAGGCTGCATTTAAATTTTTCAGGGGTACTGAAGAAAGCCTCCAAAGACAACACTATAAGCACACAACACAATAGCTTTTGTGGAAAACAGGTACCAAACCAAATACAGTGTCCTTCACAATTATTGGCACCTCTTGTAAAGATTAGAAAAAAAGGGTTTAAAAAAAAGTATTTTCATCTCACACTGAAAAAAATGGAAAAATAAAAATGTGCAAAAACAAAAACACATGTGCTACGATTATTGGCACCCCTGAAAACATTTTTGAGTTGATTGGAGGGGTACGAACTTTCAAGATGTAACCCCTGACTTCATGATTAACTGGTTACACATATGAAGCGACACAGAGGTCAAATTCCCTTAGTTATCCATCAACATGGGAAAGATAATAGAACACGCAAACCAATGAAGGAGAAGTATTTTGACCTTCATAAGGCAGGGAATGGTTAGAAAAATAATTACTTGCATGAAAATGCACATTTCTACAGTTAAGGCAATAATAGAAAAGCAGACATCACCTGGAACTGTTTATTTTCCCCTCACGGACAGTAAAGAGGATGGTAAAAGAGGTTTATTAAAATGGGCTTATTAAAAATCCCCAAGGATCACTGTTGGTGAATTATAAGAAAAAGTAAGATCTTGGTGATGCTGTGCTGCCTGAAGCTACTAAGACAACCAGAACCGTGAACAAAGGCTGAGGCAGCAAATCTGGTGCAGTGAAAACAATCTATCTCTGAATGTGGACAAAACCAATGAATTGATAATTGATTTTAGGAAATTTTTTCTGACACGCCCTTGAGAAGTTCTCACTCAGTGCTGGGTGGTTTGATACAACATGGGTTATGTTCTTTATTGTTTAACATATCTAGATTTATATACCAGGAAATAAAGCTGAAACTCTGATCTCTCCTCTTATATTCATCTTTTGATCTCACACACAAATGTCCTCAGTGCAAAGCAAAAAAAAATATTAATTAGCCTTATTGTTCTGATACTTTTGGATGGGACTGTAGACCACTTATGTATAATCACTGTATACTTGTATATAGCTGAGGGGACTGTAGAGTTTACTTTGACTTTGACTCAATAGTCAATGTGGGTTTGTCGTAAAAAGAAAGATGGCTTTTAAAGAACCTTATCCTGATTGTAAAATATGCTGGAAGTTCTTGGGTAGTTTTTCCTCCAAAAGCCCTGGAAATTTTGCTACGGCACATGACATCATAGGCTCCATAAAATACCAGGCGATTTTAAATTATTAAAAGCAACTTAAAGCAAATCTGGCTGCCTCTGCCAGGAAACTAAAACTGGGTCATCACTGGATCTTCCAGCAGGACAATGATCCAAAGCATATGTCCAAATCAACACAAAAATGGTTAACTGACCACAAAAATATGCTTCTGTCATGGTCATCTCAGTCACCTGACCTGAACCTCATTGAAGACCTGTGGGGTGAGCCGAAGATGAGAGTGCACAAGAAAGGGCGAGGACCCTGGATGATTCTGTAAAGAAGAATGCTCTCAGATACGATGCTCTATATTCTCCAATATTATAAAATGTTGTAGGAGAAGACTCAGTGCTGTGTTATTGGCAAAAGGAGAGTGTGCAAATTATTCAATGCAAGATGGCCAGTAATTGTTGGACATGCTTTTGTTGAGAACAGTTTCTTGATGAGGGATTTGCTTTTCTCTGCTTAAATTTATTTCAATTAAAGGTTGGATTTATTTTATTTGTTTCAGTGTAACATGAAACTACTTGACCAGACGGTGGATTTTTTTGGTGCCGCCAATAATTGTGGAGGGCACTGTATTTGATGATAGTGGCCTATTTCTCCACAAAGCTAGTTGATTTTCTGTGTCCTCTCTTTCGGTAAGTGGAACCAGAGGTCAAGTACATTGGAAACATGCATGGAAATGAGGTTATGAGCCGAGAGCTGCTGATTTACTTGGCTCGGTACCTGTGCTCTGAGTATCTGCTGGGAAATACACGGATCCAGACTCTCATCAACACCACACGCATCCACATTCTGCCCTCCATGAATCCTGATGGCTATGAATTAGCCCTTTCTGAAATGCAGAGGTACAGAGGTTCTGACACGGATTATTATGAGGTGAGAGGCTATTAACTCTCATGTTCCATAGAATCCAAGTAATGCATTTACTCTTGACTAATGTCATCATTTGAATAAAAGTTCTCATTTCCTTTGTTCTATCCTGGTAGAGGAGGGAAATCTTTGTATTTATTGCATTTGGATCTATCCTGTTCACAGTCAAGCCATTTAAAAGGTTCTAGGATTTCAGCTGTCCTACTTTAATACTACTTTCCTTCCATGTCTATGTGAACTATTGGACAAATGTCCTCAATTGCACTGATGTAACATTAATCTTACTGTCTGAAGCCTCAGAATATATTTTGACAGACATGTCTTTGTCCTGACAGAGATATTACACAATGTTGTATAGTTACACAAGAAATACAACTTTTTACTAAAAGGCCATTTTGAGAGTTTATGATGCCTTTGTGGTAAACCACTGAGGTATGCAAGGATTTCATACAGTGGTTTAAAGAATTTGCAAGAAGTAGGCACATGTGGTTTTATTTATCACTACTCCAAAAACACTTTTATTACATTCTTTACAAAAACTTCAAAAGCATTGTCCAGATAACAAATCCATTTATTGTCATGTTAAATCTACAGGATGTCATATATACTGGGTATGCAGCCGGCCGTCTCAATGCCCAGAATATAGACCTCAACAGGAATTTCCCAGACTTGACTTCCTTTGTCTACAACCAGCGTAGACTGAGGGACTTTCGCAGGGACCATATTCCCATCCCAGACTCATACTGGCTTGGTAAGGTAGGAGTTCTCAATCCTTATGTACAGAAGCATGATAAAATTATTATAGTTTTTTTTAGAATTATTCATAATTTAGAACTATATTATATTTATTACTTAATATAATATTTGTTGATTAAGGGATCAACAATAAAAAAAAAGGATTTATATAAATAGTTACACCACATTGTAATGTGTGTGTGTGTGTGTGTGTGTGTGTGCCTGCCTATATTAAGGTTGCTCCAGAGACATATGCTGTTATGAAATGGATACGGTCCATTCCATTTGTTCTGTCTGCTAGCTTTCATGGAGGAGACCTGGTGGTGTCTTACCCTTATGATCTCTCAAATCATCCTCACAAAAAGAACGTGTTGTCTCCCACTCCAGACGAGCAGGTGACTCCTGGCAGCTAATAGGCAAATTTCATCACTGCAGTGTTGTAACACTGCCATGAATAAGTACTACCTACAAACTGCAGCAAGCTAACTGATGCAAGGCAAGCAATACAAAACTCAATGCAAAATACAGTTGCAGCAGTGTTACAGAAGATATTTGAATTGCAGGTCTTCAGGCAGTTGGCTAGTATTTATGCAAATGCACATGCCACGATGTCCAGCCAGGACACAGAAAGGTGTGGTGGTAAATTTGCTGATAAAGAGGGGATTGTAAATGGGGCTGAATGGTACAGCATTGTCGGAGGTAAGCCTGGTGAAAATATGTTATAGGCTATTAATTTAATTAATGTTTTCATGATCAGGTTAATATAAAATGAATTCCCATCTTCCTTTTTATGGCAGGAATGGGAGACTTTAATTACCTCCACACAAACTGCTTTGAGATAACAGTAGAGCTGGGCTGTGACAAATTCCCAGCAGAGGACGAGCTATATACAGGCTGGAGAGAAAATAAAGAAGCTCTCCTGACTTTCTTGGAGTCGGTAAGACAATCATTGCATGAATTTAAAAAGTGAATATGCATATACTAAAAATACACAATGTGTAATTTATTGGATACATTAAATTTGTAGAAAAAAAAAAAAAGAGTTACTTAATTGCAAACGTCTTCCTGACCCAGAAATTCAGTTCAGTTAGAACAGAGCTGCCCATCTCTTCTCTTCATCTTTCTCAACAAGGCCACTAGTTTCAGTCTTGTACACCTTTCCCCCCTCAAACCTCAGAATCCTGAAGGTTGCAATCTCCCCGAATTCCTTCTGTACACATTGCAGTACACAAGTTTCAAACAGGAAGACAAATGTGACACAATGAGGGAATAAATGAGATAATCCTATGGGTTTATTAATGAGCTACAGGGAAAATCTGTGGTTGCTCTTGCTCCTTGATATTAATGACTCACCAGACTCTTGAGCAAATATTATATATATACTATATATAAGTGTAATCAATCTTCAGATTGTTAAGGCATTTGTATAGCAGTATTACAAAAGTAACTTTCACTTACGTACCACTAAATATGTCTGACTAAATAACTATCACAATGTGTAAGTGTCACATTTTACTGACCCTCAGTCATGTTTCTTTTAAATTTCAATACTTACTTATACACAGTCCTTTCCAAAAGTATCAGAACAGTGACACAATTTTCATAATTTTGCCTCTGTACACCACCACAATGGATTTGAAAAGAAGCCATTAAGATGTAATTGAAGTGTAGACTTTCAGCATTAACTGTTTAGAAATAACAGCAATTTATTCCAGGTGCATAGAGGAATTAAAGGAATTGTGAAAGATGAAGATGGCAATGGCATTAAAGGAGCCATTGTGTCAGTCAGAGGGATTAGGCATTACATCACCACAGGTACTAATGTAGGAATGGTTAAATACATTTAACTTAAAATGTGTGCTATGTGTTTATGACATAGATATGCATGCCATTTCCACTCAACTCATTTCCAATCAATAACTAATGGTATATCTATGCTTGCAGTTATTATTACCTTTTGTCTATATGTACAACTGTCTCTGCTTTATCAGCTGAAAATGGCGATTATTGGAGACTGCTGACACCAGGCATCCACGTTGTCAGTGCCTCAGCACCGGGTTATAGCAGAGTCATGAAGAAGGTGCACCTCCCTGCTCAAATGCAGACTGCTGGTCGAGTGGACTTTGTGCTTCAAAAAGTTCCAGTGGAGCCAGATATTGATGAATTTAACACCCTTCATTTGAGTAACTATGAGCGATTTGACCCTTATAACCACGTGGCACGGTATTACACAAGGGAATCTAGGCAGAGGGATGAGGAGAGGCTGGTGAAGCCGTGGTGGTGGTCCTATTTTACACAGTTGGGGAACCAAAACCCCTCCTGGCTCCTGAGGAATTAGCTCCATCTAGTGCTCTGAAAGTATTTTCATAACCTGCTCTTGGGTCAGTTCAATAAGATCATTATTAATGAGTGTATTTTAGACATATAAAGCAGTAACACTATAATGTATATGAACACCTCTACTGAGATTTCACAGCACGGTGTACAAACTTCTCTACAAAAAAAAGCTTAAACAAGCCTATTTAATTTCACCCCAAATATCCATTATCTAAATTTGTATCAAGACAAAATCAACCTGTATATACTTACCAGTACTGCTGTTACACTAATTTAATATAACAAAGTAATGAGAAATTATAGTTAAGAGAAAGTATAGGTAATATGTCAAAATCCTACTCAATTAAAGTTACTTACTTGCACTCAAGTGAAAGTAAAATAGCTGCTAATTAAAAATGAAAATGTTTTAAATGATAAAATTAAGTGACTTTCATTAGTCGTCGTAAACTGTTAGAAGATAATTGTCCTTTTAAAGCATCTATGCAGGGTTACCTGAAAACATTATTCAATCTCTGTAAGGTTGCTGGTCATATCCTTGGCTAATGCTATGTAGTTTGCTAATGAATGAATCAGAAACAAAATATCTTAACTATATAGTAAAGACCTATAATATTTACTATTAGCTAGAACTACACTTACTAGCGAATTACATTACATACTAGAATCCAGGCTTGGTATTAGCAAAGGAAACAGGCTAACATAAATATAGGCACTTAATGTTAGCAAATTATATTCTATTTGAATCTTTGCTTACTGCAGCATATTGGAATATTTTACTGAGGCAGGGCCAGGGGCACTCATCCTCAAACTCCACACTGCAGTCCAGTGACTTTATGCATCTTTAGATGCACCTTGGTAGCTATAGCGTTAACTACATTGTTTGGCATGAGATGGTTACTGCAGAAGAGACTTTTAACATTTGTAATGATTATTTCAAAAGCCTACAAAAATATAAGGAGCACATTTGGAAATGTAATAAATAAGTGCACAAGTTTTTACATTTCAGTAATACTGGAGTAAAGTATAAAAATGGCTATATAAAGTAATAGAAAAATTACTCAAGTATTTTCCACACTTGAATATAACGACCAGTATACTTACACTTGATTAACCGCATACAGCCAATAATTATCAGTGACTTTTTGGTTGGAATGAGAATAAAGGTTTGGTTAAGAAACTACAGCGTGTATCTGTTATATTATTGGGAGAGAATTATTTTGTCATCTAACCAGAAAGTTAGTCCTGTGCAGCTGAGTAATTATTTGAGGCTTATTCGTCTCAATTATTCCTCTTGTGCAGGACATGAAAAATAGTTAAGGATGTTAATTCTGTTTCAAAAATGTTAAGAGACTGGGAGAAGCAGATGGTGATGGAAAGAATCAAAGATTCCTCATGAGGGTACCAGATGTAGTCAGGAGGAAAGGAAACGCATAGCAGAATGTGTGTCCATGTGTCCCTTGTTTGTGTGTGTGTGTGTGTGTGTGTGTGTGTGTGTGTGAGACATGGTTATTATAACTGTCATGCAGCATGAAGTTGTTAATGATTCCACCAACTATGAAAAAATTATACAAAATAGATATTGCAGTAAAAGATATTGAATTAGTTTAAGTGTTCAGGCATCAGACTTATCTCTTCCTGATAAGCCTAGCCATCATCAGGTAATGCTAACAAACAGCTTTTCATTAAACTTTCATAAATCACAAGAAACTGATCAGTATCATCAGGTTCCATGTGTCAATATAGAATTATCAATATAGAAAGATTTATGGTCCATCTCATTACCTTTCTTCATGCTGTACATTTAAATATATTAATATATCTATATGCACTTTTCTTTTTCTTCCAGTGATCTTCAGTGGTCATTTTACCTAGGTTAAAGTTTTTTACATTTGCATTACATACATATTTGCAAATGTAATATCAGTGTGACACACAAGGTATCCCAACAGGGGAGTCAGCTGTTAACACTGAAGTCTAGGTTAATAATATTACAAGAAAGAATTACATAAGCAATTGCTATAATATGGAAAACTCATTTAGGTTCAGGACATTTGGGTACAGGTATCTGGCAGTGTATCTGGACAGTAAATCTGGATGGAGGAGGGAATTTTTAGGCTCAGTACAGAAAAGGTTCTGTACTTCTGATGAGAGGAGGTTATGATGCTTCAGTGTCTGCAGTGCTCAATGTTCTACTACTCAGTGGTGGCCACTTTGGTTTTCTACACGGTGGTGTGCTGGGGTACGTTTAGAGCATTTGATGTCAACAGGATCAACAAACTGATGAGAAAGGCTGGATCCATACTGGGTGTGCAGCTGGACATTGCTAGAGCAAGTGGCTGAGAGAAAGATGTTGCAGAAACACCTCAGCATCAGGGACAACACTACTTACGCACTCCATAACACAGTATTCTGTCACAGCAGTACCTTCAGCAAGACACTTAGGCCACCTAAGAGCAATACAGTAGAACGTTTGGCCCAGTGACAATCAGACTATACAACGCCTCAACTTTCTGAAGGAAACACTTCTCCAAAACCTAAATACTACTTACTGTTGTGTATACGTTTTGCACATGTAAAGAACATTTATAGTTTTATTATCCACTATAGATTTACATCTCTCCTTCTGGAGCCATTAACTTTATCTGATCTTTTAGCTGATAAACAGCCATGGGTGCTGCTATACTCAAATTATTATAGTAAAAGTCACAAGTATTTCAGGATTCCCCCCTCCCTTTATGCTTTCTACAGGTATTATATACATTTATGTGAATTACACATTTTATAAATTAATTCTGTAACACTTTTGTTAAATGATTGCATGAATAGTGTTCCCGGTGAATTGATGAATTGTGTAATAATAAGTAATCCACCAGGGGGCGGTGTTGTTCCATGAAGTCAACTTCTTACATATTCTTATTCTTACTTACTCTTATTCTTATATAGACTGACTGTATCCACGAATTAGCGTTTTAGCAATTACTCTTGTAACTGGTTGTTGTTTCTGGGTTTTTTTTTTTTTTTGTTGTTGTTGGTTGTTGTTAGTGTTGTTGTTTGCCATTATTGATGTTGTTCTTTGTTGTTGTTTTTGTTGTGTTGCTGCTGCTGCTGTTGATTTTTAATGAGAGACTTACAAACTGTTGTTACTGACCTCAAGATTGGATATTGTTACTTCAGGAGACTTCAACAAACCACGAGACGGCAGCATTTCGTGCTTGACTAAGTCTTGCTTCATGACTAATAAGTGTGACTTAACACTAAAATAGTGTTAAGTCAGGCTAAATAATAATCAGGCTATTAACATTCAGCTTCTCTCCTCACATCTCAGTAATCTCACTTAATGAGGGAGGATATTCTAGACCTATATATTTGTTCAAACAAATTTACATTAGGAAAAAGTGCTAATGGTTGGGTTTACAATATTTTACAATATTTAGCTATTATCACCATTTTCTTTTGATTTGTTACATAGCATGTTAGTGTTTATCATTTATCATCACTGTGAATTTAAATAAGTATTTTTATGTCAATGCAAGTAATGTATATTCTAAATGCATTTATTCTACCATTTCCTTGATAAAAGTCATTTTAGATACTAGCAGTTCAAACTCCCCTGTATCTGTTGAATTGAGTTGAGTTCTGATGACTGTGATGGTCTTAACATATGATTTACATCATTTTCCTACTCATCAAACCATTCAGTGAGCCCTTGTGCCCTGTGCATGGGAACGTTATCATTCTGGAAAAGAGCACTCCCATAAGGATAGAAATACTTCATCAAAAGGTAAAGGTGATCTTTCAGGAAAAACAAACAAACAAACAAACAAAAAACCCCAAATTATTTCAAATCATAATTTCAGTTTTCTTGATTAAGTTTTTTTAAACACAGCTGCAATTGATTATTCCGACCAAGTGTAGTTTTAATGCGAACTGAACCCCTCCTCTGGCTTCTCAGGCTGTGGGAATGAATTACCTTTTTTAATGAGAGTCACCAGGATGATTCACTGAGTTCAGCCAAACTAGCATAACTACAGGAATCAGTGATCACTCCGTATCATCTCCAGTTCTGCTTGTTCAGCGGCAGCAATTACTGCATTACAGGAGACAATTACTTCAGCAGGAGATAATAAGATCATCTCTTTGTTAAAGCCCTTAGGCAAAATTTTGCAAAATACATGAAGCAGGAATAACATGGCAAGTCAAGCTGAAGTTCTAAAAAACAAGACCATTGTTGTCAGAAATGCCTTGGTTATATGAGCAAACCAAGCTGTGATAAAGCATATCCTCTTTATTGGTTCATTTAATGTGAACAAAGTATAAGATACATATAAAATGATAACATTTTCTCTCTACAACCATGGCTGGTCATAGTGGCGAATAGGACTGAAGTTTAAGCTGGACCCTGAGACTAAAGTATTTGTTTAAACTTGCCATGGTTCAGGTGTTTATGTAAATGAGTCTTTTCCGTTTGTTGTTGTTTCCGTCTAGTGCACCGTTTTTAGAGCAGTGATGCTCTAACTCTAAACTGTGTCCTTTCCACAGACACCTACAACACAGTGTTGTCTTTACTCTGTCTTATTGTCATCTCCTGACTTGCAGACTGAAATTCCACTCAACATAATCAGTACTTAATCAAACATTTTTGTGTGTAGATTGGGCTCAGTCATTTGAATACATTTTTTGAAGTACAACTGTCCTTATTTTATAATAACCCAAGCTTAAAGACATTTATACATACTTTAGTTAGAAATCAGCTATGCTTGCACAGGCTAGTTTGGCCTAGCCTGTTTAGTCATTGTGAAATTGGGTAGAATTATGCAAGTGCTAACATGTAAATAAATGTTCTTGATTTTAATGGACATTATTTTCATACTTCCATAATTAATCATTTAAGAACTACCTGTAAATAATAAAACCAGGGCTCCCGAAAATCTTTGGTACTGTAAGCTACATTAGTGTGTGTGTCCACATAGTGTTTTTTGCTGACATAGGGATGGGAAGTGCTTCAGGCGTGTGTCCATATAGCATTTTTCTTCGGCGGAAAAAGCGCTGGCTTCATCTGAGCACGTCATAAAAACGCTTCACGTCAGTTTTGTTTCTATGACAACAATATCTTGAAAACATATCACCACTAACCTCCATATGATTAGCTGCTTGAAAAAGAGCAACAACGATGACACCAACACTTCAATTTTCAACTCAGCACGGCCACACAAAAAACAGGGAGCACTCTGAATAAGACACCTTTTTCTCCGGTGGCCACGAGGCATCATGTGCTCTCTCCTCATTGAGAACAATTTTGAAAAAAGACACTCCTGCCAAGAAAAAATTTTTTTTTTTAAGTGGACACTCGTCCTTAGATGTCATGAAGCACACTGCACAGTAGAATTAAAAAAAAACTTGGCTAACCTCTGTTTACAGCTTGATCTTATAATAAGACCCTTGGCAAGTGTGAGGCAGAGATTGTCTCTGAGTGTTGCATCAAGCTGAACTTCATAATCATATTCGTCAGCAAGAGAGCTACAGAAGAACATGCCTTATGATAGCACTGCTCAGCCACTGCTCCCAGACAGAAAGAGAAAAGAGATAGTCAGAAAAGTCATGTTGGTACTTAGGAGAAGACAAAGTGGGAATACAAACTATGTCTCGAGAACGATAATCACCTGACACCAAAACAGTGATGTTAAAAACCACAGAGGAAATTAATCTGATCCACCTTTTAGTGTTGCCTGCGGGAAGACTGGAACTGAAATATGAGATTGTATGTGACAGTAAAATATCTGTTTTTTGATACAGAGTTAATCTAGCATTGCATTATGGGATGTTCCCATCTTGGTACCTAGTGATGAGTCAACTGAAAATGTCAACTCATAAATTGCTGCACAAAAGCAAACATACTGCAACTATATTCAAGAAACCACCTGACCCACAAAATTTGGCAGCTTTTCAGGGCTGTACGTCATTTGGCTCATGACCACACACTCCTTCAGCTCAATGTTCAAGAGACGAAGAGAGGAAGAAGCTCATAAAGATCTTTTATAACAGCACAGAAAAGTGCCAGGTGTGTCATGTTAATTAGCTCATCTCTATACAAAACCCACCCACTGAAGACTCCGGTTAAAATCATGCCTCCATCTTCTAAACCAAATTAGTTCCTAAACCTCTCTATTAGTAAATTGCTTGGTGTGTGTTTGTGTGTAAGACAGAGAGAGAAAGCGTGAGACAGAATTTGATACCGAGAACACTGAGTTCTGAAGATATTTTTAGTAACTGCCACCTCAGCTTGATACACGGACAACACTGGCAACAAGAGGCAAAGAGCGAATATAACTGAATTTGTCTATTGTTTGAGCATTCAATATGAAGATCACAAATCAACAAAACCTACTGCTTTGTAATAGCATCCAATGTTCCCATCCAGTTCACTGTCTTCATCTTTAAATATGAAAATCTATAAAGAAAAACAACATAAAGTGTGTTAGTAAGGTATTGGGCCAGCATGAAGCACCAGAAAAGCTTCATTCTGCCTTGTCACAATCTTCAGAAATCTCTGGAACTGTTCTGGAGGGATGAACACCATTCTTCCAAGAGAGATTAACATCTCTAAGGGAACATCTAAATGGAAATAAACTGTGCCAGCAAAATGATCTTCACAGTATGACAGAGCCACCAGTTAACTAGGGCTAAGTTTCTTTACATGACCTTTAAGAATGAATTACTCATCGGAAGTGATATGGCATAGGCACCTGAGAGGAGAAACTGAAAAGCTTTGCACATAGAAGGGCAGCGTGCTCTCAGCATGCGAATTATTATTGCACCTAGTGGTCAAAAACAGGAAATACAACAACCACTAACAGAGGCCCATTTGGACAGGAATCACTCTGCTCCATGCTTGCTCTATGAACAGTTTATTTAAGAGAATGAGAGACTATGATAATTATGCCCCAAATTAGTGCAAAAAGGCAAGCTTTGGAACATCAGCCTTTTATCTGCCAAATCACAATTCGTGAAAAGAAAATATTGGTCACTCGAGAGGTAATTAGTATTTCAATTGAATTCAAACTGTATGCACTTGTGAATGCGGACTATAGAGTAATTTATGTTAAAGTTAACATTTGTAAAAGTGTATACTTGGGCTTGGCCCCACATGCCCCTATGGATACGTCACCACTCGTGTGATATTTCTAAATTTCTAAAAGGCCTCTAAATCTGTATATTGTAAACAGTATTTTGAATAAAATAAGCACAGAAATCAACAACAATCTTTCATCTCAAAATAAAATGATTATTCTATTTATGAAGTTTCACCACTAAAATAAAAAAGTCCTGATATCTGTTTCAACTGAAATTTGAAACACATTTTTGCAATAAAGACAGAGCTTAAAATTCTGAATATGTAAAGACAGACCAGCTTAATTTCAAACATATTAAGTCAGATTGGGATTGAGAACAATCTGAAACTTTTTTAATAATTAAAATGTGGCTTATATTGTTTTTTTTGTTTGTTTGTTTTTTTTGCTGTAATATATATATGCGCTATCAGCTATTACACAGAAATGAAACTCATTGAAATGGATGAATAAAGGAATAAAGGGGTTATGTCAAAGAAGAATTTAACTAAGGAAACATTTCTACCACATTGTAATTGCATTTCCTGTGTTTATTACTCATTAAAAGCATAAGCACTATTACTAAATATGTTAAATTAGCTTGTTAAAGTAGTACATCTTAGTGTAAAGTGCTCTGAGGCAATTAAGCTCACACATGCATATAAAATGCACTCAGTCAGTTTAGCAGCTACTGTGGTGATGGGACAGCAGATACACTGAGTTGTAGTTATACATATGTCAATAATGATGACACAGTTCTTTTGGAAGAAAGGCATATTGAGTATTGAGACTTGAATCATTTGGCAGATGCACTAGAAAGAAGCTGTAACAGAGCGCCATTTATCCTATTAAAGTATTTAAGGTCATGATTCTCTGTTTAATTTCTCTGGACACCGTAAAAGAGCATAAGTGGACCTAAAATATGCTGCCTATGTTATACATTTATAAACATACAAGGATTTATGTCGTAATTAAGTCATCACATTAGGGAAAATAAGGTTTCACTTAAGATTTATCTTTATCTAAAGAAAGCTACATTAAATATGGATTACTAACTTTTTTCTTCTCTACCCCAAGAGAGAAAAAGGAGATTAACATTAAGAAACATTCAATTTGAAATGTTATGGATCCAAAAGAGTAAAGCATGATGTCTTGGATGAAACTCAAATTGACATGTGGGTAAGGCTTTGGAGAGAAAAGTCAGACACAGATGTCACATCACAGATATACTCGCGAAAAGAATTTACAGCATAAATTTTGTTAATCCTGTAAATTTATTTATCCTGGCAACAAACCATGTCACTCTTCAGATGGAAGATATAATCATTAGAGATGGCATGATACCACTTTTTCTTTTCTGATACTGATACTGAAACCGTGAGTATCAGATAATATATTGTTTTCTTTAAAAACTACTAAGCTTTAAAACTTAACAGTGAGACTTTTTTTATGATCAATATAACAAAAGTATAAAGTATTTAAAAAATATAATAAGAAATCAATGCTAACAAAAGAAATTTTAAATTTTATGTAAACATTTCCAGTTCCAAAAATAAATTTCTTTTCCAAATCCAATTCCAATCTTTTCGTTTTTTGTTTGTCTGCTTGTTTGTTTGATTTTCCCAGGGATCTGATATCCAACATATTCTCTCTGATATCCAATTCACCATTTTTGCTGGTATTATAATGAAACAGATACTGAGTATAAGATGAATGCCATCTCTAATAATAATTCTTTGGATTTATTGAACATGAATGTGTGGATGAACGTCCTGATCTGACCTGCATCAATCATAATATATGTTATAGTTCCACACCTGCGATAAATAAGTGCTTTAAATAAGAGGTTTATTTCATGTGAGAGGCTTTATTACCCATTTATGCCCAACTGATGACTAAGATAATGCATTACATGCCGAAATGACCTGCAACCTTAATTACTGCTCTTTCACTTTGTTGTTCCACAAAATAAAATTGGTCCTAGGAGACAGCAATGTAAACCAAATTGGATTTAACTTACTTTTTAACAAGTGTCATCAGAAGAATGTTACAATGATCAACATACTTATGGAATTACTCGGAAATAAGCAAGGAAGGGTTACTATTGTCAAACTTTAGGCCTTTTTTCTGTGTTTTTGAAGTGGAGATCTGTTTTCTGAATATCATTTCACAGTTAATTGTAAACGACATCAAATGAGCCCTTGTACTCATGTCCAGATCAGTTCTCTGTTATCAATTAGTACTAATTTTCACTACAGGATGTCCTCCATGAAAATGGGTGAAAAAAGAGACACATTGTGACATTAATAAAAATGATGTGAAGTAAGTACATAATAACGTTCTTACACTTATCTATTACATATTCTCTATATCTCAGTACATTAGCTCTGACTTTATAAAAAGTCACTACACCATATGAATTGTGGTGTAAAACAGTATTAAATAAGGAAAACGTTATGCTGAGCTGGGAGAAATGTGTTTGTGATTAGTAAGAGGTGAGGAAACTTTCTGTATGAAAAGCAGGACATCACATTAAATATGATTTGAAATCTGCTTTAAGGTTTTGTTTTTAGGAAAGCTAATTCTTTAAAAGCTGTGATCTCTGGACACAGCCCCTTGGGCACCATGGCTATAATCAAATGCAGATTATCATGCAAAAGAGAAGACAAACGCACCATGAGTGCCCACAATAGCCTTGTAACAGAAAACCATCTGAGAACCAAAATCACACATTAGAGTGTATTTAGTTTCCTGATGACCACTCAACAATGCTAAAGATCACTGCATTGCTTGTGCATAAATGTATCAGACTAAATGTTTATTTAAATGTCTGTTTTTATTGTTTATCCACCACTTCCATGAAAATCAGCACATTGTTCAACCAATAGTTAGGATAGTACAGTTTCTCCCACACTTTCAGGTCAAGCAAAAACAATTCAGTGAATTATTTAAACACACACACACACACACACACACACACGCAGTTCTCATTCAGAGACATGTCCAGTCCACCATGTGTTATTTCAGGACTTTTCCCTCTCGTTTCTGCAGATGGCTATGTAGCTGTCACACACAAGTGGTGCTTTGGCCATTCACATGAGCATTTGTGCTATCTACCCTCAATAACACCTCTTATGAGTGAAGTCTGAGCAGAAGTGGCAGGCTTAATTTGCCTTTTCAACAAGCAATAATTCATTCTTGGCTCATTCACTCTGGAATGATGTGATTCCTTCTGTCATGTTGCTTCAGGGAGGTCAGACAGACTGTTTAAATGTTCATAAAGCACAAAATCAAAAATCAACCATCTCTTTAGCTCAATCTAATATAGAGCTCTTTAAGTATTTATTCCATCAACTCCCTCATGATTTCATCTGAGAAAACGTACTGTGAGATTCCATTACCTTAACGACTAATATTCCACGATGGGACTGTGAAAAAAAATCTAGTTTAATGCTTGTTTGAGAATACAAGTTCTTTTTTGTAAATTTGATTGACATGTGTGGGATTTTTTTAATGAAAAGGTGAAGTAGAAGCAGATGAGTTTAAATGATGGCATGTGCTATGTACTGTGTTTTTGGCAATCAGGGATTAAACCTGCTCAATATTTATACAAACAGAATATTCTGCCCGTCACTGGATCTCCATAGGCCTCTCAGCTTGGTAGCACAGGCACTCAGCAGAAATAGAGTCCTCAGCCGCTCCAGTTAACACAGTGTGATGTGAATAGAACAGACAGGAGAGAGAAGTGGGTCTTCCAGTCATGCATAATGCAACATGAATATGACTTTATCATAGCCTCCTAATGGTGACATAACAATCTGTTAAAGCATTCCTCTCCATCTTGGTGCATCGTACACATAGACAAAGACCAATATACAGTAAGGTCCATAAGTATTTGAACAATGACACAGTTTCCATAATTGTGCTTCTGTACTCTGCCACAATGTGTTTGAAATGAAGCAGTCAAGATGTGGTTGAAATGTAGCCTTTCAAATTAAATTCAAGGGGTTTAACAAAAAAACATTGCATTAACTGTTAAGCAGCCAGCTTCATTTGCTGCTTTTCTGTGAGTCTTTCTGACTTGAGGTTTGTCTACAGCAAATGAAAAACTTCCACAACTGGCGTGAGTGACTCGGCCATTTAAGAACATTCCATTTCTTTGCCTTAAGAGGCTCTTGGGTTGCTTTCACTGTATGTTTTGGGTCATTATCCATCTGTACTGTGAAACAGTTCTATCAGTTTTACAGCATTTGACTGTATCTGAGCAGAAAGTATAGCTCTATACATGTCAATATTTATCCTGCTACCAGAATACCTTTTGGGCCACTCCCAAAGTTTCTGCTAGCTCTCTGAAAGGTCTGCTTTTTTATTTATTTTCAGCCTAATGATGGTCTCCTTCACTTTCATCGATACCTCTTTGGACTGCATATTAAGAGTTTCCATGAACAGCCAAATCCATGCCTTTAATCTCCTTAATTTGTCATGAAATAACAAGGAAAGAGGTCAAAAATGGCCATGAAACTGTTTATCAGGCAATTATCCAATTGCTTTTGAGTGTGTGAAAATAGAGGGATGTAAAAATGTTTAAAAATAAAAATAAAATTAAATGTGAAATAAATTTAAAATACTACATTTTTTTTTAATAAAAAATACTATTTTCTGTTTTGGCACATCATTCTAAGTATAGAACTAATTAATTCAGATAATATATAAGAATTGTTTTGTATCGTATTATACGTCTTTTTTAGCTATAACCGAAGAATCAGTATAAATAAATCCCCGTTTACTCCAAGTGCTATTAAGCATCAATGACCAACTATTACACAGTATATCCACTGAAAAGACAATTTTTTGGTTTAGAATTAAATTGTCTCAATAGCACGGAGTTAATATTAGCAATATGACTTCAGGTGTACTTTTACATGGTTAACTGAGCTCTTTTATAGGTTTTACATAGAATGAAAGTAGGACCGATTTTAAAATGACAGCATTTGCATTGAACTCTAATTAATAGGGTAATTATCAACAATCATATACATTTAACAGTGAATTGCATCTGAGCAACAGATATATCATTTCAAAAGCATCTTTTTGTAAAGCCAGGTGCCATTTTTGTTCATTGTGTCAACATTCATTTTCTATTTTATGACAACATTTTAACTGTAAATATGCAATTGTTCTTCTAGACTTCATTTCTGTCTAAATGTGTGGCTCCAGTATTTGTTGATGGTGGCAGTTACTGTGAACTCTGACCTTTACAAAGATCACTCATTCTTTCAAAGGCTAATGTAAGCAGTCATGTTAATCATGGCATGAATTGTCTGTGACAGATCGTATCACAGTTCATTGTGCAGACTGCATGCTGCAACTAGCAGGAGATGCTCATTTGAACCCCAGGCTTCTGTCATCTTGGTTAACACTCACAGGCGAAATGTGCTGAGATGTAGTAGTTCACACTCTTTTTCTTAGTGAACTTGCTTACATGGAAAGCAAACTAATATGAAACCAATATGACCTGGGTTTTGTGGGTCATTTGTTTTACTTTTACTTTTATCGTGGATTTTGATGACACAGTTATTATAGATATTAGAGAGATGAAGTTCTACAGAAAAGATGTAATCACATAGTCTATAACAACATGTGAGTTTTACTCACTCACACACTTTCAGTAACCACTTTAGCCACAATGATAAGTAATATAAAGTGCAAACATTGCTGCTTTGTCAAAAATCAGGACACATGTAGTTAATAATATTTTTACCTCAGCATGTGAACACTGGGTTAAATGTACTGAAGTTGTACTAGGGTAAGGCATAATTAGCAACATATTTCACTGACTTGTTTCTCACAAGGGGATACAAGTCTCTGAATATGTATATGAGTCAATGACCATTACATGTTCTCTAATGAAAGAGACAAGCTAATAGACTGCCCTAATATGCTGCTGATACACTATTGATCTGTAGCTCAGAGAAGAAACCTTACACTCCCAGAGAGACCCAATATAGCACAAATGTTCTGATCAAACCCAGTCGATAGTCATCCATTAAAGGCAGATAGACTGTCACACTGTGACCGCTGGCCTTGGCCTGCCACATAAACATGAATTTAACCCCACATCTATGTCAAGGCTGAGCCACATCCATTAGCCCAGTATCAGTTTTCACTAACTCATAATATTGATTTTCTAATATTTTTGCCAGGCCATGTACAATGGTCTGAAAACATCAAATCTTCGATGAACTGAGCAGATTGCTGTCACCAGTGTAATGTGAGTTGGTCCCATGTTGTTGGTCAAATGTCAGCTCCATGAGGGACCCACGTGCCATGTAGGCATTCAAGGCAGATGGGTCAGCAAGTATGAGATTATAAAGGCCTGAACAACACGCAGCTCTGGGGAGGCAAGAGGTCATTGCTTTTCATTTGACATGCCCAAATGTTATTAGCCATATGTAATCATTAAACCAACAGTAATGCATGTTTCTTTTCTTTCAACACAAATGAATTATATAAAATGGAGAATCTAGTATATGATGAACTAGAAAAATACTGTAAGATTTTTGTCATTTTTGTTCGTTTTATTTTTTATTAATGGACAAACACATTCCCCTATACTGGCCTCCATTCACTGGCTCCCTGTACATTTTAGGATTGATTTTAAGATTCGATTATTTACCTACAAATCATTAAATGGGCTAGTTCCAACCTACCTCTCTGAAGTTTTATAACCACACACTGAATAGTTGCTTTTGGGTGTCCCAAACTCAAGCCTGAAGAACAAGGAAGATCATGCCTATGCAGTTGTAGCCCCTAACTCTGGTGCAATTTGCCTCTGCATGTTAGGCTGGCCTCTACATTGCCTGTTTTTAAACCCTGTCTTACGTCACACTTTTACCCCTTGGCTTTTAACTCACTATGAGAATTGCATTTTTAATAAAAAATTGTTGTCTTTTAACCTGGTCTTTGTGTTTTATTGTGTTGTTTTATGGTTTGTGCTCTTATGATCATACAGCACTTTGGTCAGCTACTGTTGTTTTAAATATTTGAAATATATAATTATAATTAATATTTTAATATATAACTAATTATAATATATTAAATAATAATTTATTTATAAAAAGCTTTATAAATAAATTTGACATGACCTGACTTGACTACTTAATAAATTAATTTAATATAAAATTCACATCAATGTGGTACAAACATATATGCAACATCTACTGTAGTCACTGAATTTCATTGAGAACTGTGATTTTACAAAGGTGGGAAGTAACAAAGTGCAGTTGCTTTGTAATTGTGCTTACATCTGTACATTAGTTTTATTCTTGCCTACTACCTTTGACTTTGACTACTAAAATCGCTGATTTTACTCACTACATAGTCAAACATTACATCACTATAGTTCTAGTTATAAAGAAAGTTTGTATTGGGACAGATAGTTTTAACATTCGGCTAATTTATATAATCAAAGTGTATATTATCATATTAGCTAACTTTGAAAGATTAGGAATTAAGCTTTTGTCAGTTAGCCTGAGTTAATTGGCCTCAGCACATTCCTTGGTGATTTACATAGATGTTTTTATATTTTATGCATTTGTATTTTCATACTTTCAAGAGTTTTTATTTTTCTACTTTAGACTGAGTGCAGAATGCAAGCAATCAATCTTTTACCAAAGTATTCATTTATATGAGTAATTGCACTTTTACTTGAGTAAAGAATTTCTTTACTTTTCCCACTGCCGGGCTTTTATGTATAACTAATTCATGACTACACTCTCATAAAAAAAAAAAATAGCATACTTCACTTATGCAATTACTGTTTTAGAAAATAGAGTAAAGTAACTATACATAACCACACATCAGCAACAAGCGTGCAGATTAGCTCAAGTGGATTTAAGAAAAAATGATTACAATCATTAAATCCATTTAAAGTATGAATTTCCTGTGGGTTCAGTATTTAATAAAGACACTGGGCTCCTAATGTCAAAGCATTAAGTCATGTCAGGCTCCCAGGTTGCTCTAAATCAATAAGCCATTTGAAGATCTTATGGGAGGATTGGTTTACCACAGTTCTCATTTGGTTTTAGATTTTAATGAATGAGATGTTGTTTATGTTGTAAATTACTTTCATCAAGATTTCCCAACAAGGCATAACCCATCAGTACCATCCTAGAAATAATCAGCTTTTCCTTTACCTAAAGCCACCCAATTATATTTCATTCTGTAGGTCTGAGGTTTGAATAAAATTTTTAGAAATGAACTAAATTTTAATGATGAATAAAGTGTTTGTCAGTTCTACTTTTATTCTAAGCTTGTTTACTCAAAAACCAGAACATGTCTCACACATTTCCTCTTAGAGTTTGAAATTTGCATGAATGGATGATTTTTTTTTTTCTAATCAATTTTCTGTCCAGTGAAAAATGCAGTTATTTGATTTCTACTTGCTCATGTAATTTTGACAGTATGAATGTTGTTTTGAATAAAATGTCATTGTTATTTTAGACATTTTTGCTCCTTTGGCATATATTTTTTAGAACATTTACATTATGTTTAATGATTTATTGGGCAGATTGACAACAAACTCCAAGACAAGTGCCTATTCCAAGATGTAAGCCTTCAATATTCAGATTTCTGAAACACAAACGAGCATTTCTACTTATTTGTTCAAATAAATGGAATCACTAAATAAAGGCTGTTGCTGCGCTGTGGTGCTCTGTACAGTCCTCCACCTTTGGGTTCAGTTTATATCACCAGAAATAAAGGAATAGCCTTCCAAGCCACTCTCAGCCTGAGCAATTGTTGTTTGGATAATCAATTTTTTCCACACATGCTCTCTTACATGTTATCACTACAGGAATAACAGCCGAAGGTATGTCAACAGTGTTCTTAACCATGACTAAAGGTCATAGGACCTGCACTACTACTTTCACTGTCATCATTGTGTAATATGCTTTAAAATGAATAACTGAAAAATACAATGGAATTTTAGGATTTTTGTTCCTAAATGTGTCAGCTTCATGTTTTATAAAGAACTCCTTAAATGTTTAACCATTATCCATTAACCATTTTGGTTGGCAATACAGAGAACTAAAAATGCCATTTAATGAAGTTTGCCATTATGTGGAAGGATCTTGTGGGGGTGGTGGAAATCTAGTGGTGGAAATGATTTAATCCGTTGTGAAAAATGTGAAAGGATTTTAGGGAACCAAAAACAATTATTAAAGGAACTAAAAGTGTTTTTTCTATGACAGTGTTTTTTTTTCTTATGTCTCGTTTATTTTTTATAGCAGAGTTGTGCAATGAAACAAATTTGCCAACATTTATTTGTTTGTTTGTTTATTTTACAAAATTTGTAGCTATAGGATAAAAATGATCCTATGTGAAGTATTTTATGAGTTTATGCCATAAAGCCTGGCTTGATACTCATTGCCATCTATTTCCTCAGTTAAGTATAAAGAATTTAAGGTAATTTATGTAATGTGTATATAAATTAGATTATCACCATTCAGTTTTAGCCAATAAATCTAGTTCAGTTTGTTGAAAAATCTCAGTCTAGAAGCTCCTTGATAAACAGTTTATACATGCTATTGTATAACAGCACTCACTGCTGTCAGTCAACTGGATGTAAAAAGCAGTAAGCATGACATGATGAATATACTGTACCTGCTTTGTTTGATCCTTATAGTTTTGTTTGTATATGACCTGTATGTGATCCTTTGTAACATCTACAGAAATTTCTGACTATTATGAAGTCTTGTTACACTTAATAAATTGTAATGATATATATTTTGTATAAAATTTAAAAAAATGTTAAGGTTAGGGTTGGAGCAGGTTTAGCATTCATACCTTTTTTAATATCTTCATTTGGACAAAGTTAAACCAAGCCCAAAAACATTACCCTTGAATCTGTACATATTTTTCATGACATCATGTTCAGCGTATATGACATTGTAACGGATCAGTTTCCTGAATGAACCTGCGTGTACTTGGCTGAATGGATCAACACGTCATCTAAAATCACATTTTTATGCTTAAAAAGTACCACCAAGAGGAAACGTGTTCTGAGGATCAGTTTCAGTCAGAACAGAGCAGTTTCAACATTTAAATATTAAGGAAGTTGCGGTGCCTTTACTGAACCCAAAGGCGTGTGTGTGTTCACTTTGTAGACATGCACGGCAGTAAGTCAGTATCTTATATTAAAGTGCCCTTATATTAAAGTCATAGATATCCCTAAATGAGTGCATATGGTATCCTGGCATTAGGGGCCTTTGATCAGGTGAAGCCTTTAATAGATTGTGCTTCGCTTCACACATGGCTCCACATCGCAGAGTGGCTCAGCAACTAGAAGGTCATTTATACCTTGAGGTTCTAGAGCAAAGAGCAGCACGGCATTGGGTGGCTCATACACCACCAAGAGCCATCACAAGCAGAGCCAGGAAGTCTGGCAGCTACAGTCAACCCCCTCCACAGCACACACACGCATCTTATATAGATAGATAGGTTACCGTGCGGTTTGGTGCAGATCACAAAGATGTCCATGCAGATGACACACTTTTGTCTGAATGTGCTGCTGGAGGTGCACCATTATTCTGCAGCTCCAAACAAGAGTAAACAGTCCTGACCAGGAGGAATCAGTGTCTTGGCCGGTTAATTAGCCCTAAAACAATTTTAATAAAAATAATTATAATAATGATTAAAAAAAAACCACCGGCAAAAAGTGTGCTACAAATCTAACTTTAGAAAGACTGTAGAAATATAAATCTTAATTTGTTTGTCTCAGGAGTGTACTGTTAATTTATTCTTTCTATGTCTTTTATTCTTAAAATCTACATTCATCAAAACTTTCTGTTGTAGCGTCACTGACAGTCTAACATACTCATACATAATACCGCATTCAAAACCAACGGAAATTTTAGGAAAGCAGCTTGGTAAGAAAAAGGCCACTCGATTATCTTTATTTCCCTTTAATTAGATATTAATAAGACTTGTGTATTGGTTGTTGTATAATATTATAAACTCGCTGCTTGCTTCTCTTTCTTTGGAGTAATATTCATATAAAAGTGTAAATCACCTCTCATTTGTTATTCACTGGTTAAATATTTCAGCTCTTAGTTTTTAACCAATATAGGTATTGATTCATGCATGTTTTCTTGGCTGTTGAATTATATCTTGTGAAGGCTTGCATATTATATCCTATACTGCAGAGAAAAAAAATATTTTCAGGAAGAATAATTTCATCACTAAAATAAAAGTAGCATTTTAAGACGAGCAACAGTGCTATACAAAGTAGCATAATCTACAAGAAGAAGCTATTGAGCTTCATCACAATGCTGCATTTATCCTTGTCCTAGTCCTTTTAGCCTACAGAAAATGACACTAGTACATTGTGTAATGTAATTTACTGCATGGGAGAAAATATAATCAAATAAAACTGCAAACTGGGGCAAACGTTCAGCTTTATTAAAATATTTGTGTTTTTATTCTTTTTTTTTTTTACATTCTTCTATTGCTGAAACCTTGGTGTGGCATATAAATCAGACACTTTACATAGATGTAATTGTTTTGTGCTTAAAAAATAAACATGACAGAGATGTAGGTTAACTATATCTATATCTATAGTAACCTATAGGATGTTAGGTTAACTAAATACATTGACAAAAAACTGTAAAGGTTTGATATTGTACTTTTTGTTGTTAAAATTGTAATGAAATCCATGAATCTTTAGTGAAAACAGTCTCTTTTCTGAATGTTTTATCAAAAACAACGAGAGTCAACTATAATTTTCCAGCAACAATAATAATAATAATAATAATAATAATAATAATAATAATAATAATAATAATAATAATAATAATAGGGAGCTACATTATAAAATATGATATTGAGGTGACTCAGTTTTTGTTAGTATAACTTGGCCTTTACATGAGCAGTTACATGAGAATGAGGTGTAAATGATCAACACTAAGCATTTTGCTGGAGGCTGAAAGAACATTTTGGCTGGACCAGACACTTAATTTTCTCTGAAAGATGGAAGCAGAGAAAAGCTTGAACACAAAACAGTAAGTGACCCCAACAAATTGGAGAACAAAGCCACAAAGCTGGCTATGTAACCTTTGAGGACACTCTCCAAATAATGATTTTTTTCCTCTGCTCAAACTGTGCAAAAGAAAAGCTGTAAAGCTGACTTCAAAAATAATGAACTACAACATGCAGTAAACAGTAATAAACTAAACAAAGTCAGTATTTGGTGTGACGGCCCTCTGCTTTTTACTTAAATAGTAGTACAATGTGTACAGTTTTATAAGGAAATGAGCTGTAAGTTTTACTGAGTATCTTGGAGAATCTGCCACAGTTCTTCTGGAAACTTTGTCTGTCACACATGCTTTGCTTTTTTGCAGCAAACCCTTGAGCTTTCATTATGTTTTTTGCCTGAAAGTGGTCTCTTATGTAATATGTTTCTTTCTTTACTGACATACAAACATTTTTCAAAAACAAAATTTTTTTTTTATTTTATTAAAATTTGGAAATCTAAAATGTTTTGTACTGACACAACAGCAGAATTCATAAACGCTATAACAAAATTTGTATTTGTTTTGTTGTAATATCTTTATTTAAATAAATAATTGCATATGGATCCAGACTTTTGGAACACCCTGTATAGATATTTGTATTTAATGTATTTATTATACATTTTGTATGGTTGATGTACGTATTTTTTTTTTTTAACAATGTAGATTTTTTTTTAAATATCACTAGTTTATAGTTAACAGCTTGGATTATTCACTCACTTCATTAGAGAAAAGTAAAACTGCACCAAGATAAGCGCTAAGAAAAAAATCCAGAATAATATGTTTAACAAAATCATAAAATTCAAATATTGCTATCCTACACTTCCAAATTCCATGTCTGTTATTAAATTAGCTCCTATTTAACCTGAGCAATCAGCAGCCTGCATGTTGTAGTCTAATGATTTAGGTTTTAATTACTTTGATAAAAGAAAAAACACAATGTGTTTTCTTTACAATGAAAACTAACTTCTAAAATAGCACATATTTAAGCAAAGGTCTTGATTGTCCTTTATCAAAGCTGTATTTTGTTTTTAAATGATTTGATTTTTATCATTTATCAAGTGTCACGTGTGATAAAGCCTCTTAAGAAATTGTTGGAGGTTTCCCTTATTAACATCTTGCATAGTAAAACAGGCATGGTACTATTAGTGTTCAATCTTATTTGTGCAACTATTATCACAAGGTTAAATGAATTCCAGTCCAGTACTTGCTTCCAAATGTTTGCATATTTGCCATGCAATAAAAAAAAAACAACAGTATGTGCTGTGAGAAATCACGTATCTCCTTCGAAAAGGCTGAACTATGTGCAGGCATGGGAGAGATAGAGGTAATGAGGAGTGCTCCCCACATACAGAAGTGGAACAGGCGTCGGCAACAAACATCCTCCCAAAATATTACTCTGGACACTTCTTCTGTACGGCCCATCCAAATCTGAGCAGGAGATCTGACGTTTCAGTTTATTCCTTCTGTTCTGAAACCAGATTTTCACCTGCGTCTCAGTGAGCTGTAAGGACTTGGCGAGACATGCTCTCTCTGCGCTGCTCAGATAGCGCTTCAGGTCAAAAGTCGACTCCAGCTGGAAGATTTGTCTTTTGGAGAAAATGGTGCGTGTTTTCTTCTTCGCCAACGGTTTGGTCTTCTTGAGGCTCTGTTGATGTTTAGAAAGGTCATCTCTGCTGTTCGTATTAGAATTTCTGGGAAACTTTCCACTTCCTTCGTCCATGGTGATGCTCAGAGAGTGGCCATACACACCGCTAGCTGTGCACTCTGTCAGAGAAACACACTGCGGCTATTACACTGAAGGCATATCTCAGGAAAACAAAACCACAGCAAGGTACTTAACTTTACGTTTCTTTGTCGCTCGGATGCTACCGTCAAGCGTACGCCTTCTTGACTTTTACTATATCTTTTACCATAGAAGGTTGAATAGTGTAGCCTACCTTTAGCCTACTAAAACTAAAAAACGAATTACATTAAATCATTTCAAAGGTATACTAGCTTATATTCTCATTTCCAAATGAAAGCTGCACACGAAACGTACCACAACAGTGGCGAGGAATGCCTAATAGCCTACTATGTATTTTGGAAAGTCTAAGAACAAGTTCATACGGAGCCCTTAAAGTCCCGAAAGGTGATATTATATTTATCTATCTTGCGCACTCAAGTTATTTATCTTGTGGGCACATTTCAATGCTATTCTAAACAGCTCAGTCTGTGTGATGGATATAGTATGAATCTCATATTGCTCAGCATGTTTCTGAGATGTTGAAATTCACTTTCCTGTTTGTTTTTCATTATACAAAAAGGCACAATAGATCACACAGTGTGTGTTTTCACAAAGATGTTGTCAAGGTTGGACAGGTGTCAGTTACATTATGTGGAGAAGCCAGTCGGGTTAGTTGCATTACACTGCACAATGGATGCTGAAGCATTTTGGTTGCCCAGTACAATAGTTAAGCCATTTGATGATGCCTATAATCTTCAAAGTGTTTATACGAGATAAAACTTGCGCACAAGATAAAACGTATCATCTTACGGGACTTTGAAAGCTCCGTAAATTTACATCCACTTTAAAGCACAAAACATTTCCCCAGTCTTTAAAAGGAACTGTATTTAAATTACCTGTTTCGCGACATTTCTGATCTTCACACGATGAACAGCTGCTCTCTGAGTTGAGTTGTGAATTTAGGCGATTCGCCTCAAAGTCCTTATTAAGGATGTGATCAATAGTGAATTTCAGAGCTGCTGGTCGGCACACCATGTCTTCTTTACCCATAATTTCCAGCTCCAGGTTACTGGTGGTTTCTTAAAGGTCTCTTGTCGTTACTGACGTGTGAGACACAGAGACTGTGCGGGGCGCGCGCAGCATCATTCCCTGTCCAGCATTAACTGCGTTCTCCAGACGCACGAGCTCTGACCGGAAGCTCGAGCTGATGCAGCATCGGATTGGCTGAAACTGGAAAAGTGTCACGCAAAACAACAGCAGACTGACGTTTCAGGACTAAAGACCAATACTCATATCTCAGAAGTCTCAGAAGTAGCAAAAATAATTCTTCAAGCTTGGATGATACATAAATGTAAAATAAAACAGCTGAATAAATCCACGAAATTAAATGACGATTATGATATTGAAAGGTGTAAGCCATTTTTCTCTGCTATTGGGCAAATTTGTTTTGTTTATTTAAACAAGCATTTTCTTTCTTAATTGGATCTATTCCTAGGCTACATCAAAACAGTAACCTTTTTTTTAGCGGATTAAACTCTAAGCAAATTAGTGCTTCAACTGTGTGGAGGGGAAAATAATAAATAAATTAAATTTGTGAACTCTTTGGCCTTGCCCGAGTTTCCTCGTAAGTATAAAATGTCTTGTGGTCTTTGGCCAAGTTATAATAAGAAATAACCGACATAACACTTTGCATGATCACACCTTTCTATAAAAACATTGGAGGAACCCAAAAGAGAAGCTGATGAGGCTAAACTTCAAAAATGGACACAAAACATCGGCTTAATGATTACACAGTTACTAATGTTAAGCTTTAAAGATGATAAGGACCGACCGTTGTGTAAATTATACGTCAATTATTTATTTGTTTATTCTCTCAGAATTATTCATGCGTGTATTTCTACGTTAATTCCCCTTTTTTTGAGGTATGCCACAAATCCTACAGAAAAAAAAGCTTTCAGACCTGATGTTAACAAAAGGGTGGCTTAATCATATTTTCTGTGTGTATGTGTGTGTTTAATGTATTGCCTCAACACAGGCTAATGCCAAATATGACCTAGTAACTATTAATGTAAGGATTGGGACATTTAAGCTGCCTGTCGTGTTTAAACAATGTCACAAATATCATACAAAAAATGCAATTTCTAATTCGTTAGAATTCATTATTAGAAATCATTATTAACACTTGTTTACACATGTTCCCACAAACTAACAAAGACCCATGAGCTAATAATTGAAAATAAACATAAAAAAACATTTATTTGGTACATTTGCCTTTATTATGTAGAAACAATGCAATTGATAAAATACATATTCCATATGCCTACTATAATTCTCGAATATCAAATACTACTAATAATATTTAATTATTATTAATAACCATTGTACTTCAGCTCAGACTCAGATAAGGATAAAGCAGTGAAGAAAGATGCAGGCCTACTGCTGTTTCGACTCCATTAGACCCCGAACATCCTCGTTTTACAGGAAAGATGGATAGATAACATTTCTCTTGAAGGTTATATTTTTTTCTCCAGCATTCCTAGTTTTATGACCTTTGATAAATGAAGACACTTTATGCTCCACTTTGACTGCATTTTCAGACAGGAAATCACTCTATAAATTACAGATTTAAAAAAAAAAAAGAAAGAAAAAAAAGCAAAACCTGCAATTAACTTTACAGTTATACGCAGCTGAGTTTATCATTGCAAGCTGGAGCAGACCAGGGAAATGTTTTAGCCTATACCCCATCATAAAGGTCATTGAGATCATGTTCCCACAGCTGGATCGACACCAGGTTATTTTACCTTGTCTGGCCCCACCACCTACTGTTTCTTTCTAGCATTACAACTGCATGAAAAGCGAATTTCTCCGTGTGTTTGTACGATTTCACTCTCGATCCAGTAAAAGAAACTGAGAATTCAGGCTGGAAAAATTATAAACAAGTAATTTTTCGATGTTATTGCTCGAAATAACAGAAGCAAATAAAAGCGACGTGTATTTATTTTGCTTCAGTGTAAATCAAAAATGAAACTCAACTAAAAAAAACAAAAATGTTCGTCATTGTGTAATTTGTTATTGATGGAGACAAGACCAGCCAATACACCTATGAGACTTTAATCTGTGCATCATTTGTTCAGTCCATATCTGCCCAAAGAAGTTTCTCAGTTAATCCATGTGTTCTTATGAATACTATTGGCTACGATTTTACAGTCAATCAAGCAATCAACCAACCAGCCAAGCTTATACATTGATCCTGATGAACTGAGCATTCTCCCAGCACAAGACACGAGAGATCTGAGGGGAAAAAATAGCCTGAGTTTGGCAACAGTGTTTTTGTTGTTATTTTTATTTTTTTATTTTTTATAACAATTTTGAAACAAATGTATCTAATTTATAGGCCTGTGTTTATAAAGGCCTCATTTATAGGCCTCTCCAGCATAAAACTTCACATTTATGTTTTGACCCTTTGGTAAAATAAAAGGGGAAAAAAAGCTGATTAATGTAAATGCATAACCAAGACAATAAATTGGTAAATTCAGTCGTTTTTAGCAAGTTTAACTACACCCAGTTTGAAAAAATGTAGACCTATTAAATTTAAATAATTAAAATTTAATAATCAGCCCTTAATAAAGAAACATTGCAATGACAATGTACCAACTAGTTCTATAATGCTTTTCAAATGTGAGTAATACATTATAATACCAAAAGTATGACACCTGACCACACCCATATCTGGTTCTTCCGCAAACTGTTGCCACAAATTTGGAAGCACACAATTGTCTAGAATGTCTTTCACTGCTGTATGATTACAATTTACCATCACAGGAACTAAAGGGTCCAAACCTGTGACCCTGTGAGCAATGCAAACTCCATGAAGACATGGTTTGTAAGGTTGGTGTGGAAGAACTTGAATGGCCTGTACAGAGCCCTGACCTCAACCCAAACTGAACGCCATTGGGATGAACTGGAATGTTGACTGCGCTCCAGACCTCCTCGCTTGGCATCATTGCCTGACCTCGCTAATGCTCTTGTGGTTGAATGAAGACAAATCCTCACAGCCACACTCCAAAATCTAGTGGAAAGTCTTCCCTGAAGAGTAGAGATTGTAACAGCAAAGGGAGACTAAATCTGAAAGGGGATGTTCAAGAAGCACACATATGGGTGTGATGGTCGGGTATCCACAAACTTTTGGCCATACAGTATATATTTCCTAATAGTATGAGGAAAAACACGTGACTGTGCATCTTATTCAACATGTTATGCTGAAAATGCACGTGAGCATGAAGTAAATGCATGTGAAATCATATAAACATTCGATCATGTGAAAAATAATTCTTCATATCTGAATAATGAAAATGTGACAAAAGTGGCATGTGAAAATAATCTAATGTGGAAAAATTGAAATAAAAATGGAAAATTAATTTTCTATAATAAAAAAAGAGCAAAGCTACAGTTGAAGTTTACTATTTTAACTTATAACTGCGTAAGTACTCTAAGCCTTATTTAACATTGTTTGTGAAGCTATGGTAAGAGACAGATGATCTGATATATCCATTATCAGAATAATATCTCAAATCTTTATATATAGTTTTATAATTATTAGGCTAATTATAAAATAACACTAGACAAAAAAATGATTTTATTATCAAACTTTATTAGAGAGCCCCATTCCACTAAGTTTCAATAAGTTCTTATAAAAGCACATTCAGCTACATTATTCTTTGTTAATTTTACATACACAGCCAGGTCCATAAGTATTTGGACAATGACAATTTTTTTTTTTTTACTTTGCTTCTGTACACCACCACAATGGATTTGAAGTGAAGCAATCAAGATAAAGTATAGAATTTCAAGATTTTTATCAAAAATATTGCACTAACCATTCAAGATTATGATTAACCATTTTTTCTTTAAAGAGTTAAGCAATTTTTTTCATAGTCTCTACACTTTCACAGACTTTAAAAGTAACTGGACAAACTAGCAATTATAAATTTAAGCATCATTTTTAATACTTGGATGCAAATTCCTTGCAATCAGTGAACCCCTGAAGTCTGGAGCCAATGGACAATGGACCAAATGTGAAGTTTCCTCCCTAGAAAAACATTCCCAGGCCTTTACTGTAGCTACCTTCAATTGCTGCTTGTTCGTGGGCCTTTCTGCCTTCAGTTTTGGCTTCAGTAAGTGAAAACCATGCTCACTTGAGTTGACTGACTCAGGCATTTAAGAATATTACATTTATTTGCATTAAGAAGCTCTTGGGTTGCTTTCATGGTATATTTGGGCCATTATCCATCTTTACCGTGAAGCATCAGTTTTGCAGCATTTGACTGAATCTGAGCAGAATGTATAGTTCTATATACTTCAGAATTCATTCTGCTACTTATGTAAGTAGTCACATCATCAATAAACACCATTGACCCAGTTCTGTTGGTAGTCATACATGCCCAAGCAATAACACTGCCACAACCATGTTTGATAAATTATGCTGTATGCTGTTGATCATGCTTTGGAGTCGTTCCTTTCCTTCTCCATACTCTTCTCTTCCCATCATTCTGGAGTTAATCTTGGCTTCATCTTTTCTAGCAAAGGCCATTCTGGTCTTTCTGTTCTGTTCTGAGTGTTACCAGTGGTTTTTCTCTTGAGGTAAACCTTCTGTATTTACATTAATGAAAGTGTTTCTTGATTATTCTACTTCTTGTAGATTGGTCACTTAGCTAGATGTTGTGAAGGGGATTTTCTTCACTAATGAAAGAATTCTAAAATCATCCATTTCAGTTGTCTTCTGTGGTCTTCCAGGCCTTTTGCTGTTGCTCAGCTCTCCAGTGCATTCCTTCTTTTTTTAAAAAAAGTGCTAAATTGTTGATTTGTCCAATGGCACATTTTCTGCTATCTCGCTGATAGGTCTTGATTTTTCAGCTTTATGATACTTCCTTAATTTGTATTGACACTTCTTTGGACCGCATATTGAGAGATCCCATGAACAGCTACCAAATTCATAATCACTTGGAATCAACTCCAGACCTTATGAAGTTAATAGTAAAAGATAATGAAGTTATCATTCAGTAGCAAGGAAACAGGTCATGGTCATGAAACTGCGCTTATCACTCAACTGTGCAATCACTTTTGAGCCTATGACAATGGAGGGATTATGAAAAAAATGCTGTAATTCCTGAATGGTTAATGGATAATGAGTGAATAATCCCTAGAAGGCACTTATGAGAGACTTATTAAATATAAATATAAACCATACCTTATGAGTAGATACATAAATATAGGTAAGTATGTAGGTACATAAATGATTACACCATTATGCTTTGACAATTCTAAGACACTGAAAACATGAAAGTGACATTAGAGAAACAAAAATTTTTGAATTACTTATATTCAGAACATGTTTTGTGCATTCTTGCACATAAATATCAGTTCATGTCTTTCAAAGTAAGGTTCCAGTAAATAGCATCTTTAAATTTTCCATAAAAACGATCATGCATCTGCAACACAACACAAAAAAGAGAATTCAGACTGTCTATCTAAGTGTATGTATTAGTAAGAAATGCATCAATACAAAGACAGACATTGCTTTATGATTCATACACACAAATGATCAAAATAGGATTGTGTTCATCTGACAGTTCAGAATTATAATGTAAATCCACATAAAATCATGCATTTCTTTGGTCACCTTCCTAAAAAAATGCTTTCTTGCTTTGCTTTTTTTGTAATGCAAGCAGACAGTAAAGCTAAAATGAACAAAGAGTGAAAACAAATCTATATAAATAGACAATACTATAAACTGCATATGAAAATATGCTTTAAGTCCTGTAATTCTATTGGTTGAAGTATCTGAAAATGACAGCAATAGCCCAACACATGGTAGCAATGGTCACAATCTATACTTACTTTTCAAGATAGTTATTTAATATAGAAAAGGTAATTGAATCTAGTAAAATCTGCATTCTCCATAGAAAGAGGGAAAATATTGAGCAATACTAATATTAATTCCTGACATTAAGCCTGTGTTTTTGGTGTCTGGTGTCAAATCTTTCAGTCACTGCTCTACATCATAAACTTTTAAAAGGATGTAATGGGCCAAAGTAATCCTCATCATCCAGGGTTGCTTGTAAATGAAGCTTGTAAAACATATGGAAATTACATCATATATTTTTACTTACATATTGGAATGTGGTGCTCATTTGATTTTTCTGACCTTTGAGTAATGTTAGTCAGTCAAAATTCTTTACTGTTAAACTATATACTGTGAGGAAAATAAGTATTTGATACACTGCCGATTTTTCAAGTCTTCCCACTTACAAAGAATGGAGAGATCTGTAATTTTCAT
>JAQQZR010000001.1:13230017-13249454 GCA_030068235.1 Notoglanidium macrostoma
AAGGTGAGGGATCAGCCCAGAACTACACGGGAGGACCTGGTCAATGACCTGAAGAGAGCTGGGACCACAGTCTCAAAAGTTACCATTAGTAACACACTACGCCGTCATGGATTAAAATCCTGCAGTGGACTAAAATCTCTTCCCCTGAAAGATCTGGAGAAGATCTGTATGGAGGAGTGGGCCAAAATCCCTGCTGCAGTGTGTGAAAACCTGGTCAAGAGCTACAGGAAACGTCTGACCTCTGTAATTGTAAACAAAAGTTTCTGTACCAAATATTAAGTTCTATTTTTCTATTGTATCAAATACTTATTTCATGCAATAAAATGCAAATTGATTATTTACAAATCGTACAATGTGATTTTCTGTATTTTTTTTTTTTTTTAGATTCTGTCTCTCACAGTTGAGGTGTATCTACGATGACAATTACAGATCTCTCCATTCTTTATACATGGGAAAACTTGAAAAATCGACAGTGTATCAAATATTTATTTTCCCCACTGTACATGGCACTCACCTTGTTTAGGATGCTTTGCATAGTGGTGGTGTTCATGCAGTTAAGTTGAATGGAAGAAGAGCACAGCATTGTAAGGGTTAAAGTTGTAATATTGGGTTCTGCACACAAAAAAAAACAAGTTGGTTTTTATACATAGTTCTTGGTGGAGTCATTTATAAGTAATTCGAACAATAATATACAGTAACTACTTCTCAGAACAATCAATGATCATAACAGCAGCTTTGATATTAGGACATGCCTTGGTCATACTTTTCTATATTTTACCTTGCAATGTATTACCGAGTAGCTATATCAAACTGAAAACAGTCACACTAACACATAAAATGATGTCAACTCAGGTCTCCTGACCTGAAAACTGCTGATCACGATTAATAACAATTCATCACAATTAATTAACTATCGTATTCTTATTGCCTAAAGTGGGCACCTGCACATAAATAAGACCAAAATACAATCACGTAGACCACTAAATTTGCAGTAGACATATTTGTTCCAGAATTCTGACATTTTACCCAATTTAGCATGATCTGGGATTAACTGGATAATACAACTATGAGTTCATATTATCTAGGATCTATGCCATATTTGTGTCCTATTCAATGCATTTTTGGTTTGTTAACGTGTTTTGCACTTACGGGCCACTGTACATAAAAACCTGTTGTTTTTTAGTGCTTTATATTTATTTGTGACAATCCATCTGAATGCACTAAATGTGGTTATGAATGTGTTTGCTAATATAAAAGCCTCTGTATAAATTATTTTGGCCTTTCAGTGAAAAATACACTAAGAAGCCAAACACAACAGATTAAGAAACAAAACAAAACCAAAAACACAACAGCAATTTCAGAAACACATCTATACACATCTTCACAACGTAAAAGGCAGGTTCTTATTTAACATCATACGCTTGCTGCTGATTGGACACGGCATACGAGTATTACAAAGAAAAAGAATTAAACATTTTCAGTCTGTTATCCAGTTGGCCTAGCAAAAACAATTTAATGTGAAATTACTTGCTATTATAGTGAGAAGTAATTCTTTCTTCTGCGTTCTTCTGGGTTTTCAGCATTTGCATTTTCATATATATGACACGCAAGGCATGACTAAAATAATATTATATGAATCCTTGACTTCAAAAAAATGTACATGTGTTCTTGATTTGCTGTTGTCTTTTTTTTTTTGTCTGATAATGCATTTTGCACTTGTGGACCACTTTATTTGTGCACTTGTAAGGCATTTAATAAATTGGTTAAATGCTAAATAAACAAGAATTGAAAATTTGCAAATTGCCCTAACTGAACATCCATACTTAAACTTAATCCATACACTGAAGACTAGACTTATAACAGCAGAAAATTAAGTCTTTATGTTAGAAGGCTATAATTTTCTTACGTGTTTGTCCTGCAGTCATAGAAGGAAGACTCTCCAATACTCCAGCCAAGACTGTGACATTAAAGTTGTACATACTGCCAGACCTTAATCCACCAATGTTGACAGAAGTGTTTCCAGTTAAGCTGAGGCTTCCAGTATCACCCCAAAAATCAGAAACATATTTCACTGTGTAATTAATGCCTGTAATCCCTTGTGAGTTGGCTGGGATTTCCCAACTTAAAAGTACTTCAGTGCTGTTTAAGACTTGTACAGTGGCTTTACCAGGTGCATTGGGTCCTAAGAACAGAAAAGAAAAGAAATACCAGATAGATTATTTTACAGTGAACTGGAGAAAGGAGATTGTATCTAATCTAATAATGTATCTTTTTCTCATTTAGTCTCATTCATGATCATTAGGCTGTGCTCTTTTTTCTGGCTTTGGGAGTTGCTTGAAAACTTGGTATAATAAATAATATAATGTTGTGGATAATTTCCTGGAATAGAAAAGTGGAACGACAGTAGGACTGTAGTAGAACTGTTATTTAAATTTGGTGGCATGAAAGCTATTCACACTTACTGGTATAAGCAGATTCAGTGACTGTGAGGCTTGGATTCAGGTCTTTCTTCACATAAGTAGTGACATTAACAGTGTACAACGCTGCTGTTTTTAGAGATGTGAAAGTATAGTTGAGATTGGTTGTAGTGCCAGTAGGAAATGAGATCTTCTCATCCATGGGGCTAGAGATAGTCACATTGAACCAAGAATAATTTCCATATGGACTGTCCCAGGTTGCAGTAATACTGTCATGCGTACTGTCCAGCCTAAGGTTGCTCACTGAATTTGGTGCTAAACACAGTAACATAGAAATGACACACAATTAAAACATATACAATAAAATTTTCAAAAATGTTTGAATAATTGGTTATTGACTATTTAGTAAGTTAAACAGTATGCAGTGTCAGACAGCTTGAACATCGGGAGCAGCTGGTGTAAATGTGCTTGAGGGCTAAGACAAACACTGTTGTTGGAAAGTGAATTACTTGCTCTATCGTTTTTTTCAAGTTGCCTCTGGAAAAGTAGAAAAGTAAACACAAATTTTCCTCTTAACTCAGTGGTAACTCAGTGGTTAAGGTGTTGGACTACTGGTTAGAAGGTCATGAGTTCAAATCCCAGCATTTGAGCAAGGCCCTTAACCCAATTGCTTGATTGTATAAATGAGATAAATAACATGGTGGTGGAGTGGTTAGTGCTAACACCTCAAAGTAAGAAGCTTCTGGGTTGCACCTGCTGGAGGAATAACTGGACATCTAGATTAGATCAACTGGCTACTCCAAATTACCTATAAGTGTGAATATGTGGGTGAAAAGCTGCTTCATCTCTGTTAGCCCGGTAACAGGCTAGTAACCCGCCAGGGTGTTCTCCTCCCCCGATATCAGCTGGAAATGGCTCCAGCAACCCATAACAGATGTAGATGATGAATGGTTTGAATAACAGTTTTTCTTTTTGGTTAATGTTGAAAATCAGAGCATAAACCTAGATTCCCTGCAGACTTGAAACACTAGAAAAAATAAAACTCAGGAATACAGCTGCCCATAAGTGTATGTGTGCGTGTGTGATAGTTTGTCCCACATCATTATTCTTATTATATCATATATCTATCTTATTTATATTCCATCTTATTATATCATATTTTGGTATTGATAAGACAATGTGATATGATGCACTGCTCAACCTGAAGAGTTTCATTGTCAAACTATTGCTAAGGATTCGATTTTAACCCTCCTGTCTAATACCAGCCATTACTTTATCATACAAAATGTGTAATAAGAGGGATATGAAAGAAAAAGAGGAATCCGTGACTCACTGGTATAGGCATTGATGGAAGCTGCTTCTCCTTCCTTGAAGCAAATTTTTACACTTGCTGATACGTTTAATGTGAAATTAGTACCAGCTGTGAGGGAGTGCAGTATTATGAATTGAGAATCAGTTTGAGTGTAGGTCCCATCATCTAGAAAAATGTTATAGATGTATTGCAAGTAATTAGTGTCAGGTGAATCCCATGTTGCATATATGGTGTCACTTTCATTGTTTGAAGAAGTAAGGTTCATCACTTTGGAAGGCTCTGTAATATAAGAGTTCACAAGTAGACAAGGTGGTAAGACAAGGTGACAGTTTGATTTTTAAATGAGCACATATTGTGTTTCTAAAGTGGAAGAAATATTAGGAACAAATCCTAATCCTAATCTTCATATTACTACTTTGGACTAAAGGCAGTAACTGACAGCTTTTGATTTCTTCTATTTGAAAATGGGCAATGACAAATCAACTTGAACAACTTATTTATTACAATTTATAATTTATTTAATTAATTAATTCTATTAAAGATCTCATATTCCGTGCAAATACATATGTATTGCATCCTCATATCAGCATCAGGTCAGCATATAGGTCAAATTCTGAACAATTTATAACTTACATGCTTGAATAGTATCAGTATTTGCATTATGTTATTTTCTTAGTTTCATGCTAATCAGTAAAAACTCATGTTTTTAAGGAAATATGAATTTTAAGGAAATACAAATCACATATATGATGACTGGTGGTATTATCATACTTAATAGGGAAACTGCATTACTCACTGGTGCAAGCATTAATGTAGCCCGGCTCTCCAAACATGGTTATATTGACCACAGCTTTAACTGTGAAATTGTACATTTGTCCTGGTTGTAGATTGGTTATATTGCAATTCTCAGAAGAGCAAGTTGTATTTAAATTTCCAGGCTCAGCATTTACTAAGTAGGATACATTTGTTCCCCTTGATGGGTTCCATCTGAGACTAATTATGTTTGTTCCCACATACACTTTGCTGGGATTTCTGATCTCCTCTGGCACTAAGACAAAGATTGGGGGGGGGGGGGGGGGGTTATAATGCATAAAGTATAGTGCATGAGGTTCTTACATAAAATTATAGAAGAGTGAAAAACAAATGCATTACTTAAAAAGATCAAAAGAATGATGCAACAGAAAACATCCGATAAAATTAAAATGCAAGAAATACTGGTGTGATTACATTAGACAACAGTTATTTAAATACAAAAAAATACCTTATTGGTATCAATGTACAGGAAATAAACAATGGAATAAAAATATCAAAATATATAAAATGTGGAAAACATTTCACATTTAAGAGAGACAGTTTAAGAAACTGACTGCATGCTGTTCATCCAGGCAATGCATTATAAACACTAGACTGCCACTGCAGAGTCATCTCTATGATAATCCCTCCACTGCAGTAGTAATGACTTAGCTGTATCACTTCATTGTTATAAGGGATGTAAAAGAATGCTAAGTGCTGAAAAAGTTTTTATATATATTTATTCAAATATATTTATATATATTTATATATATTTAAATATATATATTTTTTTTTTTTTTTTTTTTTTTTTTTTTTATAAAAATACTACAGAAAAATACTCATTAAAATCACTGGCTTCCTAACAGAGAATTGTGGACATCTTTGATTTTTACTCACATGTGAAGAAGGAGACATTCTGAGCATTGAGGTCCCGGTCACACTTCACAGGGATTACCTGCACTCTGTAGAACGTTCCAGGATCCAGACCTCCAATCTGGTAACTTGTCTCATTTGTAACATTTGCTGTTTGATTTCCATTGATCTCTACTCTATACTGAGCAATATTTATGCCTGCGTCACCCCAACTGAGATTGCCTCCTGATTTAGTCTCATTTGAGATTTCCACACCACCATAAAACCGATCTGCAGACAATGGGTACAACATGAAGATAAAGGCTTGTTTAAAGGGAAAAAACAAAGTATTTCAGTGCAGTGACGTGAATGAGCGTTTTCTTTAAATTAGTTCAGAATTTTCAAATAAAAACCAAAAGAATTTCAGTATATGACACTTTGTATGATGACACTGTTGAAAACAACAGTACATGTACTGTTAGGTAAAGACATTACTGTTGAAAGAAATTACACAAACAAATCTGGTTTTAAATACATACAAGCCATCAAAACAATGGTTCCCAAGAAATCTAACCTTACCCCTGTGGTGTACATGGCGGAAGAATTAAAGACAAAGAAAAAAGCCGGGAAAACACCCATCACACTTCTGTAACAAGTCACTGTTGGTAGTATTGGATACAAATTTTTCATTACTTGAGCCGAAGCATAGACATGACATGAAATGATACATTATACGGTATGATATATATTATGATATGAAATATGATATATGACATGCATGTTATTTACATATTTGACACTATTTTATGACAATTGGCACAAGACAAGACATTTTTTTATTTGTTAAGAAATAGTCTTTTTTTTTTCAGTTGTCCCTCTGGAAGAACCCTTAAAGGGAGCAGAACTTTACAACAGAATGTTTCCCTATTGAAAATGTTCCTTTTTCAGGAGGCTAAGAACCAATAATTGTCGGATTACCACCTTTAAAAGAATGTACCAAGTACCACATCATTTAAACTACATTTTTAGATAAAGAAAATAAATACCAATAAATTTGGGTTTTGTTAATATTACTACTACTATAGGTGTGCTTACTATAATACTCTTACCAAAAAAAAAAAACCCTCAGTGTGTGTTGTGTTTACCCTATATGAAAGCATGATCTGAGGTTGTGTTGTGAGAGTGCAAAGGTGTAACTTTATATACTTTGTCTGCATTCAGTGGTTCACAAACTCACCAATAACCAAAGGATGTTAACCATCACAACAAATGACCGTGTGCTCCTCTGATGGCAAAATCATCAGTCAGGAGGTTACACTACAATCTCTCACTCACTCAGACACACATCTTTGCATGTCAAAATCATACAACAAGGCTTTTGTGTTCTGTTAAACTTCCTCTTACACCCTGGCATTCATTTACAGTATATAATTTAAATATGTGTCAGGAGCTTCTGTCCAAGGCCATGTAGCTAAAAATGTTCAACAGCTAAAGCTTAGTGTTCTACAGAAGACCACATGAAACTGAAACCATACCATCTAAGATTGGTCAGATTGTGCTCAGATGAATACAGTCACACCTTTTCTCCTGCTGGTTACAATATGCAGTTTGATACAGTTGTGCCATTTTGCCATGTCATTGCTGTACCATGAGGTTTGTGAGATATTACCATCAAGAGTTACCAGCAAATTGTAACATAGTCTTGTTTAAGATGTATATACAGTAAATTTTCAATCATATCTTCACTTTTGACATAAGGCATTTCCAAATCATATAATAGAGTGGCCTCTCAGTCCTCATCCTTGAGTACCCCTGGTCTGCAGAGTAATGGAAATATTTGCCTCTAATTATTTGTTTGTAATTATTTACTTTTGATTCTATGATCATTTGTTAAAGTTTATGTTCATTTATGTACTCTATTTCATATCATGCATGACCAGTTATATCTAGGCTGTTTATAAAGATGCCATTGTGGTAGGATACATCACTGTTACTTAATATCTGAGTTATTCTCTGTATATAAGCTGGCTTTTTCCTTTTTGAGAGCGAGCTTGTGAAACCTTTCTGGAAAATAAAAAAGTTATGTTTAAAAAAGAAAATGTTCAGAAAATTCTTGAGCTGTGCAATAAACATTAGAGTCTAAAGATCAATACTAGTATCTTGGAAACTGACTCAATGTTGCAGAATTTCTAACAACTTGGAGTGGTGACGGCTCCCCCAGGTGGCAGACTAACACCACTCTGGTGAGTGATGACATTGTTTACAAACCAAGAGAAAGGTTGGCTGGATCTTTTCCTTGAAAGATAGGAAAGAAGGAGTCAGAAGTATAAGGGTATATAGTATAAGAAGTATAACAATCCTCTTACGGATTGAGAGAAGACCAGTTAATGCTTCTGTAGCCAGGCTATAGTTATTCTGTTACCTCACTATGTCCAGGGAAGGACCAAAACCAGTGAATTTAGGGAAAGATTCCTGAAAACCTCCTTACTATAAAACAAGTACATTAGTCAAGGGAGGCACAAAAGTGCCTGACTGAACAGGGTTCAAATTTAAGAAGGTAATAGATAAGGTTGTGAAAAAGCATGTTCCTCACTCTAACACATCCAGCTCAACCAAGTTCAGGCTTTTTAAATCAGCAAAGGAGTTCAATCATTTATTGGGAACTGGAAAAAATGTGTAAGGCATGGGTGATTCTCATTTTCTTTCTTTGTTTCCTTTTCTTCCATGTTCCCATGACGGAGGAAAATAAATAAGCACGGGAGGAATCTGGAATGTTCACCTACTAATAATATGCTGTCCAGATGTAGTAGGCTAATTGTAAACAGATCTGCATAGATATAACATTGATCACACATTCAACGATCATTATACAAAACATCATTCCATGAATACTGCACATGCTTAAAATTGCTTACGTTTTATCCTAAACAAGATTCTACTCATTCCCAGATATCTCATTTGGTTGTTTTTTTTAAAGCAAGGTATATTTCAGTTGACGGTCATCCAATGATATTATTTGTTCTTGTTCATTTAAATAAAGTGTATATATAATAAAACAATTATGTCACACACTAAAATAAAGATGTCTGTATTGGTACACACTTCGTCTGCGCCTCCTTGATCTAGTGCCCTCTTATCTCCTTGCTTTTTGAGACCTCGGAGTGCAGAATGGTAATGCCTGAAAATATTGATTCTTTCAGCTGATTTATGGTTTGTATCCTGAATGTAGGATCAAGGATATAATTAGAGTTTTGGAGTGCACCAACCAAGCTTGGATTGAACTGAAAATACCCTACAGTAGAGCTAGTATTCATTAAGAATTGAAACACCCAGCTCAGCTTGATGATTAACTTCCTAAGACCTAAAAATTCCTAAAAAAATTTCACCACTAGCCATTCCAATTTTTCACGAAATTCCAGTTCCCAACCTACGTACAGTACATCACCTGATTCAGGTGTTAGAAATTGTAACTGGATAAAAAAAGAAACTGCATAATAACCCTTAAAAATGGGGAGCTTTTCTCTAACTATAACATTTAAAATCAAGAGTGCATAGTTTCTTAGTACACCACAAAAAAACCTTGTTGTAAACATATACTAACCTATATTTCTGGCAATAAAATAATTCCTGGCATGTAATTATTATGTATTAGATTCAGACTGGGGGGCTGTTTAAAAAAATGAAGTCCTTACCATCATAGCAGATGTAGGGCAGGGATTCATTGCACTGCTTTTCCTGCCACATGCCAAAGCTGAGCAGAGCCACACAGGAATCCTCGATGTATTCAGGCTCCAAATCAGTACTGATGGTAGGGGAGCTGGTAGATACAAACATTGTAGGAGTTGGGCTTGTAACAAAATGTGATGTGGTGAGCACGGTTGTAGATTCTGTAATGGAAGTTTCATTGTCCTCAGATGAATTTAGACAGGCACAGAGCTTCTCCAAGGCTGGACACCACATTATCTCAGGCTCTGTACTGGAACCGGTTTTGTTGAACATTGCTGTGGGTTCCAAAATTAAATTGTCATTACTGTCCCCAGATGAATTTAGACAGGTACAGAGCTTCATGAAGGCTGGGCACTGCATCACCTCTGGCTTCGTTTCATTAACTTCTGGTGGTGTTGGACATGTGGGCTGTGGTGCTGGCTTTTTCTTTGGGACGGGATGACCAGGATACCAGTTCTGGTAGAGGACAGGATCACCGTTGGCCCATTGTGACCAAAAATTAGAACCATTTATGTTTTGACGTAGGCCGATCCAGTAGTCAGAGATAAGGTTCAGACCAAGAAATTCAGCATTTGTTGGGGTGATGGTGGTTAAATCTTTGTAACAGATCTGACAGTGAAATCTAGCATCATCCCATGTGGTTTGATTGGGTTTGTAAAAATAGTTCCTCTCTGCACATATAACAGAGACTGCTAAAGAGACACAGGCAAGAAATCTTTAGGCACTAAAATTATATGTTAAGCCATTTGGTGGCACAGCTAAAAGAAACATTACACTCTCGAGCGCTTGTTTGGAAGAAGTTTGCACAAACCAACAGATCACAAGCGGACAGTTTAACTAAAGGTAACAATAATACACAGTACAGTGCCAAGCCTCTGAGAATACGTGGCGGTTATTATTGGTGTAGACACAAATTAACAGGTAGCAATTTAATATTTTGTGGCGACAAATTAAGTACCTCACAGACATGAATTGTGTAACGGGAGTCCACAGATTAATATGTAGTGGGAACATCTTGGCTTCCAGTTATTTGGCTGGAACAGGAAAACATCTATTCACCTTGAAAATTTGCTTAAGGTGAGACAGGCTGATGATATATTCATCTTACAACACCTTAGTATGTTTCATGAGTTAGTCCAGGATTGAGGTAAAGTGTTATAATGTTGAACATCTCCATGTTTAGGTTCCTGTGGCCACATTGGCCTAATTCAATTGATTTCCCTTTCTTTCACACATTTTAAAATATAATCATTACAACATATTAGGACTGAGTACTTTAATATACTGAATGTTCATTTGCGGCCACATCTTACTTACCTTAAATGAATCACCATGCATCTCTGAGGCACCATAATACAGTGACATTTAAGTCAACACTGGCAAATAGACATATGGAAACAGTAGTAGAACTCTACACACTATCATATTTCTATCCTGTGACACTACAAAGTATGTAACTTTAGTTTTACTTGTTGCTCTTCATTGCTGACAGTGAGGGGAAAGTCTCCGATAATCTCAGTCCTTATTGGTCTTCTTTTCTTAATAAGTTATCATTTTGTATGGTTGTATGTGTGACCAATAAATATTTGAATTTGAACAATAAAAAAATTTGGTGAGAATATGAAAGATTTGAATCAAATTTGCTTTCATAAATTACGATTACTACAGTTGCCACATTTTTCAGAAAAGCCAAAGTAGTACAAATCAGGCCTACAGTTGTTGTTTTTTTTTTTTGTGTCTTTGCTAATGCAATAAAGAGTAAGGTTTTTCTGGCCATATTTCTTCAGGAAGTATATACAAATGTGAGACAAAAATGCATTAAATTGTATCACAAACCTCAAATTTTATGCTATACTATGTGATATAGATTAGTTTTAATGTCACCTAACCAATCATCTCATTCATTAATCAACCATTAAATATCAGCTAAAAGTACATGCGTTTTTCTTGCAATAATGCACAAACCTGCTGCACATCTAACAAGTGTTCAGGACTTTTACCAACCAGAACACCCAAAATGTTTAATAAAGTCACTCGGAAATGCTGTCTAATTGCTAAACATGTACTTCACTAAAGAAAGGTAAGCCAGAGATACAGGCCCAACACTCACAATACTGCTAAAGAAGCTTTGAAATTTAGCTCTTTAAGGATTAGCCTACACATAACTGAGTAAATGAAATGAGTAGTTAATGACTAACACATGGAAATATTTTAAAGATTACGCCACATGTAAATGCAAATGATAAGCTATTCCAGGAAATGTAATACAGTAGTTTCGTAGAATCATGGTCTATGTTCATATTAAAAGTACAGTATACAAGTTAATAAATAATTTTCTTTTTCTCAGAATTTCATAGCCATATTTTTGTTTTTAAAAATGTGCTGTAGTTAATCATTCTTGTATTACTTAAAAACTTGAAACACTTAAAAAGTTACAACTTACCAACTAAAAGCAAAGATCCCAGCAATAGCATCTTACAAAGTGTCACAGCTCCAGGCAAATCAAGACAACAACAACAAAAAAAACTCTCAAATAAAAGTTGAGTACTGTAGGGGGAAACAAGAAATAAGCATTCACGGACCAGTTCCAGGAACACACATGAATCATACGCAAAAGCTCAATTTAAATACAGCATCAACCTCACCTGGTAAAACAGCCCACTCGAATGAGGTTGTTGAGTGTATGGTAGCGGGGATAAAAGCACAGGGAAATAGTTCTCGGTGTATTTGCATTTAGCTGAGGACTGATGTCAGAACAAGAAGCTTCCTTATTAGAAATGAGGAGACCCAAAGTTGTCTTTTTATTTGTTTGATTTCTTGATATTCAATTTGTAAGTAGCAAAAATATAAAATAATTAAACATGAACTGCTATGAAGATTTGTATATATGGAGACATACTTAACTCATACTTGTTAACACTAAACAAGGACATGTGCTTACAGCAAAAAAGCCCTACTTTGTAAACAGCAGAATAACAAAAAAAAAAAAAAAAAAAGTTAGTCATGTATATAAAAAAAAAAAAAAAAAAAAAAAAATCTCTGGAATGACTAGAGTAAATAAAAATAGAAGCACATGGAAAAAATACTTTTTAACATCTGTCCATTAGAAAAACTGACCTGAGAGCTGACAACAATCAGAGCATGAACTCCTATAACAAAGCATCACTGATACAAGCTTCTCCAATACAGCAATTTTAATCCATTTTGCCCAGAAGTTTCATCAAAATGAATTAAAATAAGGCCCAAATGGAGCAGTAACATAAAACAAAATAGGAAACGCTTCCTGTACATACAGATAGGCAAGCAAATTAAGGGAAAAAGTGCTGCTCCGTTATGGTGTGAAGGTATTTTGGTAGCATTAGGGTCCATGGGTCCTTTTAGAATGAAAGGTCCCTGCAAATCAATACCATAATCCAAAAAACAAAAAAAAAAACAAAAAAAAAAAAAACCAACCACAAATTCCTTTTGGAAAAATGGTGCTTAATTGCTCCAGTACTTGCATCTATAACATGCACTGTTGTCCAGGAAGGTTATTTATGCCTTTAATTTGACACCCATCTCCAAGTTTTAATAAGGAAGTGAATATGCTGAACACAAAAAGCTTAGAAGGGCTTGTACAAAACATAATAAGAAAAAGGGCTCGTTTTTAGTCAGTGTCTGTCTTTTCATCTCTCAGAAGCAGCCTTTTCCCAGAGCTGGGCTGTTGAGCGTCCTTTCCACACTTTTTCAAGTTCTTGGAAGTACTGGAAAGAAAGAAATGGTAGGGGTCAGAACTGAAGCTGAAATATAGGCAAACCTAATCCATGTCAACTGGATATAATCCTTCTGAAAGAAGTACAAGAGCGTTTACCTTTTCTGCCTGTATGTGTCCTTATCTGCAGCAGGAATCATGTCCAGTAGCTCCAAACCGTCATTAATTGTTTTTAGAATGTTGTATCTCTCTTGCCCAATAATCTAGGGTGAAAGATTAAGGTTTTCTGTATGACTTCATCAGCAGGTAACTATTTGAAACTTTATGCCAAATTTTTAGGAAACAAGATTATAAAGTAGAGTGCTTGTTAAAAGGCTACACAGTTTCTTCACTCACTTGCAAATTAAAGATTTCCACCTCAGAACTGGAGTCAGTCTTAATCTTTTTACTTGGGTCGGCATTAGTAGTAACCCGAGATTCCATGCCTGGAGACTCTACAATCAAAGGAGGCGGGGAAGTGAATAAAAAACAAAAAAGCAATTCTGACTAAAGATTATACTGCTCATTCACATGCAGAAGCTCATCAGGGGCGGACAAATCAGCAGCCCAGTGTATTAGTTTCACTTATTGTTTGTTTTCTGAAGTCCAAGAGGAAAGGGGGGGGGAAACTACTCCTCATTACATTATGCAAAGCAAGTTCATTTGATATGTAGGCTGGGTGAAAGGAAGCCAAGGTTTTGTGGAAAATTAAATAAATTTTCATGATATTTTAAAATGAAAAACTGCAATCAGGCAAAAAAATCTAAATCTCACAAACTCAGTTCAGGATCAGAGGTTAGCCTAAGCTCCATTCATGGTATCCACTTCCCCTCCTTCCCCTCACTGGCTCTTACTTCTCTTAATTCCTGTGGCTGTCTTCAATTTTTTTTTGTTTGAATTTTCCTCTTCAGTCTTGCGGTCACGGCCAGGGCAGGCGCACACACGAACCTCGAAACAACATCGACCTAAAACCTGCCCACTGACAGGCAGGAGTGAACAGACGCTTGTGGTTAATTTACAAGGCCAAAGCGGAGGACTGGAGGAAATGTCAATGAAGGAGCAAAGTAGGACTCACTCATGTGTTTCAAGAGTCATTATGGTGAGAATGGGCCTGCGGTTCATGCCTCCCATACAGCTGCTGTTGCACATGAAGTTCAGCAACACCGTGGTGCCCTCTGAACCCAGCTGGAGAGAAAAAAAAAAGGTGCAAAGGAACATACACCATGACCAGAACACAAACCCAATCAGAAACTAATGAAAAGGAGTTAAAAAATACTAGACATAGCTAGAATCATATGTACATCTGTATATGCAGTAATGGAGTAACCATTTGCTTGACATTTAGATACAAATTCAACAAACCACCTGCGGAGCCGCATAAGGAACGGTAACACTCTGCCTCTTGGTATTGGGGTCCTCTAGATACTGAGCCCCCTGACTCCCCTCCATACGGATAAGATGGCTGCGATGAACCACACCTGTGAGAAGAAGAAAAAAACTTCCATGCTCATCACATATGCTGCAAGCCTATAGTGTGTACCTGTGTAAAGTATGCAAATTTTCACAAATTTCTTATTGGCTGTGTGTGACAAGCAACTGCATATAGCTAGGATTTTATAATACACCACTAAGAACAGCAGTTTATCAACGCATCAGTTAGGAGTCTACTAAATAAACGCTGCGTCCAATGTGAAAAGAACGTACCTTCGTTATTCTCGGCGATATTTTGGTGATGAGGGCAGCGCAGCACCACCTCGGACACATGCTCAGGTTTCTTATAAATGGGAGTGGCCCTGAGCACTGCTCCCTGAGGAGGAGCTTTAACCAGCAAGACATCAACTGGGCACGTTTTAGCCAGCTGGCAGTACAGTTTATTAAAAGATGGGGAATACTACAAGGAAAAAGAGAAGCTCTATATTAGTGTGCAGCTCTGGTTCTGCGTGTTACACATGGTATGTCTGGTTCCTCTCAAGGTTTCTTCCTTTTGCCATCTCAGGGAGTTTATCCTTGCCGCCATCGCCACAGGTTTGCTCATTGGGGATACATATAGATAAATGTATAGATTCATAAGTTTATATTCAGAATCTACATACTTCTGTGAAGCTGCTTTGTGACAATATCTGTTGTTAAAAGCGCTATACAAATAAACTTGAATTGAATTGAGCTCTGGATATAACTATCTTTCTTATTTAAAAGAATATGGCATAAAAATAAATGTCAGATGAGCATCATTTTATACATCATACAGCATCATATAAGTTCCGTGCTACGGGTCTGAACTGAACTCTTTGCTTTTACCTGCCTACTGAATAAATAATAAATAAGCATAAATTTGGCTAAGAGTAAAATATATCCGTGGTGTCCTCCAACTAACCGTAGAGGTAGCAGATTTGGCTGTGCTGGACTGGTTGAAGCGGAGCTGGAAGCCATATTCTCCAGGATAGTCACTTGTGGAAGGTACCACTGCAGCTGGAGGGGGCAGACTGTCCAGCAGCGGCACCGGAGACAGAGCAGCTTCAATAGCACTCTCAGGGGCCTCTGAGAGCTCCAGGCCATCAAAGTTCTCACTGAAGGCACCATTGGGCAAGGCCTATCAAATTCAATGCATGTTTAGATCAAGAAATATTTAAAATTAAGAGAACAGGCAGAAACTGTTCCACTGTAATCAATGCTTTTTATGTGCTAATTAGTGGCAACACACAGGATGAGGGGAAAAAAAACAAAACAACTCACAGCAGTGAGCCAGGAATCACTGTCGACTCTTGGCAGCTCTGCAAGCAGTTGATTCAAACCCCTGTACATGAACACAAATGAATTATCAATAAATAGGTACAAGTGCCTTTGCAAAAAAAAAAAAAAAAAAAAAAAAAAAAAAGGGTTATCACTGATTTGGCAAACAGTTATTTAACATTCATGGAAAGAGTATTATCAGCAGCGGCACACAAAGTGACGCATGAATTAAATTATTTCATTACATTTTTTTTTTTTTTATAATAAACAGTTTTCAGGGCAAGCAGAAATTGCCCCAAAAAAACCTACATTCTCAGCACTGCTGAGCAACTAAAACACTCGCTGTGTCTCAGTTCGCATTCTTCCACAAGGACACTGGCTATTTTGAGTGCATTAGTGCATTTACACTGACAATTACTGCAACAGGCAATGCACTATGGGTACCCAGATGATGTACACAAAGGTCAAAAAGCTGAGTGCGAAACGCTGGACACGTCTCACCCTCAATGGTTGCCATCTTCCTATGTAGCAGAAGGGGAGGGACCTCCAACCTACTTTCAAACTTGTGAAAATAGCGGCTGAGGAAATTCCTGAGGTTGAAACTGTTGTGAACGCTGCACCATTCAAATGTAAGCTATGTTCTTAATTATAAACTATACACTGTTGTTGAACATGTTTAATCCTTTAAGCAGTCAATGCAGGTGATGTGACAATTGTGATCAAATGTTGTAATAGTCATTTCCGGTTAGTGCACAACGTGCCGTGTTTGATTTGAGAAAACACCATCCTGTCGAAATTCATGCACTCTGCAAGTATGTAAACAGTGTGCAGAAGTGTTTGAATTGAGACACAGCAACTGTCCAAACAACCTGCCACTAGGCTAAGCTACATCTGCTATAGACTGGTGTGGCAGCAGGGGCATGGTCAAGCACCAATTTAGGAAAGGAGGGCAGAGTCGGGGAAAATGAGGCTGCTGTCACATGACTAGTGTTGGGTGTCTACGCAACTATGGAACACCATGAAGTTCAAAAACACATGCTTCTTAACGTATACTTTTAATGCGAAATACATGTGTATTTGGACTGTTTGGCATTTCACGCTATTCCATGTGTGTAAATACACGTTCGTTTCACATGATTTTGAGCCATTTGGCCACTTCTTTATTGTGAACAGGTGAGTGTCATAACTCCCATTGGCTGCTGAGCACTAGGAATAAACCATTTCTGTAAGCCTAGGGGTGGCCTACCACTATTTAAGAGGCTAAGGATCCTCTTATGTATTGGTCCTTTTTTCCCCTGTTTTTTGTGTAACCTATAAAAATAAAATATTTGGATTGTAGTTTTATGACAAATTTTCAGCAAGATAAAATTGTGTCCTTTTGCTCCATTGTTGCATTGCTTGGCAAACATACACAGATCCGTAGCGTTATTCTGTTACAATGAGCATTACAACACCTGGTTTGACCAAGCGGCGCTGAAGCCGGAACAGAGGAATCACACACTCTTAACTGGAAAACAATAGCAACGTGTGCAGAGTGGCTCAGAGGAGCATGCACCTGTGGGAAATTGTATTAGTAAGTGTTGTGTTGCAGTAAGTGGTGGGGAAGAAGATAAAAGCACTGTGCTGACCTGAACTGTGACCATATGTCGGTATGCATCTCGGAAGGAGACCTCGAAGTCAAAAGCACTGAACAGTGCTCCCGAGCAACAGAACTGAAAGCCTTTTTAACTTGTTCCAAACCTGCATCCAGCAGCAAACTGCTACTGCACATCAGTGGATCCATTCCTGCTTTTTAGCACCGTTTGCACAATACATTGCACTAATCATTCCTGTTCCCTGGGGTTAATAATCCAGTACTGCACTGACACTTTCACATTTACTCAGAAAACTGTGCACATAAGGTTATACTCACATTATATCCTATCCTGTTTCTTGTACTGAATGTTTGTACTATTTTTATTATTATTCCAAATACTCTCACTTGCACGTTCTACTTTCTCGATTACTGCTATTATCCTTGAATTTCCTTCTGGGATTAAAAAAAGTGATTGATCTATCCATCCTCTTCATTTCCACTTGAACCCAAGAGAGCATCACAACTGGAAAATAGCAGAGACTGTTGATTCAGGACTGATTTAGATATCTGGGCAGTAGTCAAGGTGAGAACACCCCTATGGTGTTATTGTGTTGAACTTCCTTTCTTAAAACTTTTCTAAATAACTGCTTTAGCTATGCTTTGGGTCACCATTTCACACAGGACACTAAACTTAAGCCCCACATCCCTACCAGTTCATGTCGTGCGTAAACTCACATGTTTGAACCCGCATCACTCCATAACTGCTCGAAGGTGTCCTGGCTCATGGGGAGGGTCATTTCCAGCTCACTCATGGCTGATCTCCGTCACTGCAGGCATGCAGGTTCAGACCGTCTCACTGGAGAAACAGAGAGGCGATGGGATCTACAGGGAGAGACAAATGGTCCAATTGATAGTCAGAACAAAAGGGGGAGAAAATATGATACACAGTGAAAGTGTTTGCTCCCTTCCTGATTTCTTATTTTTTTCCATGTCTGTCACACTTAAATGTGTCAAATCATCAAACACATTTAAATTAGTCAAAGACAACACAAGTAAAGACAAAGTGTGGTTTTTAAGCTTTCACTTAAAAAAAACACATTTTGTGTTTACTTGTGTTGTCTTGAACTAATATTTAAATTTGTTTGATGATCTGACACATTTAAGTGTGACAGACATGGAAAAAAATAAGAAATCAGGAAGGGAGCAAACACTTTCACACCACTGTAAGTGCCTGCTTAGTTGTTATAATACTAATAGTTTTATGATGCTTAAGCTTTAGATCACAAAGTGCTCAGGTTTAGTTTCTACAGGGGGAAATGTTCATGTATAAATGCTTTCATCTTCACAGGTTCGGGTTGTTTTGTATCTCTTAAATGTGCACTAGTGAACAGACCAGTCAAGCAAGCAATCTGAAGTGGAAATGATCGTATTAAAAACAACATTCCCAGATAGAACAAAAGATTTTTTTTTTTTTATATAAAGCAATTACTCGGCATCCACATGCAGTGCAGCCGGGTAAACAACCACAAGGCCAGATCGCAGCATTTATAATCCCTCAAACACACGGATTTGGCGCTATAGATGTGGCACCAATATGCAACAAGTAGACTAAAGCTTGTAGGAGACAGAAGGTACACTCACATACACCTGCCTGCGGTTTACATTTGGTTATGATAAACAGGCCCACACTGACACAGACAGCAAGGCCCCTCAATAACAAAGAAGGCTCTGATAGCTGCCTCTGAATATCCGGATAAAAGATCACGACTAATATCTAGTGTGACAAGGGCGGTTAAAAGCACTAAAACGTTAGCCTGCCAGGGTAATTTGCTTAATTTAACATCACGCTAGTTCACGCGTCGTGTTCTTAGTAAAAACTTTTTGCTTCCTAGTCAGCGCGCGCTGTAACTGCGTGGCCTGCTGCTCGAGTTTACCGAGTTTCACTTTCATTCAAAAGATTTACCTCGCCTCCCAGTGAGCTGTGAATCCCAGTGAGAAACTGCTTTAGCGTTCTGCCTTTAGTCACAAAAGAAATCGTGAGAAAGAGTTATTGAGCGCATCGGGACTTTCTAAAGCTTTATACTGCCTTCTCAAGGTGCACAACAAAACAGAGGCAGCGTGACGAGCCGCTTCCGAAAAACAGTGGGCGAGGCAAATGACGCGGTTTATACAGCCAATCAGCGGCCACCACCCAACAAACGTTTACTTTCAAACTTAGAGAAAGTCGGGATTGTCGGCAATATAAGACTGTTTTATTTTATATTGTTTTATATTTTATATTGTTTAACATTGCACATTGCAC
>JAQQZR010000001.1:13264887-13286215 GCA_030068235.1 Notoglanidium macrostoma
GTGACCCGGGGATCGAACCCAGGACCTTCTTGCTGTGAGGCGACAGTGCTAACCACTGCACCACCGTGCCGCCCCTAATATAGTAATTAGTAAGAAGTGGATGGCAGTATATTTTATAAAGTATTTTTTTACTTTTATGCTTTTCCGTGGCAGCACTGGCATGTCCTGAGTATGTTCTATGCTTTAACTAGGTCTGCGGCGTCTGACTGGACGGCTGGAGGTTAGTGAAGACCTGGCAGAGATGAAGGAGGAGAAGAGGAGGATGGACATGGAGAGGAAGGTGTCTATTGTGGAGCTTTTCCGCTCTCCGCTCTACAGACAGCCCATCGTCATATCCATCCTGCTGCAGCTTTCCCAACAGCTATCAGGAATCAATGCTGTGAGTAATGAGAACAACTGCTATTGAAAGTCTTTTCTTTATAATAAAGACTTTTAACAGTGAGCTAGTTTTGTTAGACGTTTTATGCACACACTCATGTGGCCAGCCTACTGAACACCTGAAGGAGTGCTCATTCCATGAGCTCACATTTAGCACTTCCCCTTCATCAAGATGTCAGGTACTTTGTGGGCGATATGACAAAATATGTGTGGTGGCCTGGGAAACCCCTTGACATGTTTTTAACATTTTCTACTATATATAGTTCTGAAAACAACAGCTTGAACTGAAATATTTCTCTTTTGTATCTCAAACTCAAGCACAGTTATAGCATTTTAAAGTCTAATTACCTCGGAACTTAAAAGAGAGAAATTTGCATTTAAAGATTCCATTTTGACTGTGGAACAGGTGCATTGTGGGCATTTGGCAGCTGGTATCTGATTACTGAATTGCTGTATACAATTAACTTGATTAGGCTTGTGTGCATTTTGCTACAACATGTGGACACAAACTATATGATAAAAGGTTTGTAGGCACCTGATTATGTGGTTCTTCCTCAATCTGCTGCTACAAAGACAGACACACACACACACATATATATATATATATGTATAGTTGTATAGTTTGTCTTTATATGCTGTACCATTACAATTTCCCTTTACTGGAACTAAGAGTTTCAAACCTGGTCCAGCATTACAAAGCTCCTATGCACAAAGTGAGCTCAATAAAGACTGGAGTTGAAGCAGGTGAGTTTCCTGCACAGAGCCCTGACCACAACCCCACTGAACACCGAATACACCCCAGGCCTCCTCGCACAGCATCAGTGCCTCATCTCACTAATGCTCTTGTGGTTGAATGAACACAAAACCCCATGGCCATGCAACAAAATCTAGTGGAAACTCTTTCCAGATGAGTGGAGGTTATTATAACAGCAAAGTCAAGTCAAGTGGTTTTTATTGTCATTTCAACCATATACGGGTGACAAGGTACATAGTGTTCATCTTGGAACATCGCCTGTTTATGATTAAAAATTTTATAAAATTGTTCGCACTTTGGTTTGAGGAAATATATTTATGTTTTTTCATGTAAAGATGTCAACACACACACAAAGAAAAAGTCCGAACATTTCTATAATACACAGTGTGGGCTGCAGTACAGTTTATAGCTAACAAACTGAAGGCAATATATTTAAAAAGAAAAAAGAAAAATAATCAGTGGACAAAATGTTAACATTTTACTATTTAAATGATCCCGTTGAAAATTTTAGCATCTGATCAGAGTTTGTAATGATAATAAATATCCTGATGAGATCTGTGACATCTCACTGTACTGTGACAATTTTTCATGATATTATTGTATAATCATATTTCCAAGCACTAATAAGACTGAAAGTTTGCTAAATTTACTGTATCTCAAGATCATGTTGATGGCTGGGATTATCATTGACAGACATTTCCAAACTTCAGGACCAAAAAAATACTAATATAATTTTTTTTATCCCCAGATTTTCTACTACTCAACCAGCATATTCAAGAAGGCTGGAGTTGAGAGCCCAGTCTATGCAACCATAGGAGCAGGAGTTGTAAACTGTGCCTTCACAGTGGTCTCGGTATGAACAGAAACTCGTATCCCATTACTCTTTAACATCTTATCTAAGTGCAAACAAGATAAGAGGGCAAAATGTTCACTGCCTTACTAGGTCATGGCATTTGAATGCCATTGGGTGTGATATAAACACAGGTAGCAAAGTAAAATAATCTCCATACATATTTGCAAAAATATTCAGGCACTACTTATGACTAGGACATTTAAGAATGAAACATACAGCCATATTTATACACTGTAACTGATATATAACTTGCTGAAATTGAAGTTCAAAGTTATAATTTCAAGGGCAAAGTAACCTGCAATAAGATTAAACAAATTCAGAATAATCGAAGAGGAAATATAAGCACTGAAAGCAATATTTAATTATTTTATATTTAGCATTTTCTAGTTACGTCTCTACCAGTTTTGAACACCGACATAATCACCATGTTGTCCGTTCCATTTGTTTACTCGGTGTTTCTTGGATGACGTTCAACACTTCAGACCATAACTTTGGCTAGGCTGTTCAAGATCATTTTTAAGGACATTTATTTATATGTGATCTTTCCAGGATAACTATTCACATGTTCTGGCTTATTGTCCAGCTAAGAAATGATTATTTATAGTAGTTTTATGACTAGTACACTGAAACGTGTCTTCTTTCAAATATTTGCTTGTATTGTGGTCCTTCAAACACAACCAGCTTTCCATTTCTATTGTACAATGCTACCACCATCACAAATTCTTCTTCTTCTTCTCATATTAAGACCTCAGCAGCTTTGATGTAACATTGTTGCATTGAAGTGCTGAAGTTTAAGCAGTTGTTTGGTTTTGGTCCCCTGACAGTCCTCTGAATAGTGATCTGATATGATGATTTTCTTCAGTCTGTGGTACAATACATAGTAGAGAACTTTAGCAGTTCCCTGTCATCTCTGTTTTATGTGGTAGCTTGATTTAGGCAGTGTTTGGATTATATGGTATTTGGCTTCTGGAGAATAGCATGCACAGAGATGGCTTTAATTTGAATCCTTTCTGTGATCTCAGTACTATCAGTAACTTTGTATTTGACTTACTGTGATTGCTTATTAGTCTTCATTGTTATGCCATTATATCTCTTCACAGATATAAAAACATTTAAATCTAAAATGTGGTAGCTTTTATATTTTGTGGCACTATTCAGTTTAGTATATACTATAGTGCAGAAGTCTTGTGCACTATAGAGGCCTGTTTGGTTAAGTGTCCTGATTTAGCTTTGAAACATACAATTTGCATCTGAGTTTCAGTACAATATAATGCTGTGCTTGTTCATACAGACTTCTCATGGCATTGCTATAAACTTAATGATTAGCATAAAAATTAAAATGCTAAATCTTTCAAATAAATTCAAAATTTCTTTGCTTTTTTCGAACCCTTTTGTTAACTGAACAGCTTTTCTTGGTGGAGAGGATGGGCCGACGGACCCTGCACATGCTAGGACTGGCTGGAATGTGTGTGTGCGCAGTTATCATGACAGTTGCCCTCAGCTTATTGGTTAGTACCTTTTGTTCTCATGCTGTGTGTTCCAGTATTGGCCAATTTTATTTCTTTAAAATGACTAAGCCAGGGGTGTCGAACCTGTCCAGAAAGGGCTGGTGTGGGTGCAGGTTTAGGTTTTCAATCACCTCGAAGAGGAGCCTCACCTAATTCCACCTGTTTAATCCATCAAGCTTGGCTTTCAATTACTCAGGTGTGGCTTCTGCATGGTTGGAATGAACACCTGCAGTGGTGCAGCCGCTACGGCCCTTTCCAGATAAGGTTTGACACACTGGACTAAACTACGTTTTGTTTCCTTTGAAACATTTTCACAAAATTTCTGTCCTCCAGCCATTACTTGTAGGTTTTTTTTTCCCTTAACTTATGCAGTTATCCATTTCTGGGGCTTTTATACCCTTCTTTAAACTTTTTGCCATTAATACCCGTTATCTGTTCATTAGGAAAGCGTGCCATGGATGAGCTACACCAGCATGCTTTCCATCTTTGGGTTTGTGGCCTTCTTTGAGGTGGGACCTGGACCCATTCCCTGGTTTTTCGTGGCCGAGTTGTTTTCTCAGGGGCCTAGACCTGCAGCCATGGCCGTGGCTGGATGTTCCAACTGGACAGCGAACTTCCTCATTGGCATGGGATTCCAGTATGTTGCAGTAAGTACAAATATGTATCAAATAAATTAGGCAAATTAAGGACATTTGCATTGCATGTACTTAAATCTCCATTTTCTTTTCCCCTATACTGCAGCACCTCTGTGGGCCATATGTCTTCCTCATCTTTGCGGCACTCCTCCTGTTCTTCTTGCTGTTCACCTACTTTCGGGTTCCTGAAACTCGTGGTAAGACCTTCGACCAGATTTCTGCCACTTTCAACCGCCATCCTGAAAGCATGATGGACATGGATCTGAATATGGAGCTAGTAAAGCCCAGTACAGAGCTGGAGTACCTTGGGGCTGACAATTCAGAGCAGTGATGCTCAGCAGGGGAAAGGAGATCTTATAAAGGGATACATACTGAAACAGACACTTTAACCTCTGATGGTGTTTAAGGTGAGCTTAAGGTATATGAGGGAAGGAAATAAGACTAAAACCGGTGATGCTGCTTGTCACAGAGTTTGTAAGACATGTTTCAGGGAGATTTGGACTACTGCACTTTATCTGCACACAGAGGTTGACTAGAAATGCCAGTTATATTTGTATCTTTATATTTACACTGCCATGCTGTGATAGTTTCCATAATACTGACTCATATTAAAGATTGCATCAAGAATTACTAAGATCTTTAAAAATTTAATTGAACGCGTGACTTTTTTTTTTTTTTTTAATTCTAACACAAGTATCATCTTGAATTGGAGACCCAAACAGACCAAGATGAAAATAAATGTCAACACCACTCAAAACAGATGACTTTTGTATTTATTGTTATCGAAGAGTAAGTCCTTTAAGTAGCTGTTAAACACTCATTTTACTTGAGAAAAATTAAGTTATTAGGCTTTGACCAGAAATACCTTAAGGTTTAATGTGTGTAGAGTGAGTTGACTTTTTAAGATTAGTACGAAAATTATTAGTAAAGGGTTTAAAAAAAACCTTAACATGTTCTGTTTGCTGCCAATAGTTGAGTTTATGCAAGTCAGTCTTGGACAAGAGTTACATTGTGGTATTGAAAGGGGAGAAAAAAAGGACCTAATTTTGGTACTTGAGGCCATGTTCAGTATGTATGGTGTGTATAATGTAAAATGTCAGAAATTCTAAATGGTGGAATTTGTTATATTTGATCAGCTATATACGAGTAGCTTGACAATAGTAAGTGAGCTATGTGTATTGTTTACCATGTTTGCAATAAAATAAATGACAATGAGCTGATTAACCAGCCTTTTTCCTATTACATGCTGTGTGACTGATGAGCACAAGTCCTTGCTGTAGGACTGCATGTTTAAAGACATTAACACTAATAAGGAATTTCTCCTTTCAGCTGCTGCCGAGTTGTTCACATTACTTCCCTTGCAAATATGGGAGTATTGTAGAAAATTTGCACTTTCATAAACTACATTACACAAACAAGACAATCTTATTTAAACTGTTCCATTTAGCCTCAAAAGACATTTTTTCAAAGCTTTCCTTCTTACAAAAGCATGACAATTTAAGACTTAAAACAAAAAAAATTTGAGAAGTGTATTGTTTTGCATGGTTTTATAGACATTTCACTTTAATGACATTGCACATAATCCCTTCCAAAGAAATCCAAAACCAAAAAAAGAACAAACAAAAACAACCAGTTTGCATCTTTTATGAATAGGCCTATTGCATTTCCCCCACATTTAGCCATTGGTAAGGGAATGGAGGCATACTCTATACACACCACCCCTCACACTTTCATAGTTTTTCCCCCAAACTTAAAGGGCCAAACTGGTTCTCATTTCAGCTGCTCACACCCATAAATCACTGAATTAAAAGGGAGACAATGCAAATATATTGGGCTTTCTGAGCAAGTCTATTTTTTTGATCCCCCTAAAGACATTAAAGTCCAAAACATACTCGTCACTCCTGTTCCCTCTCGCTCAACAAACGAAGGGTCCACACCAAATAGTTCAAGCAAGAGGTATGGACGAGGGAAGGGTAGTGTGCACATCAGTTGTGGGTTTGTTAAAACACCACCCCAGCTCATCCACAGACCTACACAAAACAAGAAAAGGAAAAATTAAGCCAAAAGCCTAAGGAGGGGAAAAGGAAGGAATCAGGTGCTAGTTCTTTGCATGGTCAAGGTTATATATAGATTTAATGGTGACCATTTCAAATGACTGACAAAACAGACATACCATAATACATCAGAAATGTTTTGCCACAATGCTGACTACCAAGTTTTGGTTACTTTTTGCTTGTATAAATAGTGCACATAGATGCTCAAGCTTGCTTTTGAATAGACTAATTAAACTAATAAGATGTATGCAATAGTTCATACATTTACACTGTGGTTGGGAATGTCTCACATCCCCATGGTAACACCAAAATGATATAATGTCCGTCTCCAAGTCTCCAGAGACTCAGGAACTCAAAACTGTAAGCTGCTTGTTCAAATCGGCACTTTCTTTAGACAAGAGCACAAATTAACCTAATGTCTAAAGCTTTAATTAACACAAGGACTCTCAATAAGGACTGTAATTGTGCAATGCTTAAAGATGCACAGCCTAATCTTGTTTATACTAAATAAGTCCGGTCCTTGGTACCAAGATGTCAACAGCCTTCCTGGAATGGACAATTTTAGGATTCTGTCAAACAATCCAGTCCAGCTATTCCATGTACAAGAACCATGTAGGTTAAGGTATAAAAAAAAAGGACAGTTTTTTTGGTCATCGAACACTGAAACCTGAAAGGAACCAATAAATGCGATATGAAAAGAAGTTTTGGCCAACATTCAGTATTTATGGATACACTATTCGCATGCAGTTTGCCCAAATGCCCCGGATATTCTTTGATTAATTTCATGGTGTTACAGAAAGTATTTATCAAATGGTGACCATCTTTATGGCATCTTACTTTTACCTTTCCACTTCTCTACACAAATCAGCTTAAGCAATGCAATGAAAAGGTTTTAAAGCTCTCCTTAAAAATCAGGTCTGGTGATCGAAGAGACATTTTAATGTTTGTTGTTCTTTCAATAACATGGATTTGGGGATACTTTAATTGACAACTTCTTTCAATAATTTACAGTTGTACATGTTCCAATTTAGACTAGTCATTTAACATCTGAAAAGCAAAGTCGGACTACAATTGGAAACAATTTGTTAAATAAATATCATTAACATTTTAAAAGATTTGCTATTCTATTTCCTTGATTCAGGTAGACGTTCACCACCTTTGAATCAGCTGAACCAGACCAAGTCATTCATCTTAAGCCATCCATTGCATATTAGTTGCAGCTGTTGTAGGAACGTTGCAATTCTATACCCCTTGGAACTATTACACCAGTTTAGCTCAGAGTCCCACCTCTTGCCAGGATCATTAGAGTTCTTCCAGGTCATGGAAGTCACGCCACAGGCATGCCATCAGAAGCCTGTTGAGATGTTCCCAGAGTGTTTGGAGCGCACCACCAAACAGATAAGAAACAGATGGGGTTTAAATGTGTTATTTATAAGCTTAAATGCTACTATTCAGCAATTATTAGAGCTCATTTGACTGCTTTTATTGGTGCCTGCAAGGTGATCAATGTGATCAAGGTTACAAACAGCACACACAAGTATTGCAGCAGGCAATTGTGCAGATTGATGCAAAATGCTCATGGACCAAACAAAGCAGTTGAGGACATTGTCTATGTATACTGAATACTATCACAGTGAAATGAAAGAACAAGAAAGCATGCGATCAAAACAAATTCTACTTCTCACCTCAGCTGCTTTTGGGGAAGCTTTCTGGGACTGTTTCGGTGAGGTTTTTGGGGACGCTTTGGCATCAGCTGGCTTAGAATGCGTAGTAGGTAAGGCAGGCTCTGCTTTGTCCGACTTATCCGCACCATCCTGTCAAGAAACAGCCAGCCATTGACTTTCCCTTCTATGGTGCGCATAGTGATGTAATGCCCAGTTCATTTAAATAAACAGCATCTCTAAACTACTAAATTTGATTTGTCATCTGGTGATTAAGCAATACAGAATAATCTTACACACACGACAAACAAATCCAAAAGAAAACCTTTCCAAGGTGACTTTCCTTTTTCCTAATCATCTCATCAATAGTGATACTTTACTTTAGAGGTAGTGGAGTCAGAATTCCTTTGTCTTCGGCGGCTGAATTGTCTGCGTGATTTCTGAGCCTGCCCGTCAGCCTGCTCTCCGTTGCTCGGGCCTTCTTTTGGAGTTTCCTTCTGGCCCTCTGCAGGAGCGGTCGACTGAACCTCTCCAGGAGGTGGACGAGGACGGAATGGCCTGAGAAACACCCACACGTCTTATTTCAAAGAGTCATTGCCTCAAAGAATTCTAGGAACAGAAATTACACTGGAAAAGGCTTGAGCATCCACTAAGGCATACCCTGATCATTGCCTAGATGGATTTAGATGTAATATTTCTGAAACACATGAAGCTTCACCTGCGGTATCGAGGTCTGAACCTGCGCGGTGGCGGTCTCTGTTGGCTACCATCATCTGCTACCTCCTTCTGCTCACCTGCTGATTCTCCCTTTAAAATAATCCATCAAAAAAGTCCAAAATGTGTACAGTAACTGAAATCCCCTACGTGCATGGTACAGCATTGCGTACCATAACCCGACCAACATATGCTCAGCAGGACCTTCTGAATGAATACATAAAAATGAGACCTCACAAAAACTAGCAGCATGATTCAACTCTCAAGGCACTATTAACCAAGACTGTCTACCACTGACAATATAGAGCGTACATTTTTATCACAATCATGAAAATACAGTTACACTGAGCACTCACCTCGGTTTGTGGCTGTGTGCCTGGTCTCCTGCGTGGACGGCGTCGACGTGGCCCGGCTTGCGGCGCTCCATTTTGTCCCTCCCCCTCAGAGGGCGGACCAGCAGAGGAATCGCCAGTTTTCCCATCATCCTGTGCCGGCCGTGCAGGACGGGGAAAGAAGCGCCTGCGGAACCTGCGCTTGTTTGGGGCGTAGCGGCTGCCTTTAACTGGAACCCCCCCAGGACCAGTCACATTAGCAGCTTCTGAGCCCTAAGTTCAATAAACAGAAGTCAACCAAGTTACCATATATTGCAAAACCAATAACACATTGTGTAGGCCAGGAAACATATGGAGTAATGTTAACATTAAAATAAAACTGATCATGTACCTTGGCTGCCTCAACGACGTCGAACTCCACAACCTCCCCATCCCCTACACTTCTGAGAAATTTTCTAGGGTTGTTTTTCTTAATGGCAGTCTGTTAAAAGTGGAGAAAGTAGAAGCATCTTTATTGCCATATTTTACGCACACGCACACTCCCACGCGTCCAGGCTCTGGGTCCAATGAATAAAAAAAGTATTACTTTAAAGGTACATCACAAATATACTTGAAATGGGTGCTGGGGTTCACATTGCAGTATTCTGTCCAAGCTGCAGTGTGGGAGAATTTGTTAAAAGAGAGCAGGAAAGAACCATACTGAATCAGGCGAGACAAAAACACTACTATTACAGAGTTGTCAAGATCAAGACAACTGTTGTATTATTCAGTCACACAAGGCACAAAATACAACAGGGAGCGCAGTTAGAGAGACATATTCAATGAGTGGTATGATGTGACCTGAGAGGAGATGGAGGAGTTACGGTCGTCGTCGTTCCCGTTGCTTTTTACTTACAACAGCACATCCCAAAATGTTTCATTTGCTTACTACAGCAACTAATTTTTATTTTTTTTTTTTCCCCCCAAGAAATAGTTTATAAATTATGTTATAGTAATCATAGAAAGCAATTCTTCTCACTTTGCTTGAAGTAAAAACGGAGCCGGTTACTGAGAAACCAAAAAATAAATAAATAAATAAAATTCCCCTCCTTTCCTTACTTTAGCAGAAAACTATAAACCATACCTCTTAAGTGCCGACACTGGAGACTCCTTCCATAAATATTAAATGTCTCCATACCAGATCAAAGATTTAAGTAATATTTTTAAACAGTTTATTTTAAAAATTATGTGGAGCATCTGCCACACATGCCCCTGGGTTAAGATTTTACTACAGAAACAATAACATTAGAATGAGTGCATCAACATAAGTGTTATTCGCCTTACAGCCAAAATTGTTACACCTTATGACAAAAGAGAACACATAAAAGGTCACTGTTTTATAAACTATACTACAGCACAGTGTCAAGGGTGTTGATCAGAATTGACAGGAAATCTACATGCATAGCACATATGCCAGTCACTCATGCAACTTTAAGTATGATAGAAGTCCAACTACAGTGTGACAGTTTATCAGGGGAGAGAAAGGGCGCATGAGAATGTGAATAGGAAAATGGATTTAGGATTTTTTTTTTTTATCAAAATGTTTTTTTTTCCCCCTTGCCGAACAAGTAATTTGTTCTATATTTTAGTGCGAAGCTCTTAAATAATCAGCTAGTAGATAGTATCTTTGTTGTGGAATTTGTATAAAATTCCCAGTTGTTGGGTGTTTCAAGCCAACTAATTTGAGAGTGTGAATAACGAGTGGTGCCTTGCTCTGTATTTTTGCATTTCAAACTTGGTTATATTGGGCAAGACTGAGCAATCAGGGCATCTGTACAGTAGCTAGTGTAAAAACAAACATCAGAAACAAATCGGGTAAAAGACGGAAAAAAACCCCGAACAAACAGCCATTTGTTCTCCATGTTCCACCTTAGATAACTAGCTATTACCAGTGCCATCACTGGTTTATAAGCCTCGGAGATGTGCGGAGACATTGTCAGTTACCGAGAACCAGATGAAAGAACAGAAAGTTGTTCTACTTCAGTCACACTGATGTGCACGATAAAATTGATCCTTATTCAGCAACACTAAAGAAACAATCATATCCTCGAAGCGTAGGCAAATCTGCATGGTTTTTGCAAAAATCAGTTCCCGGACTGAAGAGAATACATTTTCTTATTCATGAGGTTTTATATAGAGAGTATAAAAAGTCTGGCCACTGAATTCTCCCTTACCTGATGGACAAATACATCCTCTTTGGTGTCATTCCTACAAGGTAAATAAAATGGTTTTCACAACAATATTAAATGAGCTACATGAACAAAATTCTCACACAGTCATAGATGAATATGGTATTAGCTAAAAACATTCACAAGTCTTTCCCACCTACCTGTTGATGAACCCGTAGCCATTGCGTACATTGAACCATTTCACAGTTCCTTGCACCAAAGTAGCTGAAACAGCAAAACACAAAGCCTGGCATGACTCAATGACCGACACTCTTAGGGAAAGGATTCGTGAAACCACACACGGCCACATCAAGACATGTTGCATGAACCAGAGAGCTTAGGTCCTGAGTGTAAATAATTAACCACAAGATTTGATAGCGTTGTAAATCCTGGTTTTTTTTGGGGTTTTTTTTTAAGGCAGGACAGCGTTCACCAGCTGAAGTGGCCTAGTCCTGTTCACCACAAACAAATCTCAACACATCCAAACGTGATTTCAGCAATGTGAGAGGGGGGGAAAAAAAAAAAAAAAAAAAAAAAAAAAAAAAAAAGGAAAATTTTTTTTTAAAAAGATCTGAAAATGCTTTAGCAAAAAAAACAAAAAAAAAAAAATCAAACCCCAACTATGATCGCGCAGAAAGACCTGTAAGGCGTGTGTCAATAAATTAAAAGCCTGTAGGCGAAAGACTAAAGGCCTAAAGAACATTCAGGTCATGTAGATAAGCAACAGGCTGTTCAGGAATAAAGTTTTCTCCGTGAATGTTGTCTGCCATAAACGCCATTATGGTTACTTTTGAGTTGTTGGCTTGATACAATGTGACAAGGAAAGACAATTTGGGGGGATTTTGAAAGAGCAACTTTTCACGAGCTTTCGAGCTGTAACAAGCCTGTATTAACTTAAAAAGAAGGACAGAAAGCAAACAAACGTTTCTCTGCGTTGTGAAGCTAAAGCAGCGCACTAGATAGCTGAACACACACAGGGGTATGTAAAAACGAGCAGCACGTGCAAGTAAAGCTGAGTGTCTCTGAACTGGGACTCACTACCAGCAAGTCAAACTGAAACTTGCGCGTGACGCCACTCTCAAAAACTCGACTTGCGACAAGATTTGGTCCAGACACGAGGAGGAAAGTTCAAGTTAAAGTCAATTTAAGTAACACTAAAGCACACCGTGTTAACAAGCCCATTACATTTGTGTGTTTTCTGAGCGGATAAGATTCTTAACCCGGGTGGCGTTTCAGATTTTCTTTTTAACAGGACGAACTGTAAGTGACGCTGAATTGTTTGAGAAATTCCTACCAATCACTTTTCGCTCTGGCTGAGCTGGTCCGGTCGCCGGGGCTGACAGAGGAGCGCCTTGCACGTCGGTGTCGGTCATTTTAGCTCATTTGTCCCCCTCCCTCCTACTCGCCAAAACTTCCCTACAGCCGCCACCTCAATCGCTTTATCCCGAGTCCCTGACTGGAATGAGCGCGCGAGCCGCGCCCCTATTGGTCCGCTGCCGACCAATCCGGAAGCACCAGCTACGCCATCACTTCATCAATTTGGAGTTGGGAGCTAAGTCATAAAGCCCCATCACGGGTCAGACTTCATTAACTTTTGAGCAAACTTCACTCGGAAAGAAGTCCCTAAAATTCTTGGCTGTAAATTTGCTATCTTCCAAAATCAGTTCGACGAGGATGGTTTGCAGGTTTCTAATTCAAGTCCAAACATTATCCATGTTAGATATACAGGTTATATTATTAGGCTATGTAAATAAATTCGTGACAACACAGTGATCTAGTGATCTTCCCTTGTTTATTTATGATATATAGATGTATGATGAGTATAGATAATTGAACGAGAACATGTCCAGATTTCAAATTGCTGTGCCAAAACAACAAACAGCCGAACCCACCATGCTAAGAAATACAATATATCCGTTTTATTGTTATTATTATTATTATTATTATTAAGTAATATTTAATATTTTATGACATGTCTGCATGATGTGACACTGAACTTCAAATGTTATGGTTTGCAGGAGGCTATTTTTTAAGTTTTTGTATTTGCTTATTTTTGGGGGGTTTGCTCGGATGAGATCATGCTCGTACTTCTGTGCAAAAACATACCTAACACAACAATGTTTTAATAATTCAATATATTAATATGTACTCCATATTAATTTCATATTTTACACATTGTTTGTATGATATAATGTATAAGGTGAATGAAAATCGGTGCATACGGCTTGTTATTATTATTAGTAGTAGTAGTAGTAGTAGCAGTAGTGATATTTTTGTTTGATTGTTTCAGGTATGTACCTATTTTCAGGTCTTGCCTCTTTGCTCAGACCTGATAACTCTGTCTGCAGGTTCAACACTGTGTAGAATCCATCATGCTTTATTCAGCATATCAACACTGATCTGGCTAATAGCTTGTTAGTCAGTCGTGTTATTAAAGAAAAAAATTATAATGTTTTGTAATGACATCGTTGCATTATCCCCAAGCTGCACTGCACCAGCAGCCATCTGTTAAGCACATATCAACTCGTACAGCCGTCAGTGATAAATTAGACCCAGAGTCTGGGCCAAATCTGAGAGCAAACTAGCGTTGAGCTGAGGAAAAGGCCTCCCTGACTCTACCCCCTTCTACCACTAAAAGTTCGCCAGCCTCAAGTTTCACACGGCTATATTTATCCAAACAACCACAGAATGGCAACACTGGGCCGACCATGATTATGTCTTATGGCCTACATTTAGGATATTCAATAGCTATCTGTTTCCTGTGTTTGCAAGAAAATGTTAGTTTCAAAAGAAGAAAACGTTCATTTCCTTGCATTCTTTGAGACCGCAAATACCAATCATCAGTTAATATAGGTGGGAAAAAAGTATTTTTCTTAAAAGATAAGGCCTTATGTCATTTTTTTTCTTTTGAGCTCATCCTAAATATCTGCCCTGCACGTTCACATACGTTAAAGCCGTGCTCCTCGGACGGAGACGTTAATGCGCATGTCTGAAAATGAGGAATCGTGGCGTGCGTAACACCGGCTACGTAAAGTTTTGAGGAATATGGTTTTGCCCTATCTTTCCGCCCCTAACTAGCAGAACCCATCTGTAGGAGAAAACGGGGGAGAAACAAGAACATCTCTTTATATTAAAGGGGAAGCAAAACGCACATGTGTAATATAAAGTAACACAAACCACTGTAAAAAGGGCATTTCACCTGTATTATTGGGAAATCGCTACACTGAGAGTCCGCAAACGGATCCGAAGCGGCCACGAGGCAGGGCGCGCGCTCACGCGACCGCGCGCCCCGCCCGGACTATAGAATTTAAAGAGCGAAGGGCGAGCGCGCATGCGCAGTGAAGAGGAAACTGCTGAGGTTCGTTTCATGGCTATGTGCGGCTGAGTCAAAGAGAGTGGACGAGAAACGCTAGCGAGAGGAGAGGGAGTTTGGGGCTCACATTTTCGTCGGCTGCTGACCTGTACGCGTGTGGCCTCGTCAAAAGGCTCGGACTTGTTGTCGGGAAAGGAAAGACCGATCAGAGAGCGAGAGAGAAAAAGAAACGCCTGGAATGACGATAGCGTCCAAAGAGCTGATTTAAGGCAGAACAGAGCAGGGGCAGTGCGCAGCCGAGAGATAAGCGAGCGGTGAAACAGACATCAAGCAAGACTAACTCAGTTGGTGGCTTGCTCGGTAACGTCTATAGAGTGGAAAAGATCTCGGATTAGGTAAGTAAACGACCTGAAGCTTTGAAGTAACCTGGTACCATGGCGCGAGCACGCATTAGAGTAGTCTCCTCCTTCGAGACACAATTGGTCATCTATAGCGACTTTTTTCCCACCCTATATTGTACTCTGACTTGATCTATTTCACGCAACTAACTTTAGACAAAGCGGTTTTCCAAATGGGCCTGTGTGTCGTGGAGTTTGCGCTAATTTTCTTTGAATGGCATGTCGGGATGACGACAACAAAATTTATTTAGGCCTCAACTTCAACTTTACAGAACTGCAAAATGTAAAAAAAAAAAAAACATATGTGAAAATATAGTCGCGTTAAAACGTGAGATCTGGCAAAAGATCAAGTGAGTGGATCATAATTCAAGCCCAGGGCCGGCCATGCAGCGTCCAGGATTAGCGCAGCTCACCGCTGTTGGATCAAACCTCGTGTTAGCTTCGTGTTAGCCTTATAGGCGTTAATAGGCTAAAGTTGGGCGCTCACTGCACAGCTCGGCGGGGCGTCGTGTTTGCACGCGAGATGCCGCGGTGAGCACGGAGCTCGTTGGGGACTCGAGGGAGATGCAGTAGGCCACAGTGAAGGAAACCCAGGCTCACTTCAGCCCGCTTTGTTTAACTGTGTGTGTTCAGCGCTCTAGCGGGCCTTTTCATCCGTTTCGCCGATTGTGGCTAGCATATTAGCATGCCTGCGCCGGCGGATATTACCTCCTCGGAATGGAAACGGAAAACTGAGACCGGTTTTAAGGGTTCCCCAAAGGTCAAACCTTTATTATATTGGATGTGATAAAAAATTAAAACAGCTGACACGCCGTGCAGACTCTTGCTATCAGGCGGTTGCACGCCGATAGCATGGAGACAGCATGACTTGACGTTTGGGCCCTTCCACGTGAGCGCGTGCGCGCCGACACACACCGCTACTGCAGGCGTTATTCGCTAGATCACTGCCTACTGGTAAATCTTAAGATTTTTCCCAGTTCTTTTGGAACTAATATTTAGCTCACAGAAATTTTGGGAAAAGTAGTGTTTTAAGGATTTCTGCAGCAGCATGGCTAACAGGTGCCATGTCCGTGTTACCTTATTTAGCACTGCTGTTCAAGCTAGCGAGATGAAAACTATTTAATGATGACTGAAAACACGAATCGGAGTAAAAGTTGTATGAACAAACTTTGTCACTCAAGTGATCAATAAAGTAGAAGCACCATATGCAGCTTGGCAGATTTCCCACTTTTTTTGGTGTGGGGGGAATAACGTTATTTTTCTGGCATGATGAACATCAGCTTCTTAAGCTAGGAGCAGAATATCGTTTCATGTTTAATGTTTATCTGCTTTCAGGACACAAAATGGCAGATGCGGATTTGGACTTCACGACAGGTGATGCAGGGGCTTCCACCACCTACCCCATGCAGTGTTCTGCCCTGCGCAAGAACGGCTTCGTGGTGCTGAAGGGCCGACCATGCAAGATTGTGGAGATGTCCACTTCCAAAACTGGCAAACATGGACACGCAAAGGTGACCGGACATGGCGAATAAATCTTGTTCAGCTTGCTTTAAAAAAAAAAGAAAAAAAAAAAAAAAAAAAAGGTTCAAGTCGATGAAGATACTAGGATCATCTTGTCATTCAGAATGTAATTTTAATTATGCGCATGTTATTGTTTACTGTTGGTTACCGAATGGCAAGTAGTTGATCAAAGCTCATCAAAAGCTATAAAAGGATGTCCAGAAGTTTGAAAAGCGCTTTAACTCTTCTTTTTGTAAACAGGTTCACATGGTTGGCATTGACATCTTCACTGGCAAAAAATATGAAGATATCTGTCCCTCCACTCACAATATGGATGTCCCCAACATCAAGAGAATGGACTATCAGGTAGCTCTGATAAACCACTGATCCTTCATGTTTCTGAGGAATAAGTGAACTGAATTACGTTTTTCCACTTTAGGAACAAAACAGCCAGATTAGGAGTTGTACATCTTAGCTGTTTAGAAATGTAATGACATTTTGACATGTTTTCCTTACTCTCTCTCTTGATGATTTCCCCTATCCACAGTTGATTGGCATTACAGATGGCTACCTGTCTCTGCTCCAGGACAGTGGTGAGGTCAGAGAAGACTTGAAGATGCCTGAGGGAGACCTGGGCAAAGAGATTGAATGCAAGTTTGAAGCTGGAGAGGAGATACTGGTAAATTCCTTTGACTCTGCTTTACCATCAACCACACACCTCTTTGTAAGAGTGTTTGTGTAACTCGAGTGGGCTAATTGCTTTCCTTGCCTGTGTTTTTCAGATCAGTGTCCTGTGTGCAATGAATGATGAATCTGCCGTGGCCATTAAAGCCATGACTAAATAAAACGCAGCAGGTACACGGAGCTCTCACGTGTGTGTGTGCGCGTGCGTGTTTGTCTGTGTATGCATGCTCACCTGCTAGAGAGTAACTGTGCTACGCTAGTGTGCCAACAGCAAAGCACTAATCCAAGTGTTTACGTTATATTCCAGCAATTACATTTTTCTATTTGTTTTTTTTTTTTTCCCCCCCCAGTCAAATTATCCATGTGGCAATCTCAATAAAATATACTATTTAGTTCAAAAACCTCTTCAGTGTGTTCCCTTAAGTGTGTATTCTGGGGGATATATGCCTGTACAACACGATAGATTTCACTATAATAAAACAGGGCGATGGTTTGCTCTTTGCACACTGCTGCTTGCATGACCACCATAGTAACACAGATGGTAAAAGATGCATTCTTTGTATTGATTGTTCTGTAAACAATAAGAAATGATGGCTGAACAAATTGTACATAGGATGTTATGCATGTTCTGTATTTTGTACTACCTGTATTACATTTGTTCTGTTAACATGGTGGAGTTTGTTCTTAAAGAATAAATGCACCAAAAGGCTGCTGCTATAGAGAAGCTATTAACCTTTAATCAGTGGTATATTTGGCATGAATATTGGAATGATCAGTGTAGCCACAGGAAGTGTGAACTTTTGTTTAACCACCTAATTGCTAAATGCTTGCACATATGGGCCTTTGTAAAAGTCTGTTCCCAGCTACCTGGCATTCAGAAAGCTTCCTTCATTCGAAATCAAAAACTGACAAACGTCTTAAGTTGTCGTTCTGGATTTATAATGCAGTGTTAAGCCAACAAGTTTTCAATAATACTAGTAACTCATGCTGTCTATTTTCCTTTCCTTTCCCTCTGATCTTTTTTTAATTGTAAATTTTCCTCTTTATACGCATTTCTATTTTTCTTTTCCTTAGTTGTACTCGACCCCTTAGTTTTTCATTCTGACTTGCTCCCTTACTCCTGTTCTTCCTCTGCCTCCCCTTTCTCACTTTCTCTCAGGTATTGGCAAGATGCACTGGACCTGGACAGAAGGAGAGAATTATGCCTCAGCAATGCTATTCCCCTGGTTTTTTTCTTTTTATTTTTTATTTTTTATTCTTTGTTCTCTTCCCTTCTTTATGTACTTTAGCCTGTCTTTGGGTTGGAAAATTAGAAGAAAAAAAATAAATAATTGGAAATGGTTGCAAATGGACAAATATCTCTGTAAATACACTGAATATACATTAATCAACAATATTTTGAATGTATATATTAGAGGAAAAAAAAAGCAGAATGACACATGAGCTCTTTAGCTTTGGGAACTGTAAAGGCACATCATATGTATTATACTAACATGAGTGTCTGTTCTCATTTTTCTGTGGCTTTTTTGTTTTTTCCCCCATTTCCTTTTTTAATATTTACATTTGTCCCAATTACCACCCTTCTTTTGCTATTTTAAATTGGGCTGCTGAGTAAGTGCAGAGTCTGGTTCTAATACAGGCACTGTGGTAAAAGACAAGACCATGTGTAATAGGTTGTGGCTTGGTCTTTTCTCTCTTCACCCACTCCTTTATCTTCTTTTAGTCAAAATATAGGAGATGGAGGAGCCATCCTGATATTTAGCGAGCAGCAAAAAGGTTAATAAAAATGTCCTGTTTACACATTTTGTTAAGCATTAGTCAAATTTAAGGATCTGTTTTCATGTAGAATAATAGTTTCACCAAATGTTGAACTGTAGTCTTAATTTGTCTGGAAAAAGGTCATTGGAGGGGGAGTCATGCTGTTCCTTAGCCAAAAAACATTTAAAAAGAAAAAAAAAAGCTGAACATAGGGGGAGTATAGCAGGCAAGGATTTTGGTCATGAATGGTATGGTACATTCTCAGGCTAAGAGATAACCATGATGTATGACTGTCATTCCCTTACCACCTTTTAAAAGGGCCTATTCTAAAAATGATAACTTTAATTTGGTGAATCCCTATACCTGTGGGTTTGGCTTTCTACGCTGGCTCATATCTGAACTTGGTGTTAAGATAATTTCTTTTTACTTTCATATTACTTAAGCAAAACTTTTATTTGTACCCTGACTGTGATAAACAGCTGTATTAAACCAAGAGATTCTCATACCGTAATATTAAAATGAGCACCTACATGTTGCTTTTTCTGTTTCAGTGTCTGATGGGCATTCATTATTACAACCCAGTTTTATGCTGACATTTGTACAGATTTACTGGAACTCTTGATGAAAAGAAGCAGAAATATTTGTATTTACATTAATAAAACACTCTTTAAACCTCATTAAAATAAATAGACTGGAATAATAATCTTAGTTCAAAAGGAAATGTAGTGTGACCTTGTTTCATGACATTTGAGGTAGGTTGTTTGATGCTACATAGGAAGTGAATATATATAATAGAAAAAAGATGAATTTGACCTAATTGGGATAGGATAATGATTTAAAATAAAAAAAGCTTGCATATGCCTCAACTGCAACTTGCAAGCTTAGAGATGGGAACCTGGATAGGCAGTAAGCGTGTGGTGACTTTTTTTTTTTTTCCAAGAAAATCATTTAATCATGCAGGTTCTAAAAGTAGGCAGGTTAACAACCATTTCCACCAGTTCCATTTTATGGATAGTACAATAGGGTGTAATCATATTACCAGCTGTGTAGTCGGGAACTGCTGGCTGGCAGCGTCAAGTGTGGAAAACTCAGCTGCGTGGTGGATTTTCAGGTGATTCTGCAGTAAAGTGTGGTAACTACATAAAAAAAACCCAGTACATTTTCAAATAATGTTGATGCTGTTCTGCCCAAAGTAATTGAACGCATGTTGGTGCCGACCAGTGCAGTTCTCTCTTCTGGTGAAAAAAACGAAAGTGGTTTTCAGCTGGAATATTTTGGTGGCAGCCAAATAATTAGCTCTTTTACACTGATGTTAAATTTCAGCGCTCCTAAACAAAATGCATAAATGTTGGCAGGTCTGGCAGTGTAATATTGTGTAGACACGATTAAATAGTTATGATCACACACGCCTGGTAGCAGACATCCTAAAACAGAACTTTTCTTCCAAAAATATGTTATGTTATGGTATCTTGAATTGTTATGCCTGATATGAAAAGACTAACAAATACTCGTCATACCTTATGTTAACTAAGGAATATGTAGCGTGTATGGAACATTCTGATAATTGATCATTTGCAACATTTTTCCCCCTTGCCAGGGGCCAAAAGGCACAATTTATGACGGTAGTCACAGAGTTCAGGCTAGGCTAGATAGCCTGGTCGCAGCCTAAGTGCATTTGAGCGCCAGCAGAGATATCTTGCACGGGCCATTTCAGTCTTAATGGGAATCTTGAAAAGTTGTGCATGTGGGAGCAAAACGTTATACTTAATTATGAAAGAACCTTCCAATACAAATAAAATCTAGCCAAGGTTGTCAAATATAATTTTGGTGTAAAAACAACTGGAACAACTTCTACAGTGAAAATAAACATCTATATGGAACTCTAAATGTTTCCAATTGGCATCTGACACATCTGTTTTGCAACACTCATGTCAATATGAAAGTATGTACATGATATGCAAAAATCACTCACTGTTCACACAAAAAACTACTTTTATTCAGTCTGAACAAAACTGACGACAGCTACCTAGTCAATTCTATCATATTTGTAAAAAACAAAAAACAATCGCTTAACTCCATGATGTCTAATCAATTGTCAACAGATGCATTCATCATACAAAAGAAATAGCTAGTGAGCAATGCTTCATAGATGAAACCCTTCCCCCATGTAATGTTTTTAAGAGAAGCCACAAAATATGTACATGAAGATTGTATTTACATTTTAGAGACCATCCAAATCGAGACTTGTACAGAGTTGTAAACTTTGACACTTTCCCTAATGTGATGGTCATTTTGGTTACTGGCCACATGTTGAGATTTTTCTGTGTGGTCAGCTTCTGGTTACTTGCTGTGATGATAGAATCTCTGTCCAGCTTGTGGGTGTGAGAGGAAAGCGTGACGGGGAGCTGGCTGGGGAGAGCTCGGAAAAGGGGCCTGGCAAATACACACAGAAATATTAGTGTTACGCAAGTAAGAATACATATAATATATACACAAATTGTGTGTGTGTGTGTGTGTGTGTGTGTGTGTGTGTGTGTGTGTGTGTGTGTGTGTGTGTGTGTGCCGGTCTTGGGATGTTT
>JAQQZR010000001.1:13290357-13301821 GCA_030068235.1 Notoglanidium macrostoma
TAAAGAGAAACAACAGTCCATCATTATCCAGTCTCTTTTAAAGTCATAAAAATAAAGAAAAACATTTAATTAGAAGGCGTGTCCAAACTTTTGACTGGTAGTGTATATTCCATATACATATATTGCACAGCAATATAGTGTCCAGCAGTTGGTCTTTACTTTGTGGAAAGGCAAAACAAATTGGACTTACAGGGATACCGGGTGTCTGAAACAACTGTTTACTACGGTCTGCCAACAGGCCTCCAGGTCTACTGTGACTCACAGAACTGCCTGAGAGACGGATACATATACAAAACTTACCAAAGTATATATATGACAGGCATCTTTAAAGGGACACAGCGCTTTAAAACTATTCCAGGAAACAGATTAAAGTGTCTAACGTCTCACCTTGCAGGCTGAGCAGGTGCTGTCCTGAGTGCAGGGGTATACTGGGTTGGTAACCGGCTGAAGTCAGCGTTGTAATATCACTGTCGATTAGACAGATAAGTAAATAAATAAATGAGTTAGTCACTGAAAACCAGCAGACATGCAGCACTGAATTATGACGCTGGCAATGACGCTCTTCCTCACACACCTTTGCTCCTTCCTTCGTCGCTTCTCCTCTTCATGAAGGACTTTTTTAAGTTGCAGGAAGAGCTGATGTTTCTCCTCCTGCAAACCCTGCAGTTTCTCCCCCATCTTCTGAACCTGAACCACAAAGAATGAACATCAGGATACTTCCTCTGTGCTATAAAAGCAGCTTTTTGGCCATCAGACGTCGCTTGAGGAATACTTTTGGCAGCAAATCCATCGCTTTATGAAGTGATGCTTTTGTTTTCCCCCAACATTTCTCAAACGCAGCAACAACTATTCTCAGTGTTCATAGAGCAGCTGCATTTTTATTGGCTCTTTAGGAGAATTCTTTTCAGTCTATGAAAATAATTACTTAAAGCTGCTTGATGTGAGATTTGGGACAAAACAAAAAAATGCTATTGCAATTTACTTGTGAAAGAACATTTCATAATGTGGGTAGCGCTGTATTCGTCCTGTGAGCTGAGACTGCCAAGGAACACATTCAGGAAGAATTCAAGGTCTCAAACCACAATGCGCAGTAAGAGGTATGCCTGAATAGTAATGAAACCGATGCTGTGGTGACATACTATTCGTTATGATGGTAAGCAGATTGGGACACAGCCCAAGCATTCAAGACTTTCAAATACACAGTATTACAGAAGTATGAGTTTTATGAGAATAAAAACATGAATGTGCACATCACTGTGACTGTGTTACTAACAAACAGTAGTACCTGCACATCTGTGGTGTAATTGTGTCTTAGCTAGCCAGCTAAAATACAGTGTAGAGAACAACAGTAATGTTAGAACTTTGCTAAAATCCCACGCTAGAGGATCACTCGCTCTCGTCTGACATAAGTGAGTTTCCAATACAAAAGATATGAAGAACCTCAGCAACACCTCCTGTTAGTCTAGTGAACTAGCTAGTTATCACGAGTTCTCCAGATAAACAACTGCACAACTGAGTAAGGATATAAATTCAGGATGAGCGTGAATCAGATCACCATCATTCACTCAAAACAGAGAACATGTGCCTTACCTGTTCAGCAGGAACAAGAAAAGCTAAAACTCCTCAATATCCCCATCATCTATACTGCTTTGTTTCCTCTCACTTTCTCTCTCTGTGTTTCCATGTGCACGAATTCCCCGGCAATTCCAACCAGACTCCCCAATTACTATGACAGGATCGTCAGGGAGCGTCACAGCAATCCAGGAACCTCATATTAAACAGTATTTTACTGTCCACGGACACAATAATTATGTTAATTCGGTTAAAAAGAAATCCCCTACACACTGTAACTTTCATTTTCACCATAAAAACAAAACATGAGATCGGTTTACGTACAATCGTTACCAGACTATAAAGCATTTCCATAAATTGCCATTTAAGCTCTAACAATCCGAGTATGAGCTTTTTTGGTTGATTAACAATAAACCATTTTACTAACATGATTTATATTTAGGTCTTGCTCAGAATCACATGCACTTCACTGCTTACATGAATCTATTTCTAGTTTTTCCAGAACCTGAAAGAGAAGGAGAAAAAAAACAACACATCCTGCCCTTGGTTACAAGAGCAACTTGCAACTAATTCCTCTTCCAACTTTCTCACCTGCTCTTTTGTTTCCTCCAGTGACATTCTTTCCTCCATCTCTTTTGTCCGCTTCCTCTCTTCTTCCTCTCTCATCTTCTGCTCCATCATTTTGTCCACCTCTTCCTCCTCTGCAAGCAAGTCAAGGTGACCTAGTGAAAATCTCTCACTTCTTTTTCTATACAAAACTAAGTGGTAGTTAATGATGCGAGTTTAAATCTCCCCAAATGGTCTAGTTTTCAAACAAGACCTCAGGGAGAAAAGCAAGTTTAAAACAAATACTCTACTCAACTTCTGCAAGCAGGCTTTGGCACACAAAGGTAAAGTGTAAACATCAAGAGGACCCCAAAAACAGCTCACGCATTTCGACCAGTGAATAAACATATCGTCACTGCTCTCCAGACCTTTAGCATGGGTTTGGAGTTGGGTTGGAATTTTTTTTTTTTTTTTTTTTTTAGACCTGGCAACCCTGAACACTGAGATTCTGAGCATGGCCCTTAATTCTGTAGGGCCAGATGTATTTTGCGCCACACAAAAACAAATAAATTTGAATGTTCGATTTCTTGTTGAATACATCCAAGCCACTGGTGTAAGAGGATAAAGTGACCGGCTGATACTGCATGGTTTACCTTGTCTCTTGCGCTCTCTCTCCCTCATGATGTGTTTGTGTAAGGCTCTGGCCATGGCGTTGGACAGTTTGGGTCTCTCCAACAGAGCAGGCATGGTGACAGGGAGCGGAGGGGCCAGCTACACATCAAACCAACACAGGGTTTACCCTCAACATCACAGTCAGATACTCAAAATATTACATAGTCAGCGTACAAGTGTTAATCACCAAACCTTGAAAGTGAAACAGAAAACAGAGCTAGCGAGTCAATGACAGTTATCTAAGCGCATCAAAAAAAATAAATTCTTGGGCTTTGGTTAAATACATACAGACATCTTGTGCATAAAGCGCGATAACTTACTTTCGGTTTGTCTTAACTCCCAGAAAACACTCCAAATATTCGTTTCCTCCTCCTTAAACACAGGCGACTGATAATATTTATAATAGTGTGTGATGTAATATACATATATATTATATATTATATATAGTCTGGTGGATATGGCGTTGAGTTATTGTGCAGTGGTGTGCAACTACTTCCGATGTCACACTGAACTTCTGACTTCCTCTTCCGGTGCAATCTTGGCAAAGTAAAAGATCGATTCAAACGTTATCTTATATTAAAATATGTTTTTTCGTGAATAAAACACTGATAAATAAGGTCATGTAAATGTCATATCCGCATACTTCGTGTTTTTACAGATATATGTTTCAAATGTGACTCTATTCGTTACTATTTACAGTTGCACCATCTATTGGACAATAGGCAGTACTGCATGACCACAGTCAAAAACCGCTGCACCAGAGGCCACGATTCAGTACCATAGCAACGCAATTCCCCTTTAGCTGAACCTGTGCCTAAATACCGGTAAAAAAAAAAAAATTCTCTGCAAAGTTACAAAGCATTTTACCTGGTTAGCTGTTTACTACAACATGAGCATGAGTGAATTTGAGTAGGCTACAAGCCCACCAAAATAAGTCCTACATTCACATACAGTACCAGTACACACCTTCGAAATTCAATGTTTTTTTCTTTATTTTTATTATTTAAAAGACACTTAATTTCTTAAAGTAATGATTGACTGTCATTTTCATTTACTTAACTGAGTTAAGTAAATAAAACATGACATAATATGGATCACAACAGTTGTTGAATAGGGCTATTTTCTATATATCAACACAACTGATGAGCTCAAACAAGAAGGCAAGAATTTCCACTAATGAACTTTTAACAAGACACACCTGTTAACTGAAAAGCATTCCAGGTGACTGCCTCATGAAGCTGGTTAAGATAACGCCAATAGTGTGAAAAGCTATATCTAAAATATTAATAATTTGGTTGTTTTTTTTTACCACATAATTCCATATGTGTTATTTGACAGTTTTGATGTCTTCAGTATTGTTCTACAATTTAGAAAATAATCAAAATAAAGACTAACCTATGAATGACTAGGTGTGTCCAAACTTTTGACTCTTACTGTATATTCTTTACATTTATCATGTAGATTTTTAGTTTTATTGCCTCATTTTTGCCTAAATTATGCATCTAGTTCCATCAGGGATGAAGAGCTGTATAATATGAAAATAAACTTACTTAGTCATCTGGTTAAATACTTAAAATGATGATAACAGAATGAGAGTGGATTTGTTTGGGCATTACATTGATTTTAAGATGTTCACCTCATTCGTTCAGTGTCTTCATCAGTTCTGTACTGATTTCATTCTTCGTGGGCATGAATCCACTCACTTCTATAAAAAGCAAGAAAGACCTGAATTTATTTGGAAAAAACAAACCTTTTTTTTTTTATGTAAAATGATTCGTGTGTATTCCATTTTTATGTCCTATTCATGATTCAGTTCTGTTTTGTAAAATATTTATGATATTACAGTGAAAACTAAAGTATTATACCATGCATTTGAATCTTAAAACACTTACATTTACATTTACATTTACAGCATTTGGCAGATGCCTTTATTCAGAGCGACTTACATAAGTGCTTTGAAGTCTCTATCATTAAATATATTCTGATACTGGCTCATTAGGACCTGGGCTAAGAATACCATCACACTAAAAACTGTTGGCAAGTAATACAGAAAGTTTTTTTCTTCTTTTTTTTTTTTCCTTCTACATCTTCCCTTTTGGCATTCTCTCTGTCTCAACTCTTTTCATATCATGATCTATCAGTGGTAGTGTGTGGTATGTACACACGCAATGTTGACTGGATTACTAATCATTATTACCATCAACATCTCAGTTTTCTATCTACCTGATTAGTGTTTAAGCGGCAGTAATTGAATACAGATGGCAGCATTATCATTTGACCCGAGACCACACCTTAACATTGGCTTACATCTCTCTAAATGCACTGCTGTAAACAGGTCAGTTATTTTTCTCTGCAGTGTCTCAGCCATAAAAGAGAAAGCTCTAACTGTATATAGAGCTTTTAGAAATGTGTTTAACAGATTTTTAGGAAATATTACAGGAGATGAGGCAAGTTTTCAGTTGTGATCAACAGTTCAGTTGTCTGGATCACCAGTGATTAATCATTTTCTAATCTTATCATTGTCACTTTTACTTATCACCTATATACTTCTCATTAAGTCATAACCTAACACATTGATTATACAGATTGTCCCAAAGTCATTGGCAATTACTTAATTCAATACAGATATTACAACAAATGCTCAAATTTGACAACACTGGTGTATATGCTGAATACAAGAACGCTGAAGATTTCTTAATATATCAGAACTGATATTGTTACATACTGAGATGATTTCCTCTCACATTTCATCCATCCATTATCTATACTGCTTATCCATCAGGGTCATGGGGAAGCTTGAGTCAATCCCAGCTGTCTTCAGGCGAGAGGTGGGGTACACATGTTGCCAATGTACTGCAGGGCTGACACAAATATGAACATCCATTTAGATTCACACCTACGGGCAATTTAGAGTAGCCACTTCACCCAATCTGCATGTTTTTGGGAGGAAACCGGAGCCCCCGGAGGAAACCCAGACAGGCATGAGGAGAACATGCAAACGCCACACAAAAAGGCAACAGTTGGCCACCAGGTTTGAGCCCAGAACATTCTTGCTGTGAGAATGCTAATCAGTGCATCACCATGGCGCTCCTTGTCAATTTCATATAATGATAAATGCCTATGGATCCAGAATTTTGGGACACCCTGTACACTACATTAGTGGACTAAACTTGTTCATTTCAATTAAATTTTATTTGTATCTTCACAGTTTTAAAGTGTATTTTTAGGCTGTCTATATATGGCCTTCAGCATCTTAAGCAGGAGCAAGTGGTTGCCAAGTGATGGGAGCTCCAGCAAGAAGTAGGACATTAGGATGGATCAGGCAGGTCCAGGGAGCAGAAGGGGGCGTATATTGTTATAACCTGTTCAAGTTTTTGAAATTCATTCCAAAATAATTTTCAGCCATACTGTCCTTCAGTCTAACTGTATCACTCACTATACAAACTCTGATTTATGTGATATCAAAGCTTTAGGACAAAATGATATTGAAGTTGAAACACATGAGTGTAGGGGCAATGTAAAAGTCAGTGTTGCACAGGTATCTGAGGACAATTCAGTGTTCTCAAATATTTGCAAATAGAGACCAAGGTGTAAAGTGAAAAAAGAAATCTTGCACTGTCAGACAATGGAGGATCCACTTTTGCTGGGTAAAGTGCTTAATTACAGCCAGGATTTAGAGACTAATAAAAATAATAAAGCACCAGAGACTGGCCTAAAATGCAGATCTGTCATTGACAGGCTTGCAAATTTCATTGTAGTTGATAATGTCACACTTGGCATCATGCATGATATTTGGGAAGCTATTGGTGATATTGAGTTTCTCCACGGGAAACTAGTGTTGTCAGAACTTGTTTGAAGGTCACATTAGTTTGGACATTCAAAATTACAGATTGACAAGTTTTAGTTATGGATTTACTGATGCCCACTCTCCTGTCCATGAATGAATTAAGACTTATAACTTAATACTAGCTAACCACAAACACTGGGAACTTTTGCTATTTTGATAGTTTCTCCCTCCATAACTCCTGAAGCCACAATAATATCTCAGATGTGTCATTCAAGACCATCATACACACTTTCTCCCATTTCTATCTAAAACCTAAATAATATTTCATGGTTCACTACCTAGATGCTTTTAGAGACCTAGGTCCACTTGTCAAATTTTGGACAATGTGATTTGAGGCTAGCAACAGCTTTAGTTACAAAAAAAAAAAAAAGACTAAGCATTGTGGTATGTAATTTTAAAAATGTCACTAAAAGGGCATACAGATACCAAATTACAGTTTTCAATGACTGGCAGGTGAGCTATTGAGTGTGGCACAGGTCACATTTCTTGAATCAGTCAAGGTTGTTCAAGATATTGTCAGTGGCTTTGAGAAATGATAATATATCATAAGTCAGAGTTAAAGGAACATAATATAGGCCAGGAACGACAGTCTTTACATCTTGAGCTGTATGGCTCCGTTACTTCCACTACATAGGATGTTGAAGGATCTATTAGAGGAAATAGAATATAGTATTCATAAGCATATTTAATTACAAATGACCTGTAACTACAAATTAGTGTTTTTGTAGAATGAGCACTTTATATTTAAATAGAGCCCACCATGTTTCTATAGTAGACCAGAATGGACCAAACACTGGCTCTAGAGAGCACCCTTCACATTTCATAGTTTTACAAGCGCCAGAATGAATCCAGTTGCCAGAGGAAGGAAGCTGAAGAAAGGAGGTAAAACTCAATGAAGTTGTATTCTAGCTTATGTAATTTTGTTACTTCCAATAAAATACATGTACTCTTTAAACCTGTTTGAAGTAAAGTTCTATTCCTGTGCAGTGCAAGCACACAGGCAGACTACCTAGCCTACACACCAGGAGTTGGGTTTTCAGAACTGACACCAAAATTTATTACAATACACAAATTGGCAAACACCTCATTGGCCCACAAAACCCCTCCAGAGCTACTTAATTCTATTGAACTGCAAACTGAATTGGTATGCCTTCTAGTGCCTCATTCTAATTCAACTCCATGGAATTAGTTTCAATAACTTAATGTTTTCATTTAAAAATCAAGTACAAAGTTTGGTTTCTAAATTAACTGACTAGCGAAATTAAATCAATACAGACTAATGCAGCCTGAAGTCAACTGCAAGAAGTTTGGCATTTTGTCCAGAAAGAAAATGAAGGCATGAATGCTATTGGGAAGAAGTTCAAGACGAAGAACACAGGCAGTTAATACAGTGCACCAAGTTTTATTTGAATAAAACCCACAAACTTTTCAGGTTCAACGCAAATCACCAATTAAAAATCACAAAGCACACTACACTTAAACTTGTCAAAAATAAAAATTGGCTTCTCTGAAGCCATGTTTTGTTTTTTGTTTAAAAATACCCCAGAAATGAGTAAATGCAAAGCTGAACACAAGGTCATGAAACTACCAAACTACACAAAAACACTTCTGAATTCTCCCAGAGCAAATCCTGAGACGCACCACACACGATTCGCCGGAAAGGTTAAACGGTCTTCTGCTGCCCCTTCTTTCCAATCAGAGATTTGTGAATGTGAGGAATGACACCTTGAATAAACAGAAGAATAAAGGTTCAGGCAACATATTCAGGAATTCATAAGGTTTATATTTAAACACCACATATTCCATAAAACTTTACCTAGATCAAAGGAAACCCATCTCTGCACTACACTAGCTAAAAATGCTTGAGGTGAGCATCACGCTGATATTAAATGTTATATCCACAAGATTTGCACGTGCATAACTTACCACCACCAGCAATGGTTGCCTTGATAAGCGAGTCCAGCTCCTCATCACCTCTGATGGCGAGCTGCAAGTGGCGCGGAGTGATACGCTTCACCTTCAGATCCTTGGACGCATTTCCTGCCAGCTCAAGGACCTTAATGCAAGAGGAAAAACTATTGAAGCGCAATGAATCAGACAGGGCAGCTTAATCGTAAGTAATTAAGACTGGCCACTTTTAGGCAGGGTGCCACTGCTTCCATATGGCATGTTCTCTCCATATGCGATTGATTTGGCGCCACTATTCTGGAGCCGGACTACGGCCAATTTATTAAAAACACAATCACCCTGATTGATGCACGGTGGAGTAATGCACAAGTGAATACATTAAACATGACACTCAGATTTCTTTAAATTCTACGAATGTACAAAATGTGAACATGAATGATCCACCATGCAAAGTAACTTTTTTTAAATATTGATCACTTGCATGGTGTATACTCTATACATCCCCCTGGCACTGAGGGTCATCATGGAAAGTCAAGACAACTGAAAGTTGTTGAACAGAAAGCATAATTTGCATAGAAACACTGGTTAGTGCTGTCCATGATCATCATGTGCCTTTCAAGTCTCACTCTACCTCAGCAGTCAGGTACTCGAGGATTGCAGCACTGTAAACTGCTGCAGTGGCTCCTACACGGCCATGACTTGTTGTTCTGGATTTCAGGTGTCTGTGAATACGCCCAACAGGGAACTGTAAAGCATGGCAGAGAAGACGAGGGGAAAGTTTCACAAGTTACATGCGTAATGGCGCGCGTGGAAGCTTCATCACTCATCCACACCGAGAGACACTGCACGTTAAAAAAAACCAAATAATTCAATAAGTAGATACATTTGTATTAAAAATGTTAGACTGCAACACACCTTTAATACGCGCCAAGTGTTAAAAAAAATGTTAGGAGTTCAAAGAGAGCGCGAGGAGCCGCGGTACAGACCTGCAGTCCTGCCCTTTGTGAGCGCGAAACCGCCTTAGCTTTCGCCTTGCCCGAGTCCTTTCCAGCTTTTCCTCCTGCCTGAAACAAAACACGAGAAAGAGTGCATTTTTAACGAACAGTCGCTAGTTAACATGTCCCCTGGCGAGCGTGAGGCAGAAACAGTTCAAACGCGTTACAAATAGCACGACGGCGTAACATATGCCCTTGGCCTGCATCACACAATTCAGGTTAGCTTCAATGCTAGCCAACGTTAGCTCAAACAAGCCGGAGACAATAGCGTGTCGGCTGAAACCGCCAAGGGACAGAAATATAATGAAATACTAACGAACTTTGGGAAATGCGCTAAACGTAAAAACATAACAAGGAGAAATTCGTTACCATTTCGTGAATGAATTTTTCGTAAATAACGTCCAAACAATTCCAGAAGGTCTCGGTTTGAAACAGGCTTCCCGCCTTCAGTGGGCTATATAGAGAGAAAGGCAGTACATCCGGGACACCGCGCTCACAAAGCAACCAATCAGCTTCGTCCTGCTGTCGTGCGGCGGTGAGGCTCGTTGTCAAGTACACTAGAGAGAGTGTGCTAAATCTTAAAATATTATTGTTAGCATAGCAACACGTAATATTATTTTATATTATTCGCCATTAATTGGAGTGTATTAAACCGTCAAATAGCCGTCTTAACTAATAACCGTCTTATTAGTTTGTTATTGGCTTAAAATAATGCCAGTGTGACTCCCATTGCTTATTATTATTTGCATTGCTTATTAGGTTTAGGTTATTTCATAATTTAATTACAAGGGGTAATTAGTGTTACAGAGAATAGTGAATAATAGTATAGCTTTAAAAAGGGTTCACAAATTTCAGGAGAAAACTAATATGCTGTAATGTACTGTCTAATGGGCTGAATATTTCGATAATTATTTGGATAATTATATGATCTTAATGAGGCTGTGTGTGTGTGTGTGTGTGTGTGTGTGTGTGTGTGTGTGTGTGTGTGTGTGTGTGTTTTTAATGCACTGTCTGCAGCTGCAAAATACCTGAAAACCCTTTAGACATCTAAACTAGCTTTTACTACACGTTTGTAACAGGTGAAATTTATGTATATATTTTAAAATTCCCGGAAGATTGTCTATGAGTATGCTGTTTATGGAAGTAATGCTTTTCCTCATGTGGTCTCAAGATACTTAATGTATTCAATAACTACAGTGTCTGGATTATTCATGTTTTCACAACATATCTACTGCATTCGTGTACTGTATTGTATTGCAATTGTGTTATTTTGTTGTAATAATGGCATTTTGCTGACTGGATTTGTCACTTTATTGTGTTGTATTGTTGCATTTTATTATACTGTTATATTTAATATGTATATTTAATACATTATTATATGCTATAATACTGCTACATCATTTCCTGCATTAAAGCATGATGTAGAATTTAAATAAATGTTTAAAAAAAAGCTAAAATGAATATACCCTGACCCATTTCTGCTTTTCCTCCTGAATCAATAGAATCATGAGTCACAGATAAAAACTGTTGTTGAAACTGTAACATGGTCAATTACATCCATGACAGCCACACCAAGACCATTTCACATGTCTTTATTCAGCTCTTGAGAACTTTGAGTCCAATTGCATAAAAGAGATATGTGTCAGTCTTTTCACAGTCTTGGTTATAATCAGCGCCTCAAGGTTCTGGATCCACAAAATAATGCAATTAGATAATAGCTGCACTGGACATTCAATTCTCTGTAGCCAAATGACAGTATTTTAACAGTATCAGTATAAACAAATGTGCAATAAAGATTTTTTTCAAAATGCATAAAAACTATCCTATTTCCAGTTTAAAATAAATAAATAAATAAATAAACAAAGTCTTATTTATTTCATATGATGGAAAAATATGTAAAGGAATAAATTTCTTCATATCCTCT
>JAQQZR010000001.1:13306618-13330329 GCA_030068235.1 Notoglanidium macrostoma
AGAAACAACAGTCCATCATTACTTTAAGACATGAAGTGTCTTTTAAGTAATAAAAATAAAGAAAAAACATTGAATTAAAAGGTGTGTCCAAAAGTTTGACTGGTAGTGTATATATATATATACATAAATATTTCTGTAAAGCTGCTTTGTGACAACCTCTATTGTTAAAAGTGCTGTACAAATAAAAATGAACTGAATTGAAATTTAGCATGTAGAAAATCTAATATGAACCTAAAATCATTTTAATACAAACAAGATATACCAGGATGCTCTATAGATGTTTACTAGACAGCAAATGGGTTATAGCCCAATGTTGGCCCACGCTAGCTACTCTTATTTGACCTACATACCACTGTGGAAATCTGTCTGTCTGCCAGAACACAGACACAATGCTGCTTTATAAGACTGTCTCTCAAGAATGATATGAATGTGCATGAAAACCTTAAATATGAATGTGTTTCATTGCCCTAAATAAATCTTACGTGCCCAAACTGAAACATATTTGTCTTGGAATTGTCTGCTCTCTGCGCTTGACCTTTATATAACTGCAGTTACATAATGGGAAATAAATGTTCCTGTTAAAGCCTGCAAAAACATCCCCACCCAGCCAAAACAATTACACTCAGAAAGGATACTCTGTACTAAAACAGCCCCAGACTCCCAGAGATAATTGCCTTAAAGTGTAAATAGGAAATCAAAGTTAATGGAGATGAAGTGACCCAATCAGAGCCAGATTTAAATGAACCAAAAACTATATGTGTTAAGTAAATGCATGTTCATACTATGTATTCGCCAACAACAAGTCTGTGTTTAATATATTACTGGATAATTACCTTTTCACATTTTATCTTAACAGTAATTTAATAAAAAGAAAGATTACAATTTATATGAAACGCTGCCTCAGTTTTGTCCAACAGAAAAAAAAAGGTTATAATTGAGCACATTGTTAAAAAGAAAATGAACAAATGACTTTGGACACTGGAATGTGACACTGCAAAAAGGATTTGATATTTTTAACCAGCATACCCTGGCACACAGAGAGCCTGTTCTATGCAGTGGGCACTTTTACATGGAAAACAGTCCTGATCAAGGCTGTTACTAAAGGTCAGTGCAGGACCAGCACCCACGCCATCATCAGAACCAACCACCACAGCCAGAAACAGCCAAGGCCAAGAATTCAGCTCATCCCTGGACAGAATGATTAATGGTTTAATTCTTTAAATGACAGTGAACAGGCTATCATAGACTGAGAAGGTCAAACGAAGCAATAAGCACTCTCCATACATTGTAGCAAGATTAACTGGAATGCCTACGTGTAATGATGAACTGGTCATTCATGGAATCTTGATATCTTGGAGTGTTTATATATATAGCTTACAGTAATGTGTTTACAGAATCTTCAAAATAATATCCATTAAATATTGCATAAATTAGGATTTGAAGGGAAAAGACAGACCCCCACAAATTCACTGTTAGTGAGCCCTTCAAAATCCATGTTAAACCTTTTCTTCATCTACATGTCATATGTGGAAGCTTTGAACAAAATATGCTGTCTTTTCTTTCCTGCGGTGGGCGAGGCTGCTTCGTGTCCATTGGTCGTGGAATAACCATAAGAAAATGGAATGGATCGTTGAAAAGAATTTAAAATATACATCCCTTGACAAAATATTTGCAATTGCATTACATTTCCTATTTAAGATCTATGGCCTAGAATGTCGCTGGAATTGCTACCCTCAAAAATGACGACTCGCTTGGCACAGAGAATTCTGGGAAAGATGAGCTCGCCCCTTTAGGCTATACTGCATGGTAATTTGGTGAAAATTCCAACGAATGCGATGTTATGAATGGCCTCCATTGTAGTCATGAATAAGGAGTTCAAATGAATTTGTAGCAATGCATGCATACACTGGAGACACCAATAATTGAGCATTTATTTCAGTGAAGGTGTCAAAGTGTAGACCATCCTGCTACTGCGCAAGGACAGTACAGGCCTCATGAAAGCCTTTTTGCAGGGTATTATATTGACAAACAGCCTGTTCCTTACAGGTTTTGCATTGAAGCAGTGTAAATGGTGTTTGTGGTGTTTAATTTTGATTGTGTAAAAGCTGTATGCTTTATTTATAAAGAAGCTCCAGTGCATTTAAATGCAGTGTGTGAGACTGGACAGAAACAAAAATAGGTATATCAAAAAAAAAAAAAAAATGTTTTTCTACATTTTTGTGATCTGATATTTTTTATTCATCAGCACAAAACAGAATAAACTGGACATTGCCTTGTATATATTCCCTTCATGACCATTCTTTATTTCTGCAGTAGCCTATGGTCATTGAGCTGTGGAAGAATGATAATGTTGTTTTATTAGATTAGATTACCTATGTTAAGAAACATATCAAAATGCATTTCAGAGAACAAGTCATGTGCGTAAGCGAGGATGGGTGATGTCCTTCCACCTCTGCGTAAAGTGCTGCATAGTTTGGCAGGCATAATGCTAAATCAGCAGCTATGTATTACAGTCTGACAACAGCTGCTGAGCACACACACACACACATACACGCACATACACACAAGCTAGTTTTACTGTAATTTTACTAGTTTAGTGAGATCATTAATTAAAACTGTAGCTAAATAGTCATATGGAATCATCTAACTCTAACCTTAACCTAAGACAAAGGTACTCAAAATCTCTATATTTTCATGCATTTCAATCAGTATGGACATTTGGTCCTCACACACACACACACACACACACACACATGCACACACAGACACCAAGGCCAGAGTTTATGCTGGTGTGTGTGAATTAGTTTCCATTTCTGTAATCCAACAACAGATTACAGATTTCAAAGGTGAATCTCAGAATCGATTTCACAAGTGCACATAATGCAGTCGCCATTTGGAAAGGTAACTGTATGAGTCTGCTGATGTTGTTTTATAATGATAGATGAGAAATGAATACTCAAAATTTTTAATCCCAGACCACAAGAACTGAAACATTTTCACAAGCGCAAAAGCTCAAAGTCCACCATTCTGTAATTCACATCATCAGCTCTTCAAGCTTGAGACTTTTATGCATTGGAGTAATGGAAGATATTGGGAAGCAAAGAGACATATAAGTACAAAATAAAAGACATGTACTACAAAATAATATTGGCATAATTGTTTTTCACAGTGGTTGAGTAAAAATTTATTTGCTCTTCAGACTTAGCTGTTCTGTGAGAACATCTGCCAGAATATTAATGAATCAGCTCTCCCTTTGAGTGTATAAGCTGTGTATATGTCTCTGAGTATGTTCTCATTTGCAATTCTGATATCTTAGAGGTTTTCTATGCCCTGTGGTCCTTACAGCATTATCCAGTAACTGCTTTTCCTGTACTAACTTCTCCCTAACAGGGTTTAGTTTGATGGTATTCTCTGATCCTGACATTTGTAATTGGCCTGAGGATATGTTTTGATACAGACTACAAAGCATTTCTGTAAGTTGCACTAGATAAGGGAGTCTGCTAACTGCTATAAATGTAAATGTAAAACCCTGGACACAGTCACAGTGAATCCAGAGCCTATACCAGTAACACTGGGGACGAGACCGGAAAACAACTGACCCTGGCTGAGTCAGCAGTCCATTGCGGGGCACAGTACGTACACACATTCACACACTCATTTACACATGGGGCAAATTAGAGTCAACAGTCTACCTATTGGAGTTGGGAGGACAATGGAGAACTCATCAACCCATCCATCCATTATCTATACCGCTTATCCATTAAGGGTAGCAGGGATGCTGGAGCCAATCCCAACTGACTTCGGGCGACACCCTGGGCAAGTTGGTAATCTATTGATTAGATTAGATTAGATAGAACTTTATTAATCCCTCGGGAAGGTTCCTCCGGGAAATTCAATGTTCCTCCGGGAAATTCAATTGCAGGGCTAACATAGAGATAAACAACCATTCGTAGCCAGTTGACCAAATCTATATATCTTTTGGCTGTGAGAGGAAACTAGAGTGCCTGGAGGAAACCCATGTAGGCACAGGGAGAAGATATAAACTCCACACCGAAAGAACCCAGTTGGCCAGCAGGTTCAAACCCAGAATCTTCTAATTGTGAGTCAACCCATACTGACACAAAAGAGAAAACATACAACACTCTGCACAGTCAGATTAAACTATGGATCCTGCAACTATTATTGTTAATATTGAATTTTGCAATAATGCACATTTATTTACTTAAAAGACTGCATCATTCATAGTATCAGTGCCACTTTGTAACTAGTATAATCCTGAGTATTTATTTGTAGCTTCCTACATTTATCTTGATCACTTGCTTTAGGAAATTTGGTGGAAACATTCAGTCCTCTGCACCGGTCTTATTCAATCCTGCATGTGTCTCTAGTACTGCCTCAAGAGAATTCACGTATTTCTCACCAGGGAGGCTTGTTTAATCCTTCATTATCTTTAAACATGATTACTGCAACGTGCTTCTTACTGGGTGTCCCCTCTGTAGGACTGCTTTATTTGCTTCCACAGGATTTAAAACCCTGATGCTTGCTTAAAAAGAATAGACCATCTCTCTTCATTTAAACATAAATGCTTGGATTGTATTTTACTTCACTTTTAAGTCACTTTAGATGAAAGCATCTGTCTACCAAGCAAATAACTAATGTAAATGTCAACATACGAAATTAAATAAGGAAAATAGTTTATCAATGGCCTGCTTTGCTGCTGTTCACACTTCTTTGGTCTCCAACTGGAACAATAACAGTAACAGACCCCAAATGCAAATACAACATCTACAACTAGACTTTTTTAAGCAACACAATGAATGGTCGATTGGCCTATTACTCTTATTTTTAAAAAATGGCAGGGAGTAAACACACTCAAATTAAATTCGACAACCTGGAATATCTTATATCTTGATTCATCACAAACAGTTGAATTACTGTTATTTACAACTTGCTCTGTATATACGTAGAGCAGACCTAACATTTGTTAGTACCACACAAAACATCATGCAAATGATACTTTTTCAAAAATCAAAAATAGACACAATATCCTCCTCTAGAAATTCACAAAGATTAATCAAAAATGCCATTTTAGGGAAGATAAATATTTTTTTTATTGCATCATAGTTCACTAGTCTATTTCATCTTCGCCAAGTCAGCAGCCACTGAAGTTATTTATCTTGGCTGCTGCACATTTCTCTGTGACTAAATTAGTCAGGGGCACAAAGGGGCTACAGGTCACAGCACAGTAACATCCTGATCAGCATTTTCTCATTCTTAATGATTATGCCAAGATTTTAAGAAATCCGCTTGGGGAAATTTGGGGTACTTATGCACACACAAAGTCCACTGAAAAATTTCATGTTGAGCATCAGTAATGAAAGTAGTGCAGAAAAGGCCTCACTGTGGTAAGATTGCATGTTACACACAACAAAAAATTTCAACCTCACAGATTACTGCAGGCTTGCGTCAGTACCTCAAGACTCAACATGACTCATGGACTTTACAGCAGGGTCATATTGGAAAATTGCTTCCAGTCTATTATTTCACCCATACTGCAATGTTCACTAGCTCACATTGGATCAAAGTTAACCTACAAATCTCACAGAGACTCAAACTAAGGTCACAACATCCATTGCACAATTAACATACGCAACATACTCACATGATTGAGAAATCATCCTGCACTCTGTCTTGCTGAAGGCATAGGCGTAGTAAAAAATTAATAGGCATTATTTAAAAGAATATAGCCCGAGTTCTGAACTTTGAGACCCTTGAATTATGACAGATCTCAATTTATAGGAGTAAGAGACATTTTTACTGACAAACATTTAAGCACTGTGAACTGTAAATGTTACTGATGACCATTCCCCCCCAACCCATTTAACTTATTGCTGGTAGGTCATAGAGGGCCCAAGTTATACAAAATGCCACCTCCAGGAAACAGCAGGTTAATGGAGACAAGCTGAATATAATTTTAATCTTTTCCAAATGCCACAAAGACAAGAGTATGTTGGTATTGTAAAGTTTCTGTACAGTCTCTTTAATTTTAATCAGCACCACTCATATCCTTGCATTGACACATTGAGCACTAAATGGTCATCGTTACAACCCTGGTAGATGGCATACAGTACATCTTTACCGTGACTAGTAGAGATATGAAAGGTAAATTTGTGGTCATGATTCAGATTTCCCTGTGGCCTCATTTGTGAAAGTGGCAAATTTTTAAATACCAAAAAAGAAAATAAAGGGGGGGGGGGGGGAGGAGGGGAGGAGAATATCCATTTCTACAGAGCTGGCACTCCTAAATCAGGGCCACTGTATTGTAGTTTTGAAACAGAACAGCAGCACTGGTAGCAAGCAGGTCAACACATTTGAAATGAACCAAACCATGAGATGTATTCAAAATAGTTTATTGTCAAATAGACAAGAATTTCCACTTCCTGTAAACAGGAACCTCTTAAAAATACAAATCAGTTATTAGAACAGCACTGCAAAGGTGATAGAAAAGACAGAACTTGGGGGAAACCTATGGTCAAGCACTAAACAGGCACTTGACTGGATAAGCTTCCTAGAGAAGTCAAATTCTTTAACAATTGTAGGACATTGAAAACATTTACACTTAAACAGATCTTTAATGCCTTCAGCAGCATGTTTCTGCAGACAGACAGTCCGCAGAAAACGCAACACTTTCAGAAACACACCCCTCTCCAACACACTTGATATGAAGCTATGAAAGTTTAATATTTTGTAAGGTGTTGGTTGCATACTAGTGGGAATCAGCAAGTAGTAAATGGCACAATTAGTGCACTAGGAAATAACTGGAAACATGAACAGACAGCACAATTATGGGGACAACATCCTATAACAAGACATTAAACTGACACATCAAATGGCTCACTGTTGATCCACCTCCCCCAAAAGAGAACATACAGTGAAACTACTGAACTAGTTCACATGGTATAAAAAGTGCAAGGGGGGAAAAAAAAAGAAAAAAAGAAAAAGGGAGAGCAGCTCAAAAAGCTGCCCTGTACATTCACATCCTGAAGTGGTGAAGTGCATTGTACCATTAAATCCCAGCCCACTGGCTCAGCACTCCTCAACTACGGTACCAGCCGCTGACGAGTAGAGCTTCTTCTTAACGAGCCGGAAGCCAGGTCCAAGCTTGAGTGTGCGACGTGAAAAGCATGTGCCAATACGCAGGAAGTCCCGGAAGTTCATCCAGCCGCTGCCATCTTGTTTGAAGACCAGCGTCAGCTCAAAGGTAGGCACCATGCTGGAGTCACAAACCAACCGCTCGAGCTTAGCGCAGCGCCGCTGTTTATGCTGCTCCTCCAGCTCGAGGCGCACATCCAGCACACAGCCACGTAACCCACAGGGTTCACCCGCAGCTAGCCTCAAAACGTCCAGCGCAACACGCCGGGTCAGCGCCTCGGGCACCAATACTCTTGTACAATGCAGTGTGCTGGTCTTCGCCCGTGCCAAACAACCCTCAAGCAGCCGCACCAGCTGTTGGCACGCCCACTCCTCACAAGCCTCAGCGCTCAGGTACGGCTCAGCCAGGCAGCGCTCCCAGAAGTCCAGCTCTAAACAGTACATGAAGACAAACAGATGAGATCATGAGGAATGAGAAGAGGCACCTGACTGTATGCAGTCTTCAGTATGAATTTGGGGGGGGGGGGGGGGGTTACTGCCATTTTAATAATAAATGTTAATTTGATACAAAGTAGTCCAATTTTTAAGGAACAAACTTTTGGCCCAGTCATCTACTCATGTATTTCATAATGCTTAACCCACAATAAAACAAGCCAAACCTATAAACCATTTGTGAAAGGCATGCATTTTATATCTAGTGTTTCTTAGGGCTTGATTGTTGCAAGAAATCAGGAGTAAATTCTGTCCTTGTGTTCATATTACAAGTTCTGCTCTTTCTTTTCAGCCAGCAGGCACAGCAATGCAATGCAATGCAATGAAAGAGCTCGATAATGCATGGGTATAATGCTCACTCATTTAGTTTGCTTTAGGTCACACCTATATGACAGCTGACATTCGTCTGCAGCTTTCAGCCTGGTGATTACAATCAGGATGACAAAAGGAGCTGTGCTGCCTCAACAGCATGAGCTCATCCTGGGGATGACGTCACGGCTGCGGCCAGCCTCTGCCCTGCAGCTCCGCATCCACAGCGCTGTAAACGCTCACCTCAGCCACCACCTGATCTCCATCAGCCCACATACACAGGACTACATGTTAACAGTACTGCTGCAAATGTAGAGGTCTGAAGAAAACAATATATTACCGTTGTCCATGCATGACTGCTCGTATCCTCCGTCAGCATAATCCGAGATGAATTCAGAGCTTTTGTTCTTCTGTGTGCTTGTTGCAACCATTGTGAGAGCCTTTTTTTCTTGGCCTTATAAAGTGCTGAGAAAAAAAAAGGATTTAAATTTTTTTTTTTTTTTTTTTTTTTACATCCACTTTATTAAGCCACCCCAAAAGTCCAGACATTTTGGTTAAACATTAGTAAAATATAAAAGACAAATAAAACGCAACTACCAAATGAGGCTACAAATTAACAAATCAAGTGAGGGCAAATCTCTTAATCTCATCTCTGCACTGTTCGCAGAACAAAATGGAGAAACTTCGAGAAAAAAGTTCCAGTTCTGAATCAACACGGCAAATAAAGCTAGCTAATTGTTACCTATGTCACAAGCTTATTAAAGACTTAACAACATAAAGCACGTAAAAGCACTTACCGTTAAAAAATAATTTAAAATATATTAGTCAGGAAAGGCTTCATATAAATACTCCAATCACGCATTCGCATTCACACTCTAAACACACACACACAAACCCAAACAGTCATACCAAACGTAAAACCGACAAGCCCTCTACCAGTATTTATGGGCTTCCGCGGACAACGACCACACGCCTCCACCAATCAGAGCAGAGTCTCAAATTCCAAAGGACAGCCAGTCAGCGCGTGCTCGAATCGGGTGATCTGATTGGCCGGTGTCCACCTCACTAACCAATTGCTGTAAGGCATTTCTTGTTGCTATACCTCCAGTAGGTCTACTTTTTCGCCGTTTCCTTCTAATACAAAACAGATGCTGAACTAAATATGTTATCAGGCCACTGGCTTTTTTCGGGTCAACTGCATCTGAGAAGCGAAAATAAAAATATAATTCAAATACATGTCATGTCGTAAATGTATTGTATTCAAATTTAAGGGCTAATCTTTAGTCAAGGTACATTGAAAATAGTTTTTTCTGTTCCTCAGATCCAGTATCTGTCCAGGACCAGCCAGTGATGAAATTTGTATAAGAGATAAGTGATATTGTATAATCATTTTCACCCATACAGTTCAGGTGTTTGTTTGTTTGTTCACGTGTTTGTTTATATGTCTTTGTATTGAAGAAAGAGTATTCTCTACCACTTAACCTTTCACAAAATAGGGTTATCGCACCCTAAACTACAGTGTATAGAATATTTTTTCTGTTTAATATATTATTATTATTATTATTATTATTATTATTATTATTATTACAATAATTTGAGTCTATGGACAATAAACTACTGTATAACATAAGGTGCCTCAGCTGCTGTTGGTACCCAGAAAATCCATTAATAGAAATAAAATTGATAGAAATTCACAGTCAGTACTGCGTCAGGGACGTCTGGTCAGAACTGGTCCAACTTTAGGCACAAAAGAAGTCCAACCGCATGGTAGCCAAATTTCTATTGCTGTTTCGGGGCGAAATAGAAGCGATACCTAAATATTTTTAACAAAACACAACTGCGAATGGCCTGTGTTTCCACAGAGTGATGTCATGCAATTAAGGCTGTTTGTCTCCCCTTGTGATAGGTTCTCCTCTAACAGAGTGCTCTTTTTTCTGAAAGGTAGCGTTTCCATTTGTTCTTCATGTCATGTCATGTGACTTAATGTAAAGAAAACATGTTTCCATTTAAGGTTTGCAATATATTGCCTTATCAAATCATAAGAAAAACCACAACCACCATAAAAACTGTTTTGCGATATTTGAGTTTTTTTTTGTTGTTGTTGTTGTTTTTTTCAAAATTCACTTTCCCATTTCAATTACTTGTTTTTTAGTCCGCGATTTCAAATTGCACATTAAGCAAGTTAATGGAAACACGGCTAGTAAGAGGCAGCACAGCAGGTGAGAGAAAGAGTAATATAGTGAGAGTGAGAGAGTCAATATAGTCAATAAGGGAAATGGATTCAGGTGTGAAGGAGTTGTAGATTTTTTTCCCCTTAGTGAACATGTAAGGCATTAATTTGTCCTTTAACTTGGTGGGAAGCTATGAAATTGTGATCATCCTTTTTATCCTTGTTGTGGAATTTGTATCATTATTTAGTTGTGAAGAAGTCTTAGCTAAAGGGATAGTAATCAGATTGACCAATTCCACTGCATGTTATACTTTAGGACTTCAAATGTCTGTGCTGTTTATTGTACTGCAGAAAAGCAGTTACATCCGGGGCAGTCTGCAGCTGAATCAGGCAGCCGCAGTAAGAGGTAAGCAGCTGACAGTAGCTAAAAGAAACTCTTGTTGATAGGTGAAGTTACAAAACGTCCTACAAATACTCAGTAACTGTGACTGGCATATCTGTAATATCAACCTAACAGATTATTTATATTCTTGGCTATCTTAACTATTTAGGCATACTACTTAGTGCACGGTATAGTGTTTGGAACAAAACCTTGGAGTCTTATTGAATGTCTATTTTCTGGCATCTGAAGCTATGAGATTAGTCTGCACCCAGCACACATTATGTTACGAAATTCTTCCACAAATAGAATGTAATTGCATTTTCTTTTTCTTTTTTTTTTTTTTTTTTTTTACCAGAGAAGGTGAAGTGTATTCATCTGCCCATCCATCTATCCCTCCATCCAGCCATAATATACTCCTTATATGTTAAGGGTTGCAGGGAAGCTGGAGCCATTCCCAGCTAGTGTGATTTCCCAAAATATTAAATCTAGTAGTTTTAAAAGATAAAACCGTTTATTATTAGAAGAATTTAGGACTTAATTAAAGAATTTTGTAGTATTTCTTAACATGGTGATCACAGGCAAGTTATGAATACTGCACTGTATGGACTCCTAAACCATTTTGTATTCAGTCCATATTTGTCAGGCAAACAGGCAAATAATGTGTTTGTCAGTGTTGGTAGTGGTCCTTCATACACTGGCTCTCAGTGACTGAGAGTAGTCCACTGGTCAAAACCTCAGAATGAGGACGTGAGCTGTAGCCGACAGGTAAACCAACATATTGCATATATGCATATACAGCACACTGCTGATACAGATATCCTGATCTAGCACAGAAGTTACAGGAGGTGTTTAGTAACCACATGGAGCAAAACAAGCTTATTATACCCTGCTGTCAATGCCTGTTTTCTCCATGCAATATGACCCTGTTGACTTAATATCCCTGACGCACGCACACACACAGGCACACACACACACATACACTCACAGCCAAGGGTAATGGAATCCACCATGTCACATGGCACGAACAAGATCCTGGTAAGAAAACAGAGTCACACGTATTTTTCCTGCATGAAGCATCTCCAAGAGGCACACAAGCAACACAGCTGACCTTTCTGAATGGAGATACAGAGAAGGATACCCAAGGGAAAATACTATATAAGGGCATGTCTGACAATTGCAATGGCCATTTGCCTTTTTCTACTATGAGTGCTCTAAACTTTCTAAATGTATTTAAGAATTTTTTTTTCTTATATCAAGACAAAATAAGGATACTTGATTCATAAAAACAGCACATTGTCTTTGCTAGAAAAAAAAAAGAAAGAAAAGAAAAAAAGAATGAAAAACAAAGATGCTTGATTCATGGGTCTTTGATTTCTGTGCTGTATGTCTTTAATTTGGCTTCAATATGCTTCACCATAGTAAGAACTATGAGCCATAGCCTTTTATGTGCCCATCATTATAGACTGCAACCTGAGAGTTAACAGCTCACAGTGTTTAAGTGTCCACTGCCATTTTAATCCTTAAGAAGAATAACCAGGTTAAGCAAAAAGAGTTATTCCTTAGAATTGAGCCTTATGATTATGGATTTAAAGAAATGAACCACCTTTTATTGGCAATTCAGACACATTAACTTTTTTCTCATTATTCTGATTAGTATTTTACCTCTTGTCTTACATTGACAAATTATTCGTTGAAAATGACTTTCAGTAAAGTAGAATAATTCTGTACAACAATCAGAAAACTGTACACAGCTAGCAATTACACATCTTTTATAATAATGATCAATATATGAGTTTATATTACTGTACCAGTGTGTGTGCATGGTTTTCTTTTCCTCCTCCACTCAGGCAAATGGTAATGAAGTGGGTTGAGCCCATTTAAGTGTTTTTGTTCTCATGCTCATTTCGGTCTGTGATCGCTGCCTGTGCAGAATGGAGTGTTTTGTTCTCTGGTTGTTTTTCCCTCCATCTGTAAATGAAATGACTCATCAGCTTCCATCATATAGCCACTTCTTAGAAAACTTTTGAATGTTTTCATATCAAGCAAATAGTTCGAAAGACAATTTTCCATTCCTGTTAACTGAGATTATTAGTTCTAGCAACGTCTTTAAATACATATTCAAATCAGGATGATATATACAGTGAATGATACAAAGAGAAATGCACATACCCAAGCAATACTGTTTACTACCTATATTTATAAATAACACAGTTTTAATAAATTATCATCACTATAGAGAAAAATTAAGTCTAGTATTTCTTTATATTACTCAACTCATCTAAATTCCTTTATGTTTAGGACTATGCTTAAGTTGTACCTATATGATTTCAGCTGCTGTTTTGCTAAACTCTTATCTGATAAAAACCAAATGAGCAACTAACAGGCTACTGTAACTCCTCCACCCACTTTGCAAATTCGCTGAACTGCCTTCTCAGGAGAGGAAACAAGAACCAGTTTTGGTAGTGACAAACCACCACAGCTGTTGGTGATTATCAGTAAAGTGCAAAGCACAAACCTGGGTTCTTGTGTTGGCTGACCCTGAACCTGTCCTGTTATTCAGCTGGTCTGAGCTGTAGCTCTTAATACAGTAGAAGTGCAAATGGTTCCAGGTAAAATCTTTCTAGCCAGTGTGTTTTCTGTATCAGACTGGCCCAGACCAATGATTTGCTGTTGAGCCAATTAAAAGCTTAATGTTTTGCAATATTGGGTTTGCCCCATTTTTTTGCCTAGGAGTATAGAATATACTACATTTCTTGGATTTATTGGAATATACTGTATTTCCTGCTCCAGGCAGGCTGTGACACAGACCTACACAGACCAGGCATTGTTTTCATCTCATCGTTGGTATGCCTCTTGCCTGGCTGTGTGTCGTCAGTCCCAATACTCTATGTGTGTACATGTGCTTAAGGCTGCTGTTACCATTTCACCAGGCTCTTTATGTGGCAGTCATGCATAAAGATAAACCTGTGGCTAATTCTTCTTTTGCCAGTATTAACATTATTTTGGCAGAGTTGAATATAAAACAAACAGTTTGGCTTCCAGAACACAGATGTCTTGGCTTCATGTCTTATTACCTACAAGCCAACACTTGTTCTTTACAAGCTAGGAATTCTTAAAACCTGCGTCACTTAAGTTATGTAATTCACTCTGGACAGAGTTCAGGGGTGAGTTACGCACACATAGTGAGGATTTAATACCGCTGGTGTTCAGACCGCCCATGTAACAACAGATTTAAGTGCTATTTAGAAGTTACATGAGAATTACATCCACAAGGCAGAGTTCAGAATAAAACAGAGGGGTGTGCCATTCATGCACGATTCTGACCTTTGATTTAAGTCCATTCTTCCTGTCTGAGCAAACAACAGTATGAAGTCCAGTACCAATGTCTGTTTAATGTAACCACATTTGTTATGCTGAAATTTATGTTTTGAGCTGTAAATACACGTCAGCAAACTATGGCCGTTTAAGCCTAATATTAGATACATAAGTATGACACTATACATTATTGTATAGTATCATCCCTTAAACAAAAATGCTGGCATTATTTTATTAATACAATAACAACCAAAATAAAGAATTAAAATGTGATAAAAGTCAGCAGTATCACATGAGAGGGAGTGCTGTGATACTGTATATACAACGATTCTGTAATCAAGAAATTAAAATAGACTAAGTGATATTTTGTAATATTAAAGTAATATTTATTTTATTAACTAGATCCAGAAGAAGTTACACTTACTTTATAGTGTGTTGCTAGCTAGCTCACATTAATTTGTACATTCCTGTTATAGGTGCTTCTGGTAAAATTGGTGTCCCTTCTTATGTTTCATCTTCATCTGCTGAGCTTTCATATTTACAAGTCAAAATTTATATTCCTGAAAACTATCATTTACCATGCCTTTTGCCATCGTTGATGATGTGGCTAACACTAGTAACTGTATTGAAGTAGGCAATGGAATTTTGCATGGAATTTTATCATGAAATATCAGAGCTCTTGGAACGCCAATCAATCATATTAGTGGTACATCACACACACAATGTAATTTTTGTAATTTTGTTCTCATAGCTTCGGCAATAAAATGCAAAATAATAGTATGTGCTCTTTCAACTGCTGTTTTATAAGCTGCTGAATAATGAGGGTGGAAGCATTTACCGTTAATTTAAACCAAATATGAAATGATTAATTTAATAAATACAATTAGGACTATTCATACCATGATATCAATTTACCGGATGCCTATTAGATCTCTATACGTTTTCAAGGCTTGCCATCTTCTTTCATATCAATGTAGCATCAAATTACTCAATTTTTACTTCTTTTGCCTTTATTTTATATTACATTTAAAACAAGCAAACAAACAAACAAACCAAATCCCTGCCTGCTCATCAATCTGCATCCGTCTTGAGAAAACCTCTCTCAGATGTTTTATCTGGCAAACTCAGCTGAATAAGCTGAATGGGTTCGAAGAATATTCACTTAAGCAAGCGTGCAAACCAACTCTGAATATGTGCAACTGTGCCCACGTACTGTAAATATTGACTTAATGTTTGGATTTAAGTCACCAGCTCTGAATACGACCCTATGATCACAGCTCAGGTTGTATGAATGCTGCTACTATAGATTAGAAATAATAATTGTATGTACATGTACTGTCTGTGGTCTGAGTGCGATTATAGTAATTTGTGATTAAGATGTGACAGATTGGGCACAAATTCTTTTATTAAACTACAACGAGATAAGAGTAGTACATGACAAACACACTGCAGAAAGCTTACCAACACAATTCCATTATAAAAACAGAAGAGTGAGAAAATCTGGATGTAAATGTAAAACCTAATGTATCTTTAAGGTGCACAAGTCAATATTTACAAATACTTTGTAGAAATACTAATTAAAAGTCAAAGGTTTGTAAGAGTAAAAACAAATTCAAATAAAATAATGCAGATGTTTTACACACTGATCTATTAGTTGGGAATCCACTGAATAAACATTATAAAACTCGAAAAAGTGATAAAAGGAGATTCAATTGACTATTCACACCAGTGTGGGGATGAAAATGGAGTTTATGTTTAAATGTTTAAGGCATTCTGAATTTCTTTTAGAATTTTATAATAATATATGTCATATTTTAAACTTTATTCCGCTTTCAAGTGTTTTTGTTTACCATCTTTACACACATTTGAGGAACATGTACCTTTAAGGTAAAACTGTTCATTAAAATTATATCAAATGATTATGTCTTTAAAAGTTTATGTATTACAAATATTGGCACCTCTAGAATTTTTATGTACAAAAAATAAGTGTATTTCCAGCAATAGCCTCACGACAACATCATATTATTTACCCACTCTAAATATATGTGTAGATATATATATATATATCCCATATACAGTACAATTATCATTTGCCAGTAGTCATTGTTCATATTTATTGAGTTTGCCAATACACTCTTTACATATACATTAAATGTGAAACATAACTTCATTTCATTTCATTCCGAAGGAAGATCACTGAAGTGTGAAAAGTCTTCTTCACCTGTTTAATCTTCTCATACTTCATGGCTTGTGTCACTGCGCTCGAGTGCTTATTTTGCTGCGGCTGCACCAAGGTAGAAAGGATTAAAATTAATTTAAATAAACTTTCAAATCACAATGTATGTATGTAAGTATGTTCTCTGTCTAGTTTACAAAGCATCGGCCACAAGTGCTTTCCTGTCCACTAGAGGTCACTAAGATACTTTTAAATGGTCATCCAATATGAAAATCAGAGCTATTACAGCACATACTAGCATGATTAAAATGCTCAATTGTTAACTGATTTAATACGTTAATACAGCATCATAATCACACAATTCTACTTACTGATGGTACACAGTTTGGTACACTAAGAGAAAATTTTTCAGTAAATCTTTCACTAAGAGAAAACAATTTTCAGAGAAAATATGATTGTAAAGTTGTGTTTGTGATGAGTTTAGTCAGTATTTGGACAGTCGCAGGCAAACAAATCAAAGCTGATCACAACCGCACTGTGATTATGTAGTGAACTGCTGCAACTAATCACCGTCTGGCACATTTAATATCCTGAGTCACTGCACAGCTCCAAATAACTGCACTATATTTGTGGCAATTCTGGAGCTATTCACTACTGCAACAATAAGTTAATAGGAACACAAGGACAATGACTGCTGTATTTAAAGTCACAGTGCTTGGTGAAATCCTAGGGGATGGCTTCTCCAATGTTGACGCTATTTTTCTTCCCGGAGTCACAATCGCTGATTAAGGAGAAAACGTTTTCTTTTTACGTCAAAAGTACAATTACGCATAATAAAGTTGTTTTATCAGCTCTAAGTGCAGGAAATGCTACATGTAAACATAGCTCTGATACCAATCCTGTAAAGTCCCCTGTTGAAGACCAGAAATGTGACCAAAGCAGTGCTCTTGGGGATTGGGTGACATTTGAACAGTGCTACACAATAATGCCTCATCACAATAGTTGGTACCTGACTGACAAAGTTATCTATCATCTTGCTCTGGGGTTTATTTTTTCTTTTCTTTTTTTTCTGTTTCATGGGGTTTTTTTGGAGGGTGGCGTGAAGGGGAGAGAGGTAGAGCGATAAACAGCAGGAAACACCTTACCTCACACACTCCCCCACCAGCAACAATGAGTTATTAAAAACTCAGGCTTCCTCTGAGCAGCTGAACATGTTGGACCAGATAAATGGATATACAGGGTAGGATGTGGCCAGAAGAAAGGAGCAATTTAAATCACATTATTCCGTTTCACCATAAATTTACTGAGCATGGATTTGTTTCAACTGGGACTGGGACCAAGTTTGAGTTATTTTAAGTCATGAGTTGTCTGCTTTGAGTCAAGTCTCAAGATCTCGTGCCTACTTTTGAATGCCAATACACTTTTGAGTCTTAAATGAGTTGCTCTGCGAGGACGTGTTACCTATGCAGAGCTGCAGAAGTCTGTATCGCAGTAGACGAGTACCAAGAATGTTAGCATTAGTTTAGAAGTGTTTCCAATCTGATCCATTAAGGACGCTATTCACTTAATTCTTTTTGTTAACTTTTTTCCTTCCTAGGAGTCCCTGAGAAATGTTGAAATAGGACAACAGAGACTTTTAATAAGAGCAATATTAGAGCCAAAGGTATTAAATTGTACAGTACACAAGAATAATATTTTCTTAGGTAGCCATGGCACAGTTGTTTGCTGTAAACTGATTGGTGGAGATAAATGTTAGAATGGTATTCTGTAGCTGAATGCAGGAACAATTAAAGATGATATAAGGTAGTAAACATACCATTCTCCTCCCCTCCTGATTTGACTCCCAAAAGCATCACCCCGTCTTTGTTACTTTCCGACCTTTGGAACGAAGCACTGAGATTTCAGCAGCAACATGGGAAAAATAACAGAAACAGTCAGGACCCCAGTGAAACTATTTTACAATAACGTCAGTGCAAAAATAGTGAATTTGTCTAGACACGCGGCTTAACATAGCTGACATACTGTATAATAGTATGACAACTTTCCAAGCAAGTACTTCTGTAACACTCAAGATAATCTTGGCCATAGAAACAGTTATGTTGAAGGAGAAAAAGGAGCGTTTCTTTCAGACCCATCATACTCACTTCTCTGTTCCAATGTCCATGGTCTCAACTGAGGAAAAACAAATATGAAGGAAAGTCTTAGATTGGTCCAAATGTACAAATCCAAATCAAGTGCAGAATTAAAAAAAATAGTGCTATTAATTAAATGGATTTTGATAGATACCAGGATGATGTTGGGATTTAAAACACTTGAAAATCGTGTACATTCCCACAGCCATGGCTGCAACCACCAATACCAAAAACCAGAGATATCTAAGATCTGTGAAACAATAATATGTGTGAAACTTATTATAAAACAAAACCATCATGAAGTTAGATGTATCTCCCTTTCTTTCAAGGTATCACTCTTTATTAAATTATGCAAATTGCAATCAGAGCTTTCTCCTGGATGTCCTGACCCAAACTAACTAATCACCAACTAATGATTAGCTAATCATGCAACTAATACAGCACTTTCGATATATTGGTCATAGTGACAGCTATTACACTGCAAAAATGACATGTATGCAAGTGCAAATATATTGAATATGGGCAAACTGTTCTCACATTTCCTATTATGAAATTATTATCAAATGAATATAGTATCATTCAGCTTGTTTTCAGATGCTTTTACACATTTCATTTATTCTATTAGCAGGTAACATAGCTTCTTTTTAGAAATAATGTTTCAAATTAAAATAATTATCTGTGAAGAAAATAAGAGTAATTTAATCTTGAATTTAGCAACGGTGTCTAGAAATATGTTTAATATTATATATGTTATATATATATATATATATATATATATATATATATGTGTGTGTGTGTGTGTTTGAAATAATCTTATAATAGAAAATACTAGATAACTTTCACTACATTAATGATGTTTTCACTTGCTTAGATGTCATTTTTGAATGACAAAAATGTGGTTTGTGGACACATTACACTTACATTACAAATGAATGCATTAAGATCTATTTCCAGATGTCGAAATATCCTCAAATTATTTCTGAAATAATAATAAGGTTGCTAAATGTTAGCCTCTTCTTATCTGATTTCTTGATGAATTTAATGGTTAAGCAAAACCACTGGGCCAATCCCAATCCCATTTTTTCAACAGTGTTACTCCCTTTGTGTTTGAAGAAACGTCAATGACAGCTGTACAATTTGAAAATCACAAATATTGATTTCAATTCAAAGAGTTTCTGTGTTGCTATCTGAAAATACGACATGAACACAGTGTCTACTGAAAGCTTTCATTAATGTGTTATTAGCCAACAGACAGACTTACCAACTTTTATAGCTGCAGGTTCAGAATGATGACCTGTGGGAAAAATAATCATCCTCATATCTGCTTAAGGCAGTATTAACATGAGATATGATGCACTTAGTTGTTATTTATTATGTGCTTATTGCTAATTGAGTAAAGGTTAATTACCAGAGTCTCCTCCTTCTACTGCGTTGCTGAAATGTTTTGTAGTAGGTGCAGCACTTGTCTTCTTATCTGAATGATTACACAATTTACAAAATGCAAAAATCAACATGCTGTCAAAGATACCATAAATCACTGGTACTCATTCCGTCTTTTTTCAATCATTAGGACGAACTTTGCATTGTGGTTTAGAATGAACTGAGCTATTCTTCATCAAAACACTCAGGCTATGATTTATCGCACAGCAGCAGTCAAAGAGCTGGACATAACTGACATAAAAGGCAGATCTAAATGCTTAAGTACAAATGCTGAAAATCTTTAGACAAATACGTGTAGTGCGGTTACATAAGCTCTCGACATTTAATCAATTAAACCCATGATTTGTTAGAACCTAGAGAAGAGAGTAAAGCAAAAGCAGTTCTTCTGGAAAGTTCTTCAAAACTGATGGTGAAGCACCTCAGCTTTCTGTCTCATGAAGCTTGTTAAAAATGTAATTTGAAAATTGTTTTTCTAAATCTAAAACATGAGAATGTTTTGGTTTATACATGCCATTCCATAACTTTGATAATTATTGGCCACTAATTTGTGTAAACCAAACAAACAAAAAAAAAAGAAAACCAACAAATATCACTGTGTATCTAAATTGTTATATGTACACACACACACACACACACACACACACTCACACACACACACACACACACAAATTCTAATATTATCATTTCTGTTACCTTGATGTTCACTGCTGTTGGTGGTTTGGGGAATGCTCACTGTAGATATTGTGTTCTGTCGCCCATTGTTCGTAGACATCACTTCTACATGAATATAATTTCATAATACACATCATTCTTTGTGCATTTTTGACTTATGGGCAAACTGTAAACTCTAATTTTCAGTTATAGTGAGACTCACCAGTTGATGGTGAACTAGTGTGGACAGACAATGTTATTGTTGTCTTGTTGGTGGCCTGAGTAGTTTTGTCACTGTGCACTGATGTCATAATGCTGGCTGATACTCCTGAAGAGGCTAACAAATAAAAGACGTCATTCACTTAAAAATGATTATATACAGAATGCCCTTATTAGCAGGCATCCCGAATTTATGTATACATTTCCTGGTTGTGCATTTATAAATTTCATGCCACCTGCTAGGAAAATTACAGGTGTACATTAATGTGCTTCTTCTAACAGATTATTTCTAATTCTTGGTACTCATTTAAAGGGATTTGTATGATGAAAGCTTAAATCATTTAAGCCTAGCAATAGTTTAGTTATTTAACAACAAAGAAAGGTATATAATTTGCCCTGGTGTTATTATGTACAGAGACATTTATTTAACATGTACAAAAGACGACGTCAGTCAGCATCAGATTTTGAGGAAAGGTTGTTTTTTCACGTCTTCTATGGAAGTAAAAGTCTCAGGAGAGGGAAATTTCTGTTTTGCAGCTCAGTACTAAGTTGACAAGCTGCATTTTTGGTTTATAGCTATTATAACGTAAGTGATATAAGAAACTACCTTGCTTAGTGGACATGCCACACCATTAGATAAAAATGTATGGAAACACTTTAATCGCCTGCAGATTGCTTTGGTATAAGAGGATTTTTCTGTTACTAGAAAATGAACGGCATCAGGGTGGTAACAGTAAATCTGCCTTAAGCCAGGGTTCACTGTAAAAAGTGATATTGGGCTTAATTAATAGTTATTAAGTAACTAATAGTAAGCTATAACATAATAAAAAAGACTATGTGCAGTTTGAAATCAAACTGAGCTGAAGTCAACAAATGGGAATGATTTATTAATTGCATTTTACGTAGTTTTGGTTGAATAAAATGTTCTGTGATACAGTGAGTAGAATTTAATCATATTTTATCCGTTAAAGTAAAAGATGCAGAAACTTGATAGATTTTACTCATTTGGGAGTTCTTTAATTTTTATCACCTTCCACTTTTGCCCAATAAATTTGGTGCAAGTACTTCTTTTTGTTGTTTAAAATATTTTACTTATTCAATACATCTTATTCAAAGCTTATGTTATTAAAATCTATTCAATTAGAAATTTTTAAGTAACCACATTTTTTTACAGTGCTCATCACACCACCTGTCTTTTAAAATAAAATATAATTATACATAAAAGGGATAATTGCTTGTAAAAAATGTCACCTTATTTATTTCTTATCTATTTATTTATCAATGGTAGATCTATAGAATCTGTTTTTGTTTTAAGTGCTTTTTTAAGTCGTGGAGTTGCTCACTGTCTCTGTTGTGTTCTTCAGGCACCTGACCTAAATAAATATTCAGTTCATAATATGCATTGTTACTCTACATACATGACTCCTTACAATTCGGTGAAATTGTGTTGCCAAGCTTACAAATAATTAATATCTGCAGTGGTGATGGAAAAGTAAGCAACACACTCTACATTGACTTCATGAACACATTATAAACACATTTCATAAAAATCTCATAAAGAGCTGAAGGCTGTGTGGTGAATCTGTAGTTATAGTGATACTCACTAAATGTCGATGTTGATGTTGCTGTAGGTGTTGTAAGAGACATCATATGATCTGTTCCTTTTATTGCAAAGAAGTTTGGCATTATTCGTTATGCATTTAAGTGGCATCTTAAAACAATTCATTTCCTGGCCTTATGTTTACAAAGAACATGGATTCAGTGGATTTGGATGGAAAGCTCGATGCAGTTACATCTAGTGTTTTCCAAACGGTCATTACAACCAAGAAATGGGATTAATACTAGCAAAACATGCAACAAAACACTGCAGTATATATTCTGTGAGTTCTGCATTCATAACTCATTCATAAGCGTGAATCATGTCTTTTACAATTAACACACAACAAAAGATAGTTTGTGATTGCGTTTTTTCTGGCATTAAAGCATTTTTCTTCATTAAACAGAATTGACATGATCCTAGTGTACACATCCAGGCACATTTCCATACTGACGACAACACATACCGTTTGTTTTATCAGTCGGGGTGGTTGATGGAGTAATGCTTGTTGTGTTTGATGAAGAGCTTGTCTCATTTACCTGAGCATTAACTGAGTGAAGGAATAAACATAGACGCAATAAACATAGGTCCTCTACATACATGAAATCTGACTATTCTCTGAAATACAGAATACTGACAGAAGTGACTGTACATTAAGAGAACCAATTTAACATCCTATTTTGTTTATTCTATGAGCAGATTATAAAGATCACAATGTACACTTTAAATTGATCCTAACTTCAAGATGCTGGACCCTAGTCAGTAAGTGTGAGACTTACCATTTGGTAATTGTGATGAGCTGTTTGAGAAGGTAGGAGACGGGGTAGTAGTTATGACGTTTGAAGCGTCTAACACATTTGCTAAACATTGAGAAAATCCGATGTTAAAATCCATTTGCATATAGTCAAAATAAAAACATTGATAGGAAAGTGATGCTATAATAAAGATTGCAGATTGAAAACAAAAAGGCATCACAAAAATACTAGGAAATACTTTTGTGTGCTTAGACTGAAAAAGCTTATAAGGTACTGGACTTGCGCAAAGCACACTGGGAAATGAATCCATTATATGCTTTCCTAAATAACTGCTAGATATTTCAAGGTAGTTAGAAAGAAAACATTTACTATTCAGTTTTCTTTAAAACCTCCACTTTATTAGGTACACACCCATTTTGTAGATATACAATTACTGAGTGTATCCGTTGCTACGAACAGTTTGTCAGCCCCACCGCTCCCCACAAGACCACTGCTCACCAGATCTTATTTTAATTGTTGTTAAATCTCAGTAGAGCACTGACACTGGCACGATGTAGGGCTCGAGTGCCGTGGTGGTCCCTCTGATAGACAGGGTGGCCGGGTGGAGTCTACAGTCAGGAATTGTATACATACGCAGAGTATCTAGTACTTTGTTGGCACCACTGATGCTATGTAGGACTGAACAATCTGCACGTGATGGTTTGTTAGCTTCATATTCTCTCAGAACAGATGAACATTTTCTCAAAGACATGAAATATGATTAACCAAAGAGCTAACATCACGGATAATCATAATCACCAATCCTGTATTACTCTGACAAACACTTTGGAGATTAATAAACTACATCTATCTATCTATCTATCCATCCATCCATCCATCCATCCATCCATCCATCCATCCATCCATCCATCCATCCATCCA
>JAQQZR010000001.1:13356660-13379336 GCA_030068235.1 Notoglanidium macrostoma
TAAAGAGAAACAACAGTCCATCATTATCCAGTCTCTTTTAAAGTCATAAAAATAAAGACAAACATTGAATTAGAAGGCGTGTCGAAACTTTTGACTGGTAGTGTATATTTAAGCGTATTTGTGTGTGCTTAATGTCCTGCACTCATCACTTACTGTACTGCCAAAAGTTTCCTCTTTGAGGGATCCATAAAGAACATCTATACATTCATCTATTTATCTTTCAATATATCTAAGAAGGTAGAGAGCTAGTAAAGGTAAACTAGGTTAGTTGGAACTGCTGGTAAAGATCAGCTGACTTGCCAATGGTGTTCAATTATGGGCATTCATATCACAATAAAAAAAAAATAAGAAAAATAGTAATTGCTATTCCATACTAGATGCACTACTTGTCCTTGGCATAAACAAACTTTAGCAAAATTCACAAATACTACAATCAATAATGTTTATTTATCTAAAGGAGCCAAAAAAAAAACCATGATCATAATTCAAATATGATTAACTGTTAAGGCCTATTCTGAGTGTCCACAAATGACAAAAATGTTACAAGTGCTATAAAGAGTGTAACAGTGGAATTTCCCTCATCTAGAGGTGTGTTTGAGTGCGTGCATGTCTTACCGTTCTGGAGTTTCTCTCTGCCGCCTGACAGAACACCGCTGGGTAGCATGCCAGTCGGGGTGAGACCTTTCAGAGTCAGAACACTCTCACTCTCCTCTCTGAAATACACACACGATATTACACGCATGTACGCGCATGTTCACGAACACAAACGCGAACACGTCGTATCTTACCGTAGCACCGAGAACACTCTAGCCATCTTCCCAATGGCACGGATCTTATTTCGGATCACTTCTTTGCGTGCAGAGGCTGTAGCACCTACACAAGTGCACAAAAACACAGGGTCACAATGAGGCCACAGCAAAGCCAAGCCATAACTCCGTCAGGTCGTGTTCTTTTCCTCTTCTTTTTCTTCCTGCAAACCATCTTTCACTGCAACCATGGCAAAGCCTCAAATATCTAAAACCGATCAACTATTTAATATGTTCACTTCCACCCTATAGTCCAAAAAGACAAACATCTGCATTAACTGAATCGGGCCCTGAGGTGCATCTACCAAACCAATAAAATGCTTCATTCACAACAGTGCGACTAATTAGCTGTCCTGGCAAAGGTCTGATCAATAAACTAGTCCCCTACAGCATCCTATGGCTCTAGACTTCAGAATGTGAAACACATGCTAAGCATTCAGTTAGCTTGCTATTGATTTCTGCAATCAGGGTTACAGTGAGGCTACTCAAAGCTTCTCACAGACATTATTAATCACACTGTTTTAATCAAGATGCTAGCTTTAGGGAGCTGTGGAAAGGGTTGCTGCACGGAAAAAAAGTGGTGCATACTATCCACTGCTTGACCAGATCTTTCATTAAACCCAACCATGTTGAAACGGTTACTATCTACGCTATATGGCCAAAAGTTTGCGGACACCTCATCATCAGACCCATATGTGCGTTTTGAACATCCTGTTATTGATTCAGTTGTAATAAGCTCCACTCTTCTGGGAATGCTTTCCACTAGATCTCTGAGCGTGGCTGTGGGGATTTGCCCATTCAGCTACAAGAGCATTAGGCACTGATGTCAGGTGAGGGGGTCTGGGGTGCAGTCAGTGTTCCAGTTCATCACAAACGTGTTCAGTGGGTGGAGGTCAGGGCTCTGTGCAGGACACTCAAGTTCTTTCACACCAACTTTAGCAAACCATGTCTTCATGGAGCAGTGTCACGCTGGAACATGACTGAACTTGACCTCTGAGTTTCAGTGAAGGGAATCTTAAAGCTACAGCATATAAAGACACTCTATGGTTCCATGTACCAGCTTTTTGGCAAGAGTTTGGAGAAGAACCATCGACGGGTGTGACGATCAAGTGTCCACATACTTTTGGCCATGCACTGTAAATACTTGGAGCAACTTTAAACTGTCAGAAGGTCATAATAACGTTTGCGGTTTGGTAGGAATACAGGATTTATGATCTATACAAAATTTGCAATATGCTATTTGCTCACATGAGAAGGGTCCCATGTTAGACGTTAATTCATAGTCGAGTGTGCAGCTAAGAAGTGAATACAGCAGTAAATAGGTAACATTAATAGCTTATTAAATGGCCTGGCTCCGGGGCTCTCCTTTGAGAGTTCTGCATGCTCTCCATGTGGGTTTTCTGGTTTCCTCCTGCAAACATGTGGTAGGTGGACTGGCTACACTAAACTGTCCTAAGCGGTCAGTGTGTGTGCTTGGTGCCCTGAGATGCAGTGGTATCCCATCCAGGCTGTGTGTCCCAAGAGACATGGCCGTCTCCATCCTTGTCTTTTGCTAGTAACAATCTAGCTGATCAAATTTGATAAGTGATGTATATTTACACCCCCAAGCAGTACATTGCATAGTCAATACTATAGATGTAACAACCTACTTTGTTTACTATTGATGCTGTGAGCAGCCACTCTGGGTTGAGGAGACCTTCCCAACATTCCTGTGTAGGAATTCGACGTTTCTAGTTGGAAGTGTTTCCCAAGAATTCTGAGTAACAAGCTTTAGTCAAATGCTGAAATCACTGAAGACGAATGAACAAATAGCTCATTTAACTCTATTATGCTATATGTTCCTTAATAACGCTGTAATAATGCTGTTTCTGGAAATGTACGCAAACATCAATGTAGCAATGTTACCAACAATTTTAATGGTCTTGAGACAGTGAATTAGGAGCTGTTTTTTTTTTTTTATACCTGTCATTATTTAGGAGAATCAGGTAAAGCCTACAATAAAAGCTAAGAATACGGCAACACAATATGACAACAATAAGGTACGAACAAGCTGCTGGTGTATTCACTGCTTAGATGCACGTCTTAGCTAGGAATTTGACGAATTTCAAAATCAAATGCACTATAATTTTATCCCACAAGGCTAAATTGCCCTTAAAGTACGGAAAAGCCACTGCTTATTTCTCATCATTACCACTACTGCACGAACAATGCGAGCGATCACTGAACTCCACGCGCCAAGCATTTTCATCCGCAGATAATGAGCTATTTTATAATTTTGTATTTTACCTGTAAGAAATCTTAACAGCAATAAAGAGCTTAAACTTGGTGTTATGCAAACCGTTAGCAAAAGGTACAAACAATAAGCAAGGCTGCACTGTGCACACGGCAAGGCATGTGGGAGGCTGTACCTTTCTTTGGGGCATATATTAGCTGTCCTTCTCAAGAACACCCCCAGAAGAGAACAGAAAAAGAACAGAAGAATGATCAGTGGACGGCTGAGGAATGGGAGAGGGAGAGAAAGAGAGCGAGAGCGCGAGGGGAAGAGACAAGCAAAGAGAATGTGAGTAAGAGAGAGAGGTATAAAGTGAGTGAGGGAGGCAGCAAGAGAGCAAGGGACAAAGAAAGAGTGAGAGAGGAAAAGAGAGGAAGAAAGCCACACCTATGAAGCAAAAGAAAGGAAATGCCTGACTCAATGACTGGGGGGGGAAACCTCATTTGATAAAGCTGGCGGGGAAGTGAAATCACCTACGAAAAACAAAGTGTGCAAACAGGAGGGTGGGAAAGGAGCAAAAAAAAAAAAAAAAAAAAAAAAAAAGCAAGCAGTGGAACAAGGAGTACACAATTTGAGAGGAAGACATTCAAATCTGAAAGAAAAAAGGATCTGAAATGACTAGACTACTGATATTAAACCGGGTCTGTCAGGAGGAGGAAAAGTGAGCGAAAGACGTGACGTTAGTGTTGAAGGAATGGGAACGCAATAGAGGTTGGCCTGCTAGCCTGAAAGCCAATATTCAATAAAATATAAATGTTCAGCTTGAGCAATTTAATTGTCTCTTATGCAAATGAAGCCTCGAGGCCTAGCAGATTCCTCAGCTTGCATTGCATAAAATATGACTCGAGCAGTTCAGCGAACACAAATGCGATGCGAGATGCTGAGGATTGTCGGGTACCATATATTTGGGCTGCTAGACATCCTGTAGCACAGAGAAGGTGCATTTTGTTTTTTCATTTCCTGTTTTGAGGGGCAGAAGCAGCTGGTGCTTTAGATGTACTGGGGTTATGACTTCACAGTGTGCATACATCTCATTAGTCCATCCATCTTATCTATACCGCATATCTGTTAATGGTCGAAGGGAAGCTGCTGAATCCCAGCTGACTTCGGGTGAGAGGCGGGGTACACCCTGGGCAGATTTATCTATCGTAGGGCTCCATTTGTCATCAAGACGAAGGTTTATATTTTGCAGTAAACCACAACGATGAAGCCGTACCATTACGAGCCATGCAGAAGTCATACATAGGTCATCCTCTTGCACCTTTCTATCATATTCTGCTTGTAAATAAACTTTACATTTTCTCTCATCCTCTAATCTGAAAATCTTAAGGAGTTTGCCCAGCTTCAGATATTCTCATCAAATGTTAAGGCTAAGTTTATGGTTGTTGTTTTGAGAAAATGGCTTTTAGGAGTCGTGCCAGTGCTACACGCAGGATTCAGGTCTACATGTGAAAAGAAAAGCGTTCAAACGGCTATATTTTCTGGTTAAACTGACTCGGAGCAGCTGCCAGTTGTGTCGCAGTAGAGAAATCAGATGAGCTCTACAGCGCTTTTTATAACGCACAGAGCTACAGGCAGCGTCCATGTTCACCGCAGACTGTGTACTTGTGAACTTACGAGACGAGATGCTTTTAACCACAGTTAGGCTGAAGCGCTTGCCCGGCCTGCGCTTCACTCAGACCTGTTGTGAGACCTGAAGGCAGTCACACATACTGAATACTCAAGACTGCTTAATCTGGTCTAGTTTCATCTCCTGTTGGGAATCGGGGGAAACTCGACACCAAGCCGTTCCTGTGTAAGTGTATGTGTGTGCGCGCGTTCTCATATGTCGGCTGTAACGGTCTTACCATCAATCTCCTCATCTGTAGTCAGTTCATCATTGGAGCAGATGCTTAGCACATTTACCAACATCTCAGTGACTGAGGGCAAGAACACAGAAAGAGAACGAGAGGAAATCAGACCATTTCTGGAACGTTCTACCATACATGATAAAAATAGTATATGAGGATACTTGAAGACATTCGATGATGCATAGTATGTACACAATATTTCTGGCTGCACCACACTTTTGATGATAATGTTATAGAATAAAACAATCTATACAAAAAGTATAGTTCAACATCTGATCAGTCAGCAACAACACTGTAAGTAAAACTACTGACGACATCAGTATTGACAATTTAACCAAAAAAAATCACAACGTACTGAACGGCACTATAAAAAAAAACCCTCACACTACTTAATGAATGCGGATGTGTGCGCATTCAGGGAGGTTGCAAAAATGTACCTTTCTCGCCAACGAAGGGCAAGGACCAGGTGAAGACATCCATGAAGTTGGGCAGCCAGTAGGGGTGAGGAGAGCAGTTGAACTGCCGAATGTTCATGACGTTATTCTCATATTTCAGCACAGCAGCTAAATGCACACAGAGCAAGAGATGCAAAGTGAAGATTTAGGTGCAAAAGTAACAGACATCATCACCGAACATACAATCTAACGTGAATTATTGGCACCCTTGGCAAATATGGGCAAAATGATTTGATTTAAAACTAAGGAAATATATATATATTTTTCCTTTCACTTCAATGAAAGGTAAGGATTTCAGTGTGAGATTAAACTAATTAACAACAAAGATGGATTTTTAAATCATTACCAAAGATAAGCAATAGTTCTGGAGTGAACTGTATAATTGCTGATACACAATAAGGCAGTGAATATGAGTTAATGTAAAGTGCTAGCCTTCAGAATGGCCCACAGCCAGTACGGTATCTGCTTTGGGCAATCAAGCCCTTAAATGAGTGGTCAGCATACAAATCACAGCTATCTTGCCGAAATCTTATCTGTGTGGCTCAAGGTCACTCTCTGCGTGATATCAGGAGTCGAGTATGCACGGTGACTCCTGCTTGTGTGGCTCACATGCTGAAAGCCGACACTGCTCTTGAGCTCGCAGAGAGGGACTTTCCCTGCCCGGAGTCTCGCTCTTGATTGAGAATAGCAGGCTGTCATGTGGTGCAGAATGCAGGCCAGCTGTCAACTGCAAGCTAGACTTAAAGACCTGAGAGCGTGTCTCTACTTAACCTCCAACTCTGCTTGGACAATGCATAAAATATTAAGTTATACCTGTTACACCACCCAATTCATAATAATATAATGAATACATATTACAATAATTTATATATAATTTCGTAGAATAAGTCAAAATAGTTGACGATTTGATTTGGGATGTATTTCCGGGCACGACCACAAGGTGGCTCCTGTGCCCACTAAAGCACTTAAGTTAAAGAACACTCTAATATTAGAGACTTGGGTATTAGTCAGATTTGCATAGATATTATTTGTATGTACACAAATAAAACATTACAATGACTAACGGGAATGAAAAAGTTAATGCTAATCTACTTTAATTAATTGGCATGAATAATGAATGAATGAAATGCATAAATAAATAAAGATGAAAAACATGCAAATATGCTCTGACAGGCTAATTACTAAATGATCTAACCTGTTTCAAGAATTGTGCCGTTTTAATGAATGTTGGCATAATTCGGAGCCATGAACTCTCAACCAGCCAAGTTATTACATTCCAATTCACGCTGAGGGCACGGTTATCCATCAAAGGAAAACAGTAAAAGCAGTCAACATGGAGTCGAGGCTAAACAGCATGGGCGTGTAAAGGGGAAACCGAGCACTGTGGCAATGGAGAGAATCTGTTGTGCTCTCTCTTTTTCAGTCTGCCTCTCTGCCCCCTCCCTCATTCCAGGACACGGAGTCATCGTAAGTGATGTGGCCGTTCCAAAACCTTCAATCTGAAAACATCGGTCTGTACAGGAAGCACAGGATGACCCCATGACCTGCTATCCGGCAGGTAAACATGCTGTGCTTCAGGAGGCAACACGGCTCATGCTGGAACGTGTGGTATGTGGGAAGAAATCAGGGAATGAGAAATTAACCAATTACCCACCATTATGGAAAAACGTATTAAGAACCCCTCCGTTATTCGTCCATAAACAAATTCCTAAGACGACGACGAGCCGCTGTTCCTGAATCATCTACTCTCTCCTGTGCATTTGTGCTGCTTGAGGCAAAACCTGACTGCGGATCAGTATTCGAGGCATGTCTTATCTGGAATCCCCAACTGCTGTGCCACTGACAGATGGAGGAACCCTCAGTGCTTTAATCAATGCTTGGAACGAGCTCAGCATGCTGGCAGAGACTGTGGCCATTACCCCTGCTGAGTCCTGCTACACTTTCCTCCGCTCGGAGACTAAAACACTGGTAGGCATTCATTAGCAGCATCAGACTAACCAGCACTACCGCTACTTCGCCACTCTTTGTCGTCGGATTTCCTGTGCTTTGTCACGGGTTGCCTTATTGACTCGCTGCACGCAGACGGAGCTACAGCCTGATGGACAGCTGGAGAGTTAGTCTGGCAACCCGGGAGAGTGATGGATAGCGCGGGTGCACCCTCCTACTCTCACTGCTGGGTTTACAGCAGTGCTCTGTGGCTATCAATCTTGACACAGGCCATGACTCTGACTTCACAGTGAGGAGAGAGGATCAATCTCCCATGCATCTATCTACCCCCTGCCCACTGCCTGCTTGATCCAGCTTTAAATGAATGTGCGGAGGTCGTGATGGTGCATGGTGTTATGCATGGAGGGAGAACAGCTCAGTGAAATCATTGCTGTGTTTGCCGACACACGACGCACCTCTGGTCTCATCTGCTTAATGGCAGCTCATTTTAGAGACTCTGGGGCTGTCGGTCCAGAAAAACAAACACCCCCCCTGCGGTAGCGTGTTAATGTAAAAGTAAACACATTACAGCAACAAGCCATCATTAAGAGCCGCTGACGCAAAAACAAGGGATGGCCGTGGCGCTGGAAAGAAAAATTCGGGTGGACTATGCAAGCGTAAATTTGACATGCCACGCTGTTCTGCTGAGACAAAAACGGTGGTTTGACGCACTCAAAAGAACATGAGGTGTTCAGTTTGTACTGAATCAGAATTATATTTACACTGGATAATGTTATTCCTTCAATGAATTCGCAGCAATTTGGTCAAACACGTGTAACTGAAACTATTTTTCTGAAGATAACCTATATTGCCAAAGTTGGTGTGGCAGAACCGGAGTGTCCTGCACGGAGCCCTGACCTCAACCCGACGGAACCCCAGATGTCTTCTGCCAACATCACTTCCTCATCTCACTAATGCTCTTGAGGCTGAATGAGCACAAATCCCCCCAGCCATGTTCCAATATCTAGTGCAAAGCCATCACAGAAGAGTGGCAGTTATTATACCAGCAAAGAGAGTCTAATCTCTATAAACTCGGGATTTTCAATAAGCACATTTAGGTATGAGTGGTCAGGTGTCCACAAACGTTTGGCCATACGGTGTATGTAATGCTCTTCCCCTGCTATAATCGTACCTAGCAATGCATAAAGCAATTCTTCCTTGCTTTTTGACATTTTCTAACAAAGGCTGTCGAACGCTCCATTTTGCCATAGCATCAGAGCTGCCAACTCAATTCCTGATGAGGTTAAATTATTCACATCCAGCTACTAAACTTGGAGGTAATAACGGTTTTCTTTCCTCTCTGGAATGCACAACACAAATATTTTAAGCTCATTACTTTTGCCATGGCAAAGCTCGGATGAAATATTAAAGCTGGAGACAGATTAGTGAGCAGCAAAGCAAAGAACTACAGAAGCTGAGAATAACCAGGCGTGTTTAAACGTTTTCTCCATGCTCCGGGAAAATGAGCAAGTTCTATAATTACTGTGTGGATTAGCAGGTTACCGTTTACCTGTCGATTTCAGAGAGGAAACCAACACAAGAGCTGAAATCAGTGATAAATAGCTGACCCGCACAGCCTCACGAGCCCTGAACACAATTACAGTAGTTACATTAGCCGCGTTCGGGGTGGGGGCGGGAGATGTGAACTCAGCAATGATTGATCCATCTTCACATTTTCATTTGCCAGAAGAAAAGGAAAAAGTGCAGCATGGGTAAAATGACTAAACACCCACTCACTTTCCTTTCTCTTTAATGTAAAAGTGCTGACTAACTGAGCCTGGGTCTGTCCATCTTGCAGCTCAGCAGGACCACAGGATGCCAACCGTAGACTAGCGCCAACTCTCACACACACACACACACACACACACACACACACACACACACACACACACACACACACACACAAGCAATTCTGTTGTCCACGTCTCTTACCTTTATTATTGTAGACATCTAAGTAGTTGGGGGCTGAGAAGATGGTGATGAGCGATGGGAAGCCTGTAGTCTGGCTCTTTCTGTACATGCGATACCTGACAAAGACAAAAGCTCTCAGGTCATGATCATTACCATTCTGGTTACAGAATCCTTAATCGTTTATCCGCGTCTTCTATATTCTCAACAGGTCCGGCTGGATTCAGCTGGTGGGGTTTCTTTTACTGCTCAACTCCCCACTGCTATAATCTATCAGCCTGTGCGACTAAAGGGAGTCCAAACTACTCAGACAATAACTCTGCAATAATCAATAAAACCCCTGCTGCGCAAAGAGCTCAAATTAACTGACTAAAGCACAAGCAGGGCAATTTCATTTGAGCTGGCGTGAGTAAGCAGAATTTCAGACTGCGGCTGAGCTCATATGAAAATTTCTCGGGAGTAAATTGTATGCACTTATTAAGGAGATGAGATTAATTCGCAAGTCAGCCAACTGTACATATCGTAGGGGTATTTACCAAAAACAAATTGTTTGCATTTCAGTTGCTACTCTCTTTTTTTTCTTTTACTGAATAACTTTATCTTTGCTGCACACAGCACAGCAGGAACATTAGGAACATCAATTGATCATTACTTCAGTTAGACGTGTTGTGAAATACACTGAAATCTGAGGTGTTTTAGTGGAGACATTACCCAGCATCCTGTGCTTCGTGGGCCCGGATGACAGATAATAAGTTGTTGTGTTGTAGGAAATCACACACGGCAGGATAACTATAGGGGGAAAAAAAATCAAGAATTTGGTTTCGACGATACAGAATCCCGACGCGGTTCAGCACACTACATACTCAACTCTCTCACAGTGACCATCAAGGAAGGAAATTTTACATTAAAACAGTTCGTGTTTGTGTTTGAGATCAACAGGGGGAAACCTCAACACTCCTGAGATCAATGTTGGAGACTGGAAGCCAAAGCAAACTCAGTCATCCATCCTGAAAGGCTAAACGCGCGTTTTTGGACTTTTCCATACCGCAGCCATCAGCTAACTAGAAAAGGGCACGCTGGAACTTTCCCATGTTTACAACTGCCTTCGGTGATGAATCTACCCTGTGGCATTCTGCAACCACTGAATGAGTTGACAGAACTAAAACAACATCTTATACAAACACAAATGGAGCGCGGTGCCTGCGAATACACTCAGAAAACTCGCTGCTGAGGGAATGAGTTGCCTGGCTATACAAGACAACATGCCGGAAGCCATGAAAATGGTTTAGCGCTTCCTGAAGGTTTGGTGGAATCGAAACTCATTAAAGAATAATGCCGAGCCAAGAGGAAAACAAACCCCAACTGGCAGCGCGGTATTAAAACACGTGCTTCGCTACTTTGGTGAATTAAAAAAACTCCGGACAGAAATGGAAATAGGTGCTTTTGGAGATCTCGCCACATTTGGACAGCTACAAGTCATCTAATTTGGGTTCATTTTGTTTCTTTGGAAATTCATCAGACAAATTCAAAGAAAACAAACCTTATACAAAACGAACTGAGGCTTAGATCATTGCTCTAACAGTAGCTGTAGGTACAACAGGTTGCTAGCAGGTAAAAAGCATGCGTGATGTGATGTGCTGCTACTGAACCTGAACACATTTCATTCTGCATAGTAAATGCTAGGAAGATTTTTTTTTTCTTCCAACCATCTTTCCACCACTCAGCACAGGGCTGGAGGTCAGTTGTGAAAATATTACAATGTTCTTACTAGTGGCCAAAGATCTATAATAGTATAACAGAAAATTTCATGTCCCTTCAATTACACAGAGAATCATGTTTACTGCCGAATTTTTGTTTTTCTTCGGTTGCCTATTGGACAAATAACAAACCCACACTTACATCGCCCTTCAATAATTCAATTTATTGCAGGATATGCTGAAAAATATTAAAAACAACATTAAATGTAGGTTTGCTGGACAGCAGTCCAATATTAAATGAACACTGCGTCATTAGTGGTTATAGGGATAAATGGCTGGTTTTAGTTTTATAAATAAAAAAAACAAACATTACATTTGGCATTGTTTGTGATGGCCACACATACTGCGATCGAAAAAAAACAAAACAAAACAAAAAAAATCTGCTGATGTTTTCCACTCTAGGACCAACATATAAGCCAATCACAACATGCCAGCTGCAATTATAAGTATTAATGAACACGAGGGTCATTGCAATCCATACGGTTAATAATATACTTCCACTGGTTATTTGGTTGATATACACCTCAATATGTTCTAATACTTGGTTATGAGCAATGTCAGAAGAGATTATACCACAGTACGGCTGGATTCTCAAATCTGATTGGTCAGAAGATGATCCATTTTCTATAAAAGCAGCTCTGGCGGTAGTTGCAAATAAAAGGCAAATCAATGCTCTCGCTCATCTCGACAAATAGCATTGCTTTGTTTTATTCTTAAAAGGTCCATTGCGTAGGATTCAACCACCGGAATGCCCCTCCCCCTTTCCCCTCCCGTTCCAAGCATGTGTCAGAACGTACGGTGGCCGTCAGACTTCCTTGCTTTTTCCATTTTTCAAAATTTGGGTTCTCAAAATTGTTAGCCAGCACCAGCAAACACTGATTCCTCTTAATTCTTCTTCCTTTCTTCTTCTGTGTCATTCCGGTGCTTCATTCCAGATTCACGCTGAGGCATGATTAATGACAAAAAAAAACAAAAAAAAAACGGAAGGCGCTCTCTCTCTAGTCCGTCCTGGGCTACTGAAGCGTTGTAATATGGGGGCTCCACAGAGGTGGCCCTGCTCCAAATGTAGATATAAAGGGCTCATTCTAAGCTTAACGTAGAAATGCGTAGTTATAGGGAATTATAAAACATACTTATGAATTCCATAAATATGTTATTGAATATACAGTCCGTTTCTGCAACTAGAGAACCTCAAAATCCTACATAGTGCACCTTTAAATTAAAAAGAGGAAAAAAAAATAAAACCCTCAGGCTGATGAGGGAACGACTATTGCTTTTATAATCTGACGAAAGCTAACTTCTTTTGAGAACTTTCCACATCATTAAATGTAACCATGAAAGAATAAGAAGGATGACGTGATGAACTTCAATCGATGAAAATTGTAATCGCTGTCAAATTGTTGTAGTATAAGAGGAATAAAACACTTCAGGGTGTGCTGTATTACACTAAAATCTTCCAACTGCAGGAAATCCACCTTGCCTCTGGCCGCCTCACACTGATTATTTTTCTATACCAGCATGCCCTGTTGGGTTTTATCCCTTACATATTTAAGCTAATGATCTTTTCGACAGTAGCCTTCAATGCAGCCACAGAGCATGGGCAACAGTGATCAGCTTTCCACATTAATACAAACATATATGAGGACACCGTTTCCTCTGTAACACTTCATCCCATGAATGTAATTCCGGGCTGAGCAATGGAGGTAAGAGTAGACAAGTCATGAAAATGGAGACCACAGAAGAGCTTTCCAGGTGATGAAGAACACTGTGCCGTGTTCACTGTCAAATACAACCATCGTGGACACTGCAACAGAAAAACGCCGAATGCCGTTACACTGTATGTTGATCATGATGATGAACGTATGTAAAAAGTGTTTCATTCTGGTATAAAACTCGTACCTTAAGAAAAATGTCAACGGTTATATGGACCAGATCAGCAGCCAAACCTTGATGTACTGCATGTCGGGCGCAAATTTGAGTAGTGAGCAATTACACGGCTGGTTATGTGTGTAAAAGTTACGAGGACTCGTGGTGGGATGAGACAGGATGTTTGTCCCTGGGAGTGTTGAGAAGAGGCAAAACAGACCTGCTGCTCTGGTGAGGACTCGTAAAGCTACAGCTATGCTGTATGCTTTCAATTACACCCTACTGCTTGAGAAAAGGCACAGAGGCAGAGTGTGTGTGTGTGTGTGTGTGTGTGTAAGACAGAGACATATAGAGCGATAGAGGAAGAGAGAGAGAGATGCAAATGCAGCAGTTGCTTCGGACTACAAATTTAATCGCAGTACTTTCCTGTTATAGTCTATCTGTCCGAGGCTTCATCTGTATTGATGGATTTCCCTGAATGCATTCACTTGCTTTTCCTTTGTAATTTCATAGCGATTTAACACATCTTTACATCCCTGTCCGCCATTGGCACGTGCTACACGTTACATACTTTATCAAACGGTTAAGCTGTCATTGGTGTGGATCACGTGTCTTCAGGCAGGGTTTTCTGATAACCAATTTAACAATGCCAGTCTGATTCGATTTTCCAAACAGGCACATGACATTTTCTAGTCAAAGCCAAAACAGCGCAGATCATAAGTCATGTCATAGCATCCAGGAATCACGGCCTATTGGTGGAAAAACTGAACACGATTCATGCATACGTCCCTTCTGTGAAAATTTAAGAACGTGCAACTCGTCGGAAATGGGGGCGATTTTAACATGCAGGCGTTACGAGGACACAAAAATATTCCCAAGCTCAGAGGTCTATCCTTAACAGACTACATCTAAAAACAGCCTGTGTTACTGCGGGGATCCCAGTGCAGCAGCCGAACTCATGCGGCGTGTAATACCTTCTACTATTCAGAATTTCTGCCACAGTTTTATTGCCGTTATAAGCTCCTGGTGTTCTAAGCATATCTGGAAGTAGCTTGGGGGGGTTAGCTTGGTATATTGCCGGTGATAGAAAAACGAAACTGCTGCTTTGCGGTGTAGGAATTTGTAGGTCAAGTGAAAGCACGGAGGTAAACGTGAAAGAGTGCTCTGATGGTGTTTGTGGTTTCTACTTATACCTACCTGTAGAAGTAAGAGCAGCCTCGCACGGTGTTGTGTGTGAAGTGTTCTTGGGTCTTCTCGTTGCCAAAGTCCTCCAGCGGGTCGGACCACAGCAGGTCACACATTGGGCCGTAAGCGGGAGGCTCCTTGAATCTGTCTAACTGGAGATGGGGAAGACATGCTCAGCTTACAGATGCCCTGGATTTGAAGGCATCCTGATAAGACACCCATAACGGCAAGGCTTACAAGTTCTCTAACCGCGCTCAAACACCAGCCAGAAGCCATCTACTAATAAGTCCTCCGACCTCAGACCTTAGAAATGGTTGCATTCAATTGGAGGGGAGGATAGTACAACTGGAGACTCCAGGCACTTTTATTAAAGTTGACGGAACGGCAGGATTATTAAGCGTCATTAATCTGGTACTTGCTCCGTGTGCGTCATATTACACATGTGGGAAGGAGGAAGGGCCACCGTAAGCTGCAATATTACAGCACTGGCGCGGTTTAATTAAAAAAGGGCTTTGATTTATTCAATGGTGAATGACATAAAAATGAATAATGTATAATAAGAGACTTTCCAGATGAACGCACTGTAACTGTCATCACATGGCCATGTTCTCAGTTCTGCCTGGTGGAAGCGGTGCTGAACACTTTATATCTACAGCAAGAAACCTGGCTGAAGCTTCACTTTTGAGCAAGTACATGCTTTCTGGTACTCATCAATACCAGTAACCCACTTCGCAATAAGCAACCAGGGACATCATGGAACGTTTTATTTAGTGTCTGTTTACGATGCTGCTCACAATAGACTCCTCGTGCTCAGGTTTATTTTTAAGATATGAAACGTGCGACGTGTGGGAGCAATGTGCACGTTGGAGCGCACATGTGCCTCGTTAGAACTGAAGTGCGCGCTCTCTCTCTCGCTCTCACGTGCGACAGTTCCTCTGCATGCTCACTGATCCCGCGCTGCTCAATCGGGTCCTCATGCTACCTATTAAAGCTACTGTTTGAAAGTCATAGGATGTTTTGTCATGTAACCCTGTGCTGTAGGAAGATGCTGTAGCTCCTCCTCTTGATAGTTTCTCAGAGCACAGTACGCGGGCTGCTACGTGCGGCAACGTACACTATACAAGTAAAGGAGTATTGTGTCGGATTGACACCCGTGACCAGTGTCGGTGTCGATGCGTCCCTATTTTTGAGTGGGGTCAAGTGTTGCAATTAAATTAGACAAAATTCAAAGAATAATTGCTTTTAAATGGGCATAGTAATTGCTTTTCTTATCTGTTGAACAGAGCAAAGCTAGTCAAATCATGGGTATGTGTAAGTTCATACATAGTCTCCAAGCTGTCTAATGAGCAGCGATCTGATGACATGAACTGCCCCAGGTTAGAGCTAGTGAGTAGGAATATGCTTTCAAGTAAGAAGGCTCGAGTTCACTGATATTAAGTGATCAAGTCTGTATTTTCAGTTATAGATTTAATACCCGTGCCTGAATTACATAACACACACATCCATTAAACATACTGCACATAACCTCCTGAATTACTGTCCACTTTTCACATGAGCATAAAGTCGTGTTCATGTTTTTTGTAACATTATGTATTTATTAGCAAACTTACCTTTGAACTGCTGATATTAGGTTTTTACAAGTACTGCATTAAACACCATATATTTACCACATCTGAGCAATATTCTTTAAAGCTGCTGGTAATAGCTTGAGTGTGGCAAACATACTTTTCTGATGTCGTCGAGGCTTGTTATTTCAGGGGACAAGCCTCCGTGCACACACAGGAACTGCTGATTCATGAGCGCGGCCAGCGGAAGGCAGTCAAAGGCATCCATACATGCGTCATACACTCGATCCGAATACTTAATTTTACCTGTGAGGGATGGAAAAGAGGGATAAGTGGAGATGGTGCGAAGGAAACAAAGCTGACATTAATATGCGCCAACACGCTGCAGCAGTGTGCTGGCAAAAGTGGGAAGTCTTAAAGTGCCAATTCCTCCCAAAGAATTGGGGGGGGGGGAGAGTAGGAGGTTGACTCTTGCAGGTGTTTCGTTTTCTTTTTTTTTTTTAGATGTTCAATCCAAAAGCAATACGTCTGAAGTCTAACCATCAAAGTGAGCGAGTAGAGAATATGACTTTATGGCCTGAACAGGAAACACTTTCATTTCTCATTTCAGACTTTAAAGAAAGAGACGCTACTGCAATGTATGCATATTAGTTTTTGCTGTTTTCCATTTTTTTCCCCACAGTTATGCCTGTGTAAAGTGGTTTGTAGCGATACTTACATTCCTGCTTAAAGGTGAAATACTCTGTTAAGTGTCTACATTCGTGGTTCCCGCGGAGCAAAAACAGTGTTCTGGGGTAAAGAATTTTTAAGGCCCATAAGTACAGCACACACTGGAAACAGGGGATAAAAAAACACAAAGACAAACATTAGGATGCGTTGATACCGATGGCGGATCTTCAGATGCGATGAAAACGCCTTTATTTCATCTTTAATTCGTAAACGGAACCCTTAAAACCATCCAAATCCGCGTCATATGCAGCCGCAGCTTTCGAACTTGTTGCTCGTGCTGCATGAGCCACGGATTGTCAGGAGATCGCAAGTTCGAGTCCTCAAGCTCAACGGCTTTTCTTGGAATCCACATGGAAAATTAAACATTTATGTAAGCACATACTTGATAAATAAACAACATTTAATCTAGTAAAAAAAAAAAAGAGAGATGGTAGAAACCAAAACCTGTTGTGTATGAAAGCAGACCGTGCTTAATCTAACCCATTACCCATAATGCTCTGTTGGCTACTGAGCAAAAAAAAAAGAAAAAAAAAAAAGCATCAATTAATATTTGACCAGTTTGGGTAATCAGGTTTATTTCTGAACATAAATAATTATCTGAACATAACTTTGTAATATAACTAAGAGGGCAATGGCAGGTGCACCGAAAGTAAATTAGCTTAGTAAAGAAAATGAGGGAAATAAAAGAAGAAGAAGAAGAAGAAGAAGGAAAATTTCAGTATTTTTCCAAAAAAAAAAAAAAAGGGTCATTTTGACCCAGACAGAAAAAGAGGGTTATAGAACAGACCTTCATATAACAGTTAATATAACAGGATTGGTCTTATGCTTTGAAACTGGGTTTAAATGTGACATACTTCAATACTGAAATATCCTCTGTCCACGTAATCGCCCAGGAAAAGGTAGCGTGTGACGGCTGGCGATCCTCCCACCTCGAACAGCTTCATCAAGTCAAAGAACTGCCCATGGATGTCTCCACACACTGGAAAAGAATCCGAGACAGAGAGAGAGAAAAAAAAACGTTCAGACATACGATACCCCACCGACGCACCGTGTATATTGTTAATGTACATCTCAAGTCTATTGAGCATCAGCAACCCCGGCAAGGGAAACATGTGACCCTCTTCTTTTTATGCGCGACGCTCTAGTTCACAATAGCGCGCATATTTCTGACGTCGGGGCTTTGAAGTAGCACACTGACTGAAAGCTTTCCCTCCGTCTTATTACCAAACAATGGAGCCTGAGGCTTTTCATATAAAGAGTGTCACCTGGCCTCTTGTTTAATGAATAATACATGCATCAGTGCTGCTGGCTGAAATGCGCCTTTGTGCTTTAAACAATGTGCACTGAGCAAAGACTCACTTTCATCCAGCATCCCGCTGAGTGATGGCTATTGCCATGCCCTTATATAGTGATAGTGTAAATAGGTATTCGGATGTTTTGTCCTGTAATAAACTGAGTACATGCACTGCCTGAACGCATGAAAACGGAGTTCAGCTCCTAGGCCTTTACTTTATATCGGAGCGGTGCGTTCTGAAATGGTAAAAAGGTGCATAATTATAACAGCGAGCGTACATTAAGCACCAGGAGACTGTGGATTACTCATACTCAAGTAGGAGTATTTAATGTCTGTGTTTAAGGGCAGAAGTGGTAATACGATGGCATTTAACGGAGGTCGAGGCAACTCGTGTATAATCATCTTTCTCTACACCTTTATAAAAAAAATAAATAAAAAAAAAGGTTAAAATCTCGAAGCTGGGCTGTTAGGTCAAATATCGTGCGTGTTCCGTATCCCTCGCTCCACTCGGTTTATAAATAATAAAAGGCCCTGACGGCGTATAAACTGCAGACCTTCACTCTAACGCACTCGCGAGAGAACGTTCATTCGTTCACGTGTTCATTTCCAGCGACTGCTCGGCGTAACCATTGCATGAGAATAATCGTTTACGTATTGCGCGTTCAACCCCGCCTTGTGGCCACTTTCTGTTGCCGTTGTTTGCTGCAAGTCATTAACATGAAAACAAGGCTTTTTAATCTGAAGGACTTCCTTGCTCTTGAAATAGGGCAAATCCTGCATAATGAAGAATCATCAGTGAAATCCTTAAAAATTCACAGCGAATGAATCCAAAGGATCACGCGAGCCGAGAGCAAATGCTTCTTTGTTTGCGAGCGCGTGATCTGCACGGCCTTTGTTCCCATTCAACATCAGAGGTGTACACATGTGTATTGGCCATATGCATCTGTGTCAATCGAGCAACTTGACTAACTTTTATAGCCAAAAATGATGCTGATTTTAGGCAGTGTGCTGCATGTGGAAGCCCTGTTGAATAACGTACACATAACAGGCAGCAGTGACGGTGGTGGAAGAGCTCCAGTGTGGCAGAGCGCACCACAATCTGAGAACTGTGCTGATATCTTCGTCATATCATCCTCCCCATACAAAAGGGGTTAATCATGCTTTTATTAGACACTCGTATGACTTCCATTAAAAACAAATGCTGCGAATCAGCCATTTATAAATGTTCCTTTTATCACCAGCAATCATAAAACCGTTAAAGCTGGACAAACTGAGCACGTCCGACAACACCGTGAGTGACAACGTTCTCATAAGATGCACATTTCCATGGTTACTGCGCTCTGCAAGCTCTGTTACAGTGTCCATTTGAAATGCAAATGCCATTTAGCAACACGGCCCTTCAGCTGCCATAGGAGCCTATCGATATTTTCAGTTTTGCTGTCAAACGTGCGCGCAATAAATGATCCAGGCTCAGGTCTAATAACGCAGCCCGATTCCACTGCAGGCCACGTTTACGCTGGCTTGTTTGTGTCAATCCGGACATCATATTAGTTATTTGCGAGGTATTTCTTATTCATGGAGGCGGAACGAGTCCCATAAACAGACCTTCGAACTTAGCAAGTCACGATTCGCTCTTCAGCATTTTAACTCCCTTACGCAACAGCAAGGTGACGATGGCTGACGCGGCACTCGTGACGGCTGTGAGATCTTACGCCGCATCGCCGAGAAGTTAGTCGATCGTTTTTCATCGTAGCGCAGCTCAGATTCGAATCGCCCGTTTATACCCTGGTCCTGAAGAATCCCCTACGCTCAATACATGTGTTTTCCCTGCTTCACTTCAACCCAGGAAGTGCTGATTACTTGTAGTGAGTGTGTTAGAGCTGGGAAAACACTTAACTATATAGGACCAGTGCGGGGAACCTGTATAACACGGGGGTTGTTTCCTTACATAGGGACTTGTGTGGCAGATGCTCCACATAAACAGATTTTTACAGAGTTCTGAAAGCACTGTCAGAGGTATTATCCTCAAGGCAGAGGGGGGGGGGGGGGAGAAAAAAAGAGAAGGAATGACTGTTATAGCTGTTCGAGCTTACGCTATAACGAGAACTACCTTGTTAAGCTATGAACACACTGGGCTTTACATCACGCCAAGCTGGCGCACAATGTCATGCGTCATCCCTGACATAATAATACACGCTATCCAGCCGAGGTATGTTGGCATGTGGCCAATCACATCCGTATGTGCATTTGAACAAGATTAATCCCTCCTCCTTTGCGGTTATAATAACCTGATCATGGTCAGGATAACGCACCTTACCCGTCTCGTCAGTTTGGAGCTGGACATATACTTCAAAAGAAAAAAAAACCTGACACTTGCTCGTCGGTGCACTTGGCAGGGACCCTGTGCGCATCTCTCTCGACACGGTGCGCCGCTGCTCGGGGTGCAGGACGCTGTAAGGGAGCTGTGAGCAGATGATGCATGACTCCGTGGTACTGCCAGGTCTGAGGACAACTTTTGAAGTGCTGCCTGCTGGTTTGGGCGCATGGGGAAAAAAGTCTACTCCTTGTTCTGATCTCTGTATAAACACTGCATCGCTATAAACGTAGCGCATCGGTGACGATTTTGTCGCTTTACTAACGTTTTAGGAAACATTTACGTTTGAAGCGTTCACGAGACACCCTTGGCTTTATAGTCTCCGTCCTCATGCTAGTAAAATAGGTCAGGGTCTAAGAATAGCTAGGATCATGCTAAAAGCAGAGAAGTTAGAACGTTGAGGAGGTTCATGGCACCACCTGGGTGCACATAATAAGAGAGAGATGAATGTCTTCCTTGCAGCTTGAGAAATAGTGGCTCATGTTGTGTGGGGAAACATGGTGCAGAGCATAAGCATGCTACATATCAGGCATCTCTGTCAAATACCTTACAGATAAACAACAAAAGATGGCGGTGGGGAAACGGACACTAATGCGGCAGAGAAGCGAGAGCAATGTCGGCTGTAGCGTGTGCGTGTTTACCAAAAAATAAATAAATAAATAAATAAATAACAAAGACGGAGTACGGCTGAGTTGTCCCCTGAACATGGTCTGCCTGCTTCTTGTACAAGCGCAAACAAAAAGGAATCAGAAATCAACCTGACATGCAGCGCAATCGCAGACAAGCGGAGGGTTCTGAACAACAGCCGTGGTAGTCAGGAGCACGCTGCAGCAGGTGCACTGAAACCAGGGTTTTCGGCTCAAACGGTGCGTCAAAAGTGGTGTTTTTTTTTTTATTTTATTTTAACGTACTTTTAACAGTGTGAACAGAAATGGGTGAGGAAGAGCGGTGCACAGATTAGCACCTCACCTACGCCACCCCATCACATTCAACACAGCAGCTCGTTAGCAAGCGATTAGTTCGAGACGTCACTTTCCGAGAACCTTGGTCTCGCGTTCGAATTTTCCCGCTGACTACGAACAGGTTTTTACACTTTCGAAATTCATCTGTTTTCTAAAAGTTGTGTTGCAGCTGGACTTGCAGGATTGCCGGTAGCGGTTACCTTTATGGACACTTAAAAAAACCAAAAACAGAATCACACAGGCAACAGTTACACGAGGGAGGGAGGGAGGGAGGGATGAGGACGGCCCCTGCTACTCTGAATAAAGGAGTCTCTTATTTGGAGATGCTTTAAAACCGTGTACATATATTTATCTGCACGTGTCTGTGCGACACACAAAACAGCGGAGTCAAAATGTCTTTTGGAACTGTCCAATTAGCATCTGTTAGACGGGCTGCAGTGGGAAGCAATTACGCCGAGCTCCAAGTCTCTGGAAAAACACACACACACACACACACGTGCAGTAGGCGTACGCTTTATGACGTTTTATTGTAAGAACCTGAACATTTCATTCATCTGGGTAAATGGGTGACCGTCAGATAGTTTCTGCTGTCAACACTCAATGAAACATCCACGCCAGAAAGATGGCCGCGGTTACATCGAGATTTTAGTAGTGCTTATTAGATGAATGCTCAAGTACGACACCATCGTGGTCACCTGCAATTACACTAGCGGCTACCGTCGCTATGGAGACCGCACTTATCGGCATGGAAACAGCCCAGTGATGAGCTCCTCGCTCGCTGCTGTGGAAGTCCATCCCCTCAGGGCTTTTAATGCTTTCTTAAAGCATAGTTAATAAACGTAGGATTAGCGACAATTCAATTATATTGTGCATTACACTTCCTTGGAGTGCGTGCGCAGTGTGTAGAAGGAAAGTCTGAGAGAAACAACATGGAGGTTCGTCACAGCTTTTTGCCTTTAATAAAGAATTTAATTCGCTAGAATTTGCATTGAATGGCGTGAAAAACAACCAACTGACCAGTCAGAACAAGTTGGGCAGGAATTAACACCTTGCTGATGAGATGGCCGGACTGGTTCAAGCTGACAGGAAGGCTACAGTAACATAAACAACTCTCAGCAAGCAGGGTGCACAGAAAGGCACCTCCGAACACACGGGGGCTCGGATACCAATTAGGGAGAAGTTCATATTACTGAACATTCATTCTGCGAGCGCTTAAAGGAGCGCGGTTTTCTTTTGAAAGCTACCTGCTTGCTCTGGAGACCTGTGGAAATGCACCGTTAGTGATCCCTTTACATACGGATTAACCACATGGAAACTGCATCGGGCAATTCCGAAGACACTATTTAAAGATCCTAGGCTGTCGATGAATTGTTGAGGATTGCTTTTGGAATATGGACGGGAATCGAATACGGTGGACTCGCTACTTACCACAGAGGATTCTGGGAAGGGTGACGTGGCCAAATTTAAAAAAAAAACAAAAAAAAAAAACAACAACAACAGAACAGTGTTTGGCATTTATGAGTTGTGCAAGCAGGCAACTCATCGTCAAAAATCTGCAGGGCTCGAGCGCTACCAGGCATGCATGCAGGGAAAGCAAAACTAGGGGGGGGGGGGGGGGGGGGGAAACCCAAACAAAAACCAACCCAAAATGAACCCGGAAAAATGGT
>JAQQZR010000001.1:13445948-13498644 GCA_030068235.1 Notoglanidium macrostoma
AGTCAGCTCTTTGAGTCGGCGCTTATATTCGAACGCTGAGAGACGGCTCACGAGTTGAATTGTTTTGGTTTTTCCCCTGTATTGTTTAACACCAGTGCTGTTACTCTTAATCAAAAAAAGGTTTCCATGGAAACCTCTCTTTAGCATGTGAGCTGTTTATTAGTGTGAACAGGGAGTCGTGTGTGCGAGACAGCAGGACAGGAAGAATCCACCTGCTCGGTGAAAACTGCATGTGTATGGGGAGGTGATCAGTTACCAGGATAAATGGAAATAAATCCCAATGACTCACAGACACAACATTAATGCAGAGATGCGGATGTACATGTAGTGCCTTTGCTGATTCTACACTTAGATTACGTACAATGAAAAGTAGTGCTGCTAAGATTGAGTAAGGTTGCATGGAACAGTTACAGCCATTGTTAAGGAGTTTTGTTAAGTAAAGTTTTGCCTGGTTTAGAACGGAAAATGGCAATGAGCCGTTTGGGAGCCGAAAGACTCGGCTCTTATGGGTGAGCCGAGTCAAATGATTCGACTCGCTGAAAAGAAACGGAATTCCCATCATCACTGAGTGAGTGGACCGAACGCCATTTAATGCCACATAGTAAAGAATGACCAAAATATAACGAATGTCGTTCTGTAATTGCTTCAAAACAGACAGAAAGGGACGGTTTCCAAACAACCCGTTCCACAACCTGTCAAACTGCAGCACGACTAAACTAGCTAGGGGAAAAAGGAAAAAAAACAAACAAAAACAAATGAGTTTGTATTAGTGCTCTGGTCCACCATGCAAGCAAACTGTGGAAGATAAATCTGCATTATCATAGCAGAGCACGAGCTATTGAGCAACACCTTGGGTGTACTGACTTCACACTTCACCGCGCGCTTCGCTAAACAACGTTTATAACGCAAAGTAAACACACGGAAATATTAAACTCCACCAACACGTCGTGACAACAAAACGCTACTGACAATATGGCACAAACACGGAGACATACATGCTGTCATTTTGAGAGATCGAGACGTGCTGCTAACTCGCTAATAACTACCTTTACTTCCTACTTTCACCACTCCAGCCGGCTAACACCCTTTTTTCCCCTCCTTAAGCAGGCAACTGGTCTCTTTAGCAGACCATTAACCGAACAACGACTTTGCCCTGAACGCTGCAGCGTGGAGATCATATTTTTGCACACATTAAAATTTCCACAGTTTGTTTTTTATTATGCACAATAAAAAAAAAAAGGACACCAAGCCCGTGCCATTTTAGCATGGCGCGCTTCATACTTACATTTAATAACTCTATCCGTCGTAGACAACTTCGGATCATCATTCGGTTTATTTTCAGACATTTCCAGTCAAATGTGCGTGCTCGCGCCTCTCTCTCTCGCTCTCTCTCTCGCTCGCGCTCTCTCTCTCTCTGTCTGTCTTTCTGTCTCTGTCTCTCTTTTTTGTTTGTTTTTGGTGTAGTCCTCGCTCAGCAACTCTTCCCCAAAACAGGAGACACTGCAGTGATATCGCTCGCTCCTAGCACTCGCCAGAAATACTTGCAACAGGGTAACAAATATCAGAGCCGTTACTGTAGCTCCGTCTGATTTACAGCTCTACTGTAGCGAGGCTCTCACCTCACCACCAACCTCCCCCTACCCCCCCGCCCCTTCACAACCCGTGCAACCGAACTTACTGGACACGCCCACTGATAGTGTTTCGCTTCTTATTGGTCAAAAATAGCCTCCCGCTCCCCAGTGTCGGCCACTGATTGGTTCTGCGGTGTGTCAATCTCTTTCTCATGTACAATTCAGGGTTAGTGTCGAGGACAGCGGTGTGCGGTTATTAGGGATGGGTGATACCGCTGATTTTCTTTTCGATCCGATACCAAGTAATTCTAAGGCTAAAGCTAGTATATCGATATTGGTAGTGATACTTTGAAAACTCTTCTTGTGTACACTTAATAGGAAATATTTGTGATTTCTTTAATAAAAAATTGGTAAACGTAGACATCAAAAGTTGTTGTTGTTGTGTTGTGTTTTTGAGCATGAAATATTCTTCAAACTATTCTTCTCTGTCATTGTGTGACTGACAATCTGTTTCTCTGCATGCCTTACTATTTTCTTTCTGTTATGCTATGGGGCGGAGCTAGAAGGTGGAGGGAAAAGTAGTTGCTATTCTGAACCTAAACAACAATAAAAAAAATAATAATAATACTAATAAAAATGAATTTAATAAAATCACTACTTAAAGTCAGTACCGGTTACTAACCCTGTACCTGTTGTTACCTCATTTTTTTTCTCAATTCTCAAAATTGAACCATCAGGATTGTAAGTATAGATACTTAGGTATCGATCCACCCATCCTTCGTTAGCGTTGAGAAGAGCAGTGTTTGACTATAGTTCAGCTATGCGCATTTTCATATCTCGCTCATGCTATATGTGTAGACGCTTAAAGGTGGAAATAAGAAAAAAAATGCATATAGTAGACATTTCACCCTAAGGCTGATGATCCATCATTTGAATACTGAACATGACAGTGATTTCTTGCCTTGCTGTATTAAGACTGGTTTAAACTTGTTTTGTTTTTTTCTCCTGTGAAAACAAAAGGAACAGTATTTCATTGTGTCCAATGGATGCCAATTGGAGGGGCAGCAGAAGGCATGCTGGGCTTCCAGTCCTGCACAATTTTCATTCCCTTTCCCAGGAGCAGGTGGTATAAAACATCCAACAGGGCTAAAACCCTCTTACAAAGATAAAATCATCAATATAAGGATTCATTTTGGCATCCACATCAGATTATTGTCTGTGAACAAATGTCTTAAAGTGGCTTTTTTTAACTTATGGCAAGAAAAGGGCACAGAGTGGTATGAAGAAGTTAGGCAGGCGTTGATTACTTTCAAGTCAAGTGTTTTTTATTGCCGTTATTATTGTATATAGCTTGTATACACTGGAACAAAAAGTAATTTCACCAGGACCATAATGCAACAAATAATACGGTGGCATGGTACACAGGCCTACATAAACTGCAGATACATGAGAGTGTGATATGAGTGCAAACAAGACAATAAATACACAGGATAGTGCAGGCCAAGTAGACAGGACAACAGAACAGTGTCCCATACTTTTTCTAGCCTGGAAAGTAGATTTATACAGCCTGTCAGTGACAGACGTGTCAGTCGTATTTAAAGGAAACACAACATGAACCTTGTGTGGGTTCCCCTTTTATATCACCCCCGGCCAACTGTATAAATCAGTAGGCTGCTGAAACATCCCATGTTGCCTATCAAAAGTGTAAAAATGTCACCGAGTAGGGAATAGTGCTTGTGACTATGCAGGGCCCCAAGGTGGAAATGACCCTCGATAGGAAGAAGGGGGAGCATTTGCACAGAGAGCAGACATTTTGCTTACACCCCTGGGTACTGTACACTGAGAACTAGGTTGCATTTTACCATCCAGTGTTCTTAAAAGTTTTATAGTCTACAGTCTGTTAAAGCTCGACTTTACTGAGGCTGTGAAGCTGTCATAAAGACGTATGAGATGGAAATTACATGGTTTATAACAAAGACATACAGAGTTCTCGCTGTCCTTCTGATGATTGACTTGATATAAATGAGTGGGTGCAAACGCATTGAAAGGTCTGACCTTTAAAATTGTCAGTGTCTTACTCTAAATGTAATATGAAGGGAAAGCCAGAGGACATATCCATCTATGAATAATCGATGTGAACTGTAAATATAATTCAGTTTGAGATTTGGGAGTCTATTTTTTTTCCTCAAACATATGGAAGCATGTGTATCACACGCAATCCATTTCATTTCTCCTCAACCAAATCAAATAGTTGTAGCGGTATACAGTGCTGGTCAGAATTATTGGCGCCCACAAATTTCAAGTACATAATTCAGAATTTCTTTATAATGCAAATGAACCAATTTGTATAATCAGAATAATTTAATAAAATGTCAAAGGTTACAGAAAAAAAACTTTCATAATGGTGAAATAATACAACCACAAAATGTACCCTGGACACAATTATTGGCATCCTTCACTAATATTTGCTTGCAGAATCTTTGGCAACAATGTCAGCCTTTAAACATTTCTTGTAGCTTCTTGCACCAACCTCCTGGTAGTTTCTGCAACTCTTTTCCTTTTAACCCATTCACAATGAAAAAATTAGGAGAAAATGACTCAATTCTAGTGCAATTTAACTTGCTAAGATGTCTTTTTTTTTTTTGCAGAGTTATTTTGTGCTTTGGTTCATTATCTGCTGAACGACCCAAGACCTTTACTTGTTTTCTGACACTGGTTATGTAACTGGTAATGATACACCAATGTATCATTTCTTTGATACATTCAATACCTCCAGTACCAAAGGCAGCAAAGCAGCCTCAGAGCATGATGGAACCTCCACCATGTTTTACTGTAGGTATGGTGTTCTTTTCCTTATGCACTTTACTTTGTCAACTATAAACAAACTAGTGAACCGTATTCCCAATGAGCTCTACTTTGTTTTTTCCTGTCCATATGACATTATCCCAGAAAGACTGTGACTTATTTCTGAGAGTTTTTGCAAACATTAGTCTTTTTATTAGGCTTTTTGTGCCATTCTTCCAATAGTGTTGTCCTGCTTGGCCTTCGCTGCTGGAGCCCTACTTGGTTTAATGTGCAGCGTATGGTCTTGCTTGGTGTTTTTTCCACAATCCACACCAACGTTCACAGACTTCTCTCGCTGAGTTTCTTTTTAGAGCCACATCCAGGAAGCATCTTAACAGTTTCATGATTGCAAAACTTTTTGATAACATGAATCGTGGAAACAGGGATGTCAACATCTTTGGCGATAGCCTTTGTAGCCTTTGGAATTGTGATGTTCATTTTTTCTTGTATTTGCCATTGTGGAAATGAACCAGGAAACCATCAGCCCCTTTTTATATAGTAAAACCTTCGTTCATTGGTTTATGTGAACACTGAAAATTAATCACAGCTGAGTCTAATGTGTTTTTTATTTTATTTTGTTCGTGCCAATAATTCTGAACAGGATGTAGTAAGATGGAATTTACTGTTCTCCCTATTTTTCTGATAATTTTATAGTGTGATCCTCTGATTTTAGCAATATACTGAATACCGATGTCATTATGGCAGCTCATAGCTTGTACTTGTTAAGAGGATTGAAATAGAAATAGATTGCATATACTTCTGAAATACATATATGCCTATTTAACAAAAACACTGGAATAAGTGAGCATTTATAATTGAAATATCTGTCATTAGTAACAAGTACTTTTACTCATCTCTGAATTTTGGGAAATTTTTATGAATTGTCATGTAAACGTACATTTAACCTTTTTACAGGTAAACGTTCTGTCAATAAGACCCATGTCTTCTGATTGTGTTCTGTCTTCCTGTCTTCTTATGCAAGAGACAGAGATAAGAAATCCTCAGGTTGTTTTATTAGACCTGGGAAAATGCTGAAACCCAGGGAGGACAAAAAAATGGATCCAGTCTTATTGCAGCCTTTTAGTTGAGTCCTGCTCAAACAGTGCTCTGAAGTCACCACAGACCAAATTACTCACCTGACATTTTAGCAGGGATAAATATTTGCAAGTGAGCAGCAGGGCTGCATTATCACATGCTGCTTTTGGCACAGCGCAAGTCCTACTCTCTGTCAGATGTGCAGACAGATGCTTCACACACGGCGGCTGGAGGCCTGGACGTTAGCCTGTCAGGTTTGTTGAAGTACAGCCACCCCGCAGACATAAAAGAACTTTGAAAACACTGATAATGACATCTCTATCGCGATGCTAGAACTTGTTGTCCTTATGGGCCCTGATGTAATTCGGAGTATCCTTGTTAAACACAGATTTGGTTGTCGTAAATTGTCAAGAAACAGCATCCAGGCTTGGTGTAGAGTAGACCTGGAGTGAGTGTGAGACAATATTCTGGTAGGGAAAACCTTAATGTTTTTTATGGATGCCTACAATATGGGAGCAGTTCTATAAGTTCTAATATATTATAAGGATTTCATCAGTATGATCAAATTCAGATTAGAAATGTTCAAACTCTGCTTCTAACCTAAGGTTTTAAAGCATTAACTACACAGTATGTTTTGAGTATTCCCTTCAGTGATATTAAAATCATATCAAAATATGTGACACAATATAAAATAAGGCTTTTAAACTATGCTTCAGAACTGACATATTATAAAATACTGTATATGGCCAAAAGTATCTGACCAGTCACACTCACATGCACTTGTTGAACATCTCATTCCAGATTTAGTCCCCTCTTTGCTGTGATAATAACCTCCACTTGTCTGGCTGTGGGCATTTGTGCTCATTCAGCCACAAGAGTATTAGTGAGGTCAGGCAGCGATGCTGGGTGAGAAGGCCTGGTGCACAGTGAGTGTTCATATTCGTCCCAGTGGTGTTCAGTGGGGTTGTGGTCAGGGCTCTGTGTAGGCCACTGCAGTTCTACCACACCAACATTTTCAAACCATATATTCATGGATTCACTTGCACAGGATTTTTGTTCAAAATTGGGACAGCTTTGGACCTCTTATAAAGACACACACTATGCAAATAGTTTCGGCCATATAGTGTGGCCTTAACCGAAAGAGAATATGAAAGCATTTCTCTATATTCCATTGCAATATTATTAATGCATCATCATTATCATTATTACCACTATGCCATGATTTATGCTACGATTCACATTTCCATCAAATTATAGAAGCAGATATGTTGCTCTCTGTCCACACACAACAATCTGACCTCTGATTTACACATAATTGTTTTATATTTACCTAAATCCATGTGTTTCCCCTTAAGCCAGGATCAGACTGCATAATATTTTTTATCTTTCACTATGTCTGATCAGGCAATCATAGCAGCATAAATTCTTGGTGTGTCTTGGTCAGGACTGGCAATGCTACAAGTTTGACCCCAAAACAATCATCATTCTCATCCTTGATGTCGTTGGGGAGGAGGGTCAAGAAATTGTCAATCATGGATACAGAAGGAACATTAAGGAACACATTGTAGGAGTTGTCAAACTTGGTGAGGAAATTAAAAAATTCGGACATGCTAGATTTCTTTCGTCTTGGATTATGTCACACTACAAGGCCCGTTCGTTATTCACGGCATTCATATTTGGGCCTGACGCAGGATACTTGTCAGGCGTGACAAATTGTTTGAAAATCGTGATAAATTTGTTTAATTTGATTTCGGCATTAATGTTACCCACTCAATATATAGGCTGTAAGCATATGCACGTGTGTTTTTTCTTGTTTAATTATCTGCCATCTTGTAACTACATAATTTCCTTGGAATCCAAGGCTTTCCTTTGTTCTCAAGATTAAGTAATTCAAGACACACAAGCATCCCGTGGAGATATTTTCTAGGGCCTGCTGTCTTTTTGCAGTAGAATTATAAATTACTGACTGAACTTTAATAGCATGTAATGAAAACAATAGACTCCAGCCTCTAATACTTTGAGGTCTTTCTCTTCAGGACAGCAGTGATAACATAATTTCCCATGTTGTGCTGTTTGGCTACAAACTGCTATGTACTTTATGGAACAACTAATAACCACAGAGCAATGCATGACGCCTGTTAGATCTGCAACCAGTATGCACTACAAATTAAAACGGAGATGCTGAGTCATTATAGGATACGATTTACCATTACCATGTTGTATGCATATCAAGAGTACATGAAGCAAATCCTTTATTTCATATCATACACTGTAACATCAGCACTTAAGTTACTGCAAAAATCCCAGTCCACACCGTTTCCAATCCTAAATTAAAATCAAACCTTTTTTCCGCCATGCTGTCATCTATTTCTCACCGAAGGTCTCTTATCCATCCAATCACAGAAGCATAAACGTCTGGTCCATGATAAAACGGCTGTGAGATTGATCTCCTGTTGAGTCAGCGCTCCACAGCAACAGTAAATATTTCAGCTGAGCGTATTGAGCTATGAGGCAGGAGGTTACACCTAGTAATGCAGAGCCTGCTGAGATTCAGAAAACCAGTAAAGGAGAAATGGTATGAAGTTCAGGCTTACAAGAATTGTAAGTAGGCATGTGCACAGGATGACAGAGGCTTGGTGCTTGTCCCTTGCCTTTTTGCTTTGTTTATCAGAGGCTATTAATTTATGGGCAATTCCATACAAATATTAACATTATTATGGAAAAATAAAATTGTGAGCACAGGAATTAAAATTTATTCATTTATTATACTCATTTAACTCTGACTGATTGTACAGTACCGCTTTCTGGTTCAGACACGTCACACCCATAGCACAAAAATGGCACATTTTTGGCACTGCCAGTTTTTTTTTCTTAATGATGTTTTCCTAAAATCTATACTTCATGTGTTCATTCAACTCTCTTTCATCTAATACATGCAATTCTTTCTTTTTTTTTTATTCAGAGAGTTAATGAAAATGGGTAGTCTCCCACAAAAGTTTGTCCATTTGATGTCAACACCCATGATGCTGATTAAATTGCTATGTATTTGAGCCGTGTAAACACATTATCCAATGTGAGTGCAAATGTCACATCCATAACGCTCGAATTGCCCTTATTTTATACAATTATTAAGTGAGATTTCTCGAGTGTAGCTACATAGCTAGCTAACATTATAAGGCTGGAGCACATTTCAGCTCATCTTGTCACAAGATAACAAGAAAAACAAAACAATAAAAAAAGAAAACATAAGAAGAAAATAAGAACAATAAAAACAATCTTATAACCAGAATGTGATAGATCTTTTAAGATCCCTTTTTGCTGGTACACTGAAAATGTGCCCAGACACCCAATAAATTATTAAGTAGCTAGTAACTTCCTTTGCTAACATTCCACATTCATTTACATCTATCATTCAAATGATATATAAGTCAGGGTGGCTCAGTGGTGCAGTCATTAGCACTACTGCCTCACAGCAATAGGGTTCTGAGTTCAGAACAGTTGGGGACTTTCTGTGCTGAGTTTGCATATTTTCCCTTTGCCTGTATGGGTTTGCTCTGGGCGCTCCGGTTTTCTCCCACAATCCAACTCTAAATTAGATTAACTCTAACTGTCTGTGTCAGCCCTGTGCTAGATTGGCAACCTGCCCAGGGTGTAGCCCACTTCTCACTTCTCAAAGTCAGCTGGGATTTGCCTCCAGGTTCCCTGTAACCCTTAAAGTATAAGTGCTATAGCTAATGGATTGAAGTCTAATTTTGTAGATCTAATTTATTAAACATTTATCCATTTGCTGAGGCAATCAAAATGCAGATATAGAGAGACAGAGTGAAGTGGGGGAAAACAAGTAAGACAAAGGAAGTGATAGAACCTAATGTAGTTCACTAAATTGAAAAAAAGTAGGAGATGAAGCAAAAAAAAATTCAACAACCAAACAACAACAACAAAAAAACAGAGACCGATGTGGAGATCAATAATAATTGATAAAAAGAAAATATTCTACACAAAGGATGAGAAGGCAGAAAGAACAGAAATGGTTACGAAGGGAAGAACTGAGGCATAGAATTAGGAGAAATAAATACGTAATATGTGCAAGATTCAGAGGTCCAAGTACTAAATTACATTTCAAGGCTGAAGAAGCGAGAGAACAGCAAACAAAATTGAAGTATCTGTGCTTTCAGTTGAACGCTATTACAATTTTGCTATCCAACAAAAACAGACTTTGGGCAAATACTGAATAACAGAAATATCAGATGTGATGACGGACAAACTGCTGTTCTGTTGACTGGTGTTCACCTAGATTTTCTGATGTTATAAGGTATTGTGAACTGGGTTGTGTGTGGTAATGTGCCATAGCGATACCATACAAACATATACGGATTATGCCTCAGACTTTGTGACAGTGTGGATGCCCTTTTTTCTTTTGCGCACCTTATGAGAGTGAATCATATCATGATAGTAGCTTACGTTCCTTTTTCACTGACTTGATTGAATTCATTCTGCCCCCCCCAACAGTACAAACAGCTGCCATGTTTTACTTAATCAACTAAAAAATATTTGCATCAGCTTAGATACAAGGACTCCCAATGAGAGGCTTCTGGCTTATTTTGAGAACGAGGTGTCTTATTACTCAGCAGATTTGCAGTGTATGGTGGACATCTTGTGTGCAGGGATTTAAACCATGCACCGTCCTCCTCCCTGCAGAACATTACTTGGCAAGCTTCGAGCCAGCAAAGTGGAGGAAATTGCAGTGTGCAGTTGAAAAGGACTGCTCTAGCAGCTGATGAAAATGCAAATTGCTGGCATGCTGAAGAAGCAAAAAATAAAATGAAATAAAGATCTGCTTATGTGTGCTGGGCCGTATCCTTTAAGGCAGTTATGAATCAGAGTTTTAATGTTCGAACCGAATTTAAATGCAGAATAATGATGCTAGCCACAACTCTTTGAAAATCGCTTTCTGTACTTTAGAGGTATCAAAACCCATATTGTTCATTCCTTCTTCCATCTGCACTAAAGAAGCCTTTATACCACAAAGCTGTTAAATCCTCAATTCTGATTGGTCTAGAGGTGTTGATTAATAAGCAATATCACAAAAGAGGGAGTGCTGTTGTACTGAATAGCAGCACAGCTGTGATTCAGCCGTAGACCGAGTGATGTAGCTAATCACAGCTGTGCAGATATTCAACACAGCAGCACAACCACGAGTGTGATATTACTTTTATACAACAGTTCTATGAACAAGAAATTAGTATCAAGTGACATTTTCGACACAATATGGCCAAATGTAATGTTCGTTTTTTGCTCTGTGAGTGGGAATATAACCTGAAGAAGCCACAATGACTGTGTAGCATGTTGGCTAGTTCTAACTAGCTAGTTCACTTTGATTTGTATGTTCCTGTTAAAGCTGCTTCTGGTAAAATTGCTGTCCCTGATTCCTTTTCATCTTCATCTGATAGGCTTTCAAAAGGTACATTCCTGCCATGTCCGCGGATGATATCACCAACACTAGTAACCGTTTCGAAGTAGGAAGTGGAATTTGTACGTGGATGAGTAGAGTGATATACTCAATGAAACATCCCAGTGCTGTTATCGCAAAATACGAGCTCATAGAATGCTGCTCGACCAATCAAATTAGTGTACTGTGATTAACTCTTGATTAATTTCCTATAACAGTAGCTCAACCGCAAGGCAAATCACAGGTTTATCTTAATGCACTTCTTGTAATGTATTACTGTTTTTATAGTAGGCTATCAACTTATGTATAGATCTGTAAAGTGGACACTGCACCCTAACAGTTTTCTTTTTAGCTGGATAATTTCTGATATATGATTTTCTGTGAGAACATTTTTTAGGATTCTTCACAGTCAGAGCTAAAGCTTTTCCTTAAGGTTTTCATTGGAGAGTATGCGCTTCATGGTTTCTCAGTAACATGACAAGTTGCACTTCTTTTTGGCCTCATTAACACCTAGAGAAAGGGGGAAATAATGCTGGGGAGGAAAGGGCTGCTTACAGAGACTTGTTTGGCAAATTGCTGTGGTATAAAAGGAATGAAATACCCTCCAGGGTATTCAAATGTCATTGTATAATCATGTCTTATATGTTCTATAGATGTTCTGAAGCAGAGCTGATGTAGAATTCCAAACCAGGGCATTGTGATACCTTTAGAGGTACCGAAGACGAAACACACACACACATTTCTCACACAGCTGCAACAGGCTTTTCTATATTAGGTGTTAGAAAGCACTAGAGCACCACAACGGCGTGTCAACCAAGGAGATAGAACAACACTTTCAATGACCACAAGAGAATGGCCTTCAGCCAGAATGTGACAATAGAGACTGTGGGCTTTATTTTTATCCTAACTCTTCTGCAAGTGTCATGAAGCACTTTGATAAGGTCCCTCAGCTGCTGTGCTTTTTATGATGAGTCTATTCATCAGTTCTTTATGACAAGAAAACAAGGTGACATGAAAACAAGAAAATGTGGTGCTTCTGTTCAAAGACAGTTTTTACTTTTAAGCTATTTTGTAACTTTTAACTTGTCTGTCTACTGTACATTTTCAAGAAGTCTTTGGTCGGGTCAGAGAGATTTTTTTTTTATCTTGTCAGTGATCTATTTCTATATAATGGATTATGAAATGATTCACTTAAAATTTATAAGATAAGTCTTCTTAAACGCAGCCTTTCTTACTGTGTATCCTATAATGCACAATAATCTTTCTAATTATAGACTTTAGGTGGTCTAGAAAGCTCTAGAAATGGGTCAACTCACCCAGCTGAAGTTACCTTGATAAAAAGTCCAACTTGATCTGACCAGCTACAAGCTGCCAAAACACAGCTGATCAAACTGGTAGACCATATTTGCCAGCTAGTAAACTATATTCCAGTGTCTTTTTGTTTTTGCCTAAATTAGTCAATAAATATTTGAGTTATGAGAACTGCCTTACTCTTGTTTTTCCTTTTAAAAATGCCCTGTTAATAATGTGGCATTAGTAGTGATAATTAAAATTTTCCTTTCTACCAGCTCTGACAAAATTGTCTACAAGTTATTTTATTATTATTAGTATTTTTTTAATTTCCACACTTTTCCCACTAATTTAGTCACTCTCCCTAATAGCAATTCCACATCATACAACAGATGGAGATCTCCAAGAGATATGAAGCCAGCCAACTGCTGCTCGTGCTTTGTCGTGGGGTGGCATAATGCATTCCTTCACCATTTCCATAAACCGGGAAAGTGTTCTTGAACTGGTTGTGTTCGGGATTTTTTGAACCAGCTAGCGAACCAGCCTACATTTAAACCAGTTTTGAGCAGAACCATTGTAATCAAGGATGCGTCATAAACAGAGTAAACAATAATAGCAAGATGGTGGATTGAATTGATTACCTGCGAGCTTTTTTTCTGTTATTGCAGATATTTGTCTGATTTATCCTTTTCCATTGCATTTTTCATTGCTGTGCTCTGTTTCCAAACTAAATGATACACCCACAGATGTCATCACAGTTCACACTGGAAAAACCAGTTACCTTTTGGTTCCAGCTGGGAACCTACTTCTCAGGTTCCAAACCAATTTATTTTTGGTCAAACTGCTCTGAACCTGTTCCCTGTTGGTGGAAAAGGGGTATGAGTGAGTACGCTATCCCTCCCACATGGTCTAACAGTTTGACCATCTCAGCCTGTGTTTTGGCAGCTGGTCGTTGTTCAGATTAAGATGCATTTTTTCAGCAGGGTATGTACACACAGGTCCTTCAAGTAACTATAAGAACTTGTTCACCATTTGTAGCTGCTTTGGACAACTGAAGTAAATTGTCACTGTTGTAGAATGTGAAATAAATAGGATTTAGGAGAGTTTATCATTATTTAAATGCTGGGAAAGTGCCATTTTTTTGTAATAAAGCAATACGTTTATACAGTTCTGTGCCGGTTCTAATAATAAAAAGCAGTGGTTCACTAACCTCTGCTGAAAAAAAGGCTTGTCATCTGAATTCCACATTAATTACAGGATTCATCCCATATACAGTTTAATACATTACACAGTCCGTGCTTTTGTATTCTTGTATATAAGGGCTGTTATATGTAACGAACTATAAGTAGAACTCAGCATTGAAGCCCATTAGCTCATTAGTGTCAACAGAAAATTCAGCCATTTCCATGACAACACCATGTAGTTACTATACAGTTGCAATACAGCTGTTTAAAATATCTTGACAAAGACATCTCATTTTTTTCTTCTTGTTGTTATAATTCACCCACATTAAAATGTGTAACTATGGTATCACACTCCAGAGCTTTCACTGTTGAACCATCAAATTTTCCCAGACACTTCATCGCGGAATATCTCAGAGAAACACATTCATTTGTTGCTCCTTGAGTTTTTCAAATAATAGCCACGTCTCAAGTCTCTTGATCCAAAGCACATGACTGCAATTTTTACCAGAAGCACCCATTTATCTCACTCTGTTATCCTTTCTTACATCTATCCGCCTTCTTATAGAACATCAATGATTTCTATATTCCTTAGAAGTATCTTACACATTAGCGCATTAAATTTTGTCATGCTCAATCTACTGAATGTAATGGAGTCCAACTGCATATCACCTAAAATATACCCATGGTTTCACTGCTCCTTGAGTTATCAATTTACAGACAATACATTTACTGTACATAAATGATTGAACTGGGAGGCACGGTGGTGCAATGGTTAACACTATTCACTCAATGTGAGTGTGAATGGTTGCCCGTCACTGTGTTAGCCCTACGATAGATTGGTGACCTGCCCAGGGTGTACCCCACCTCTCACCCGAAGTCAGCAAGGATTATCTCCAGCTTCCCTGCGACCCTGATGGATAAGTGGTATAGATAATTGATGGATGGATGATTGAAGTACTGTGTTCTCAATCATTCTAGATTCATAACCCTTTAAGTACTTTGACTATACTTTGACTATTACACTAATATCTATTGTACCTTCATAGTAAGCTACTTACATTCAGCCACATCCAGATGAGTGTTCATGTAGTGTTTTTTGAAGTAATGTGTGGGGACTCAAAAACAAGTTGGCTTACGAATCTAAATCTGATTTAGATTTCTAATTCCGCCAATCAAAAATCCAGGAATATAAAGCTGATGCCAATTATGATGCTAATATGTAGTAAGAAGACTATTGCACAAATTTAACTGAGTCTAACATTTGAGTATTTTGATTAGGTTCATAACATAAAACTGAGGGTCTGTGGAATTTAATTTACAGTTAAAGATATCCCTGGCAGCAAAAAGAATGAGAAACCTTAACCTAATAGGTGAAATTTATATCTAAATGGAATGGTCTATATATATACAGTATATATACATTTTCCCCAAAGTGTTTGATGGTTTAAGTGTTCAGTGTGTTGTAGTATTGTCTACTAGAGTGACTATGCAGTCACACATTTAGGTACAAGTGAGTGCTGTTTTCTTATTCTTCATGACGGTCAGGAAAACAATTTATTTGCACTATGACTGTTCAATTCTTCAAAACATTTTCCACAGCCTTCTTTGGGGATCTTTAAACAGGGGAATTATTTTTATTTATTTAGAACAATTTCATTTCCCTGATGGTGGACAGTGCATAATTTCAACCCATCTGGCAAAAGATTTGAATGCTAGAACTTTTCCAACCTTTTGTTCTTTCCTTAATGGCAACCTTTCCTGCCTGCAGACTCAGCTTCCCACACACTCTCTGAGGGAAGATAAGATTTTAGACAAAAAGGCAGACTAAACAGATGACTGCTACAATATACCTCAAAATATGAACCTTTAGAGATCAGTTTTGGATTTAGAGATCTCTGAACAGCCTGCAGGCTTTTTGAAATCCAATTGATCATATGATTTATGACAACATGAACCACTGATTTATGACTGTATGAACTGCTCTTAGACTTTTCTTGTGTTGTAACCACACAGCTAAGTTGTAACCAATGTTCATTTAGAAACACAAGCTACAACACATGGTAAATTAAGCTCCTTCAATTCCCAAAGCTCCTAATTTGACCCATGCATGAGTAATGTTTGCTGATGATGTATTACGTTGTACTGTTACTATCTTGCTCTACCAGTGGAATCTTATGAGTTTTATCTTATGATCTTATGATGAATCTTATGCTGTCTGTGGGCAGTCATGGCCTAAAGGTTAGAGAAGCAGGTTTGGGACTGAACGGTTGTTGGTTTGATTCCCTAGAGTGGTGGGAGCAATGTGTAGGCGGGGGAAGTGAACAGTGCTTTCCCTCCTCATGGTTGACATGCCCTGGAGCAAGGCACCTAACCCCCAAACTGCTCCCTGCGTGCTGCAGAATGTGGCTGCTCACTTCTCTCTGTGTGTGTGCTGCTTGGATGGGTTAAAGAATTTTACAAAGAAAGAGTTTTCCCCCCTAGGGGAATAATACAGTATCCAAAATCCAAATCCAAATCATTGGAATACCCCTGATTGGTGTAAAGTGACAGTAGCTCTTCTTATGAGCTCAATCCTTATCTTGCACAGGGATGTAGTGCTAAAGAAATATGATTGACAAACCGTAAACTTGATAAGGCACCCAGTCATGTACATCATAATACATAATACAAGATATCATTTAATGGCATCTACAGTATTGTTATTTAATGGGTCAGTTTTTTTCTTGTATCTCATATGATAGTAATGCATTTGGACAGCATATTTACATTGATCACACTAAAATAAATTTCTACAAATAAAACATTTATCACCACTTAAATGTTAATGAAGGTATATCAGAAGGAACTGTAACATGAGTGTCTATATAATAATGTTTATTATCTCTAGTAATATGTGCTTTTTACCATTTTATTTTACATGACAATCAACAAAAGGAAAGTTTGGAGCCTAAGCATCACCTTGTCTTTTTTTCACATTGTCCAAATTTCAGCTTTGCAGTTTTGATTAACCTGTTCCCAATTTAGCTGACAGGAGTGGGACCCAAAGTAGTCTTCTGCTATTATAGCTGATCTGCCTCAATGTTCAATGTGCTATGCATGCTGAATTGCTTTTCTGCTCAGCATGGCTATAAAGAGTAGTTATTTGAGTTACCATAGACTTTCTATCAGTCAAACCAGTCTGGTCATTCTCCTCTGACCTCTCTCACCAGCAAACCAGGTGTTTCCTTTTAAAGAACTGCAGCTCAGTGCATGTTTTTTGTTTTTCACACCATTCTGTGTAAACTCTAGAGACTGCTGTGTGTGAAAATCCCAGGAGATCAGCAGTTCTGAAATACTCAAACTAGCCCATCTGGCAGCAACAACAACCATGATACAGTCAAAATCACTGAGATCACACTTCCCCCATGTGTCAAATAGAATTAACAGGAATACTTTTTCATTGTTTAAGCACATACACTTTGTTATTGAAATGATACTAGGACATCCAGAGCTATTAGTAGCTAGTGGAGTGCCAGGTGCAGGTTGTGCATACAAATAAGATGCAAAACTGAACATAACCACCATGCAAATGACAGCAGAAGAAATTAATGATGCACATCATTAAAAACTGTCTCAGCTTAAAAGATCGGTGTGAAAGTGGGTACCTGACAAAATAAAGTACACATCCAGTAATCATGGATGTGCATCTATGGTGCAGGTTTAAATGATAAACGAAGTTATGGGATTTGTGATTAATATAGACTTATGTGCAGCTTTCTGTGCAACCTTGCTGCACATTTATGTGAAATGCCTTCTATGGTGGCACTCAAGAACAGGTGGCTACACTCTAACACCAGTAAATAAATGCTGTTTCATATTTTAAAATGTATGTAAATACTGTTTCTATGCACATAACCTTCAGCACAGCATGTAAGCACTGTAAAACCATTGTTTTTTTCCCAGTTTTCCAGTTCAGTGAATAGATTTACTGTAAAAGATTTTCCTGTAAATTAAAGGTCCACTATGTAGGATTTAGGGGATCTGTTAGCAGAAATGGAATATAATATTCATAAGTATGCTTCATTAGTGTATAATTTCCACTAACTATGAATCATTGTGCTTTCACAAGTTTAGAATTAGCCCTTTATACTGTATCTACATAGGCTAGAGGTCCACTTCCACGGTGCCCCCATGTTGCGCCGCCAAAGAGGTTTATGGGTTTTTTTTAAGTGGCCGCGTGAATATAGAAGGAAGCACTGGAAGGAAAATGAAGGGTAAAGAAGGACAACAAAGAAGAAAGAAGAGGAATCAGTGTTTGCTTTTGCTGGCTCACAAGTTTGAGAGCCCAAATAAAAAAAAAATGGAGAATCATACTTATTATTTAGCATAATAAAAAGCAAAGGAGTGTGACTGTGAGTCCTTGGAAGTATGCTACAGGCACCTGATGTATGTTCTAATACATGCTTAGAAAGGGAGGGGGCATTCAGTTGGATGCAGTCAACTGAATCCTACAGAGTGGAATTTTAACATCCATCCATCCCTTATCTATACTGCTTATCCATCAGGTTTGATGGGGAAGATGGAGCCAGTCCCAGCTGACTTCGGGTGAGAGGCGGGGTACACCCTGGACAGGTCGCCAATATATCATGGAGCTGACCTTTAACATGCTTATTCTATTGAGAAAAACTTTAAGGTTAAGTGTTCTTACATGTGCCATTTTATTTAAAACTTCACAATCTTATAAGGGTGTTGTCTATTTAATAATAAACATACTCCATTAATTATGTCAGTGTCAGCCTTTACAAAGGACCTTGCTTGACATTTTGCTTTAATCTCATTCATTGAGGCATCCATGTGATACAAATCATTATTATTACATGCTCATAAGGCAGAACAGGCAATTTATTAACACCTAGAAGCCTTCTCTTCTCCCTGATTGGTAGAGAGTGTAAACGTGAGCTTGATTGTGTGACACTCATCAGTGGCAGGACACTGAGTGATAGCTTGAAATAATGAAATAATGAGCTTGCCCTTAAGTGATCTGACATCACTGTCAGGTCAGCCTTTGTTACTAAGGCAATCTCATCTCTTCTTGTAGCATGCCCAGGCTTTCTCTTTCCTCCAGCATTCGACCTATGACCTATGGAGGACATAAAAAAGCCATTTCTCTAATACTGGGTAATAGATGACAATTACAGTGCTTTATTTTTTCAACATGTTTTACCGATAAGTTAGTCTTTACAGATTAAAATCAGCACTCACCATAATTAAAAGTTGTTTCACCTACTGTGTTTTTTGCTGTCTGTACTAAGAAAGGTTTTGTCAGCACAGCAAGCAGCAGTACGTGTGGAAGACTGCAGGAGAGCACCCGGCTAATTAGTTTCGCTTGGCTAATAGGCACATATTTTAAATAGTGACACACATTGATTTTTTTCCCCCCACAGATATTCCTTGGTGGCATTCGGAAATTGATAGAAACAGTGCTCTAATCAGCAATTCACAGTGCGTATGACATGTTCACAAAATCCTCTAATTAAAAATGAACTAAATTAGTGGATAGACATAAATAGTGATGAAATACTAGCTGAATTTTTTTCATATGCTAGCCCTGCGATAGATAGCTGACCCGTCCATGGTGAACCCACCCGAAATGAGCTGGGATTGGCACCAGCTTCCCCATGACCCTGACAAGCAAGCAGTATAATCGATGGCTGGATGCTCCCATATGTCATTTATCATTCAGTTGTCATGAGGTTGCATTTTTGTTTGATCCTATTCTTTGGAGAGTCTTGGAGAAAGCAAAACTGCACTTACTGAAGGAGAGTTGCTTCTTGTTTTGGAGTATTGACCAGGTATGCAAGTGACTTGCCTGGGACCATTTCACTCACTGTCAGGTCTTCAGTCACATGAAAAAAAAGGAGGCAGCACAATATAACTTACACTGCACTGGAACGCACTGATTGATGCATGGTAAGACTGCAAGTACCAAGAGACCAGACTGTTTCTCTCTGACCATATTAGAGGATCTACTTCAAAGCCAGGCCTCGTCAAATGAGCTATGAGATCATTTTGGCCTAATTTGCTGCCTGGTAGTCTTAAATTAATTCACAGCATTCTCAGTCTTTATTTCCAACCAATTTCACCTGAGGAAATGAGAGAAAGTGATGACATGAAAAACTGAGCAACATTTGCAATTAGAGTGGTGGGTGGCCTTCTCTCCAAGGATTTATCTAATGAGCGAAATGGATGGAGTCTAAGCAGGTGTGTCTCTGTGAGAAGAGAGAGAAATGAGTAGAAGTATAGATATGAGGTTTCGTGCTCGGTTCACTAATTACGGTCCATTTGAAGTCAATCACACGTCTATCTCTCCAGCCTGCAGCTTTTCCTGGAATGATTAGAGCCTTGCCCTATCATTGCCAGATCATTTTATTCTATTCATGTATGTCAGTTGCTGGGTAAAATTTCTGTTCATGTTACAAATGTTAAAGTTTTACACAGTGGAAAATCTCAAAGGCTTATATTTTGTTAGTTTCATCATTTTTTTATTTATCAAATACAGAACCAAATGAATAGGCATACTGAATGTGTGTTCAGCAATAGGATAAAATGTTATGCAAAGTATTGCTGTACAATTACTACAACATCACAGTAATATCTCTTGGAATGAACTTTCATAATATTTTAATCACATATAAATATTCAATGACAGCACATTTTAAATAAAGAGACATAGTATGATGTCTCAGACCAAATGAAGTGAATTGTTGACCTAGACCTGACCTAAAGAAATTATTTTCCTGTTTGATTATCTAGCACTTCAGATGGCTTATTTCAAATGATACACTTTGCAATTTCAAGAGGAATGTTTTGAAGACTAATTGCTTGTATATCGCATGCCTCTTAATTATGCAAACAAAAAAAAAGCATAAAACACATTATGAATGGCATATATTATGAAATAATATTAAATAAAGAGCTATCAAGCTATTCCTGCAGATTTTTCAGCTCCACTTTCACGCTGCTAATCTCCCATTCTATCACATCCCAAATGTGTTTTATTGGATTCAGATCCGTTGACTGGGAAGGCCACTGAAGAACACTGAACTCATTGTCATCTTCATGCAACTAGTTTGAATCTACTTTTGGTTTTATGACATGGTGCATTCATTATCATTCTGGAAGTAGCCATGAGATGATAGGTAAATGGTCATCATGAAGGGATGCACATGGTCAGCAACAATACAGAAACAGGCTGTGACATTCAAGCGATGATTGATTGGAATTAACAGGCCCAATGTGTGGCAAGAAAACATTCCCCACACCATTACACCACCTCTACCAGCCTGGACTGTTGACACAAGGCAGGTTGTGTCCATGGATTCTTGCTGTTGGTGCCAAATTATGACCCTACCATCTGTGTGCCTCAGCAAAAATTGAGATTCATCAGATCAGGCTACATTTTTCCAGTCTTCAACTGTCCCGCTTTGTTGAGCCTGTGCCCACTACAGCTCAGCTTTCTGTTTTTGGCTGACAGAATGGGACACCAGTGTGGTCTTCTGCTGTTGTAGCCCAACCTCCTCAAGGTTTGACATGTTGTGCATTCTGAGATACCTTTCTGCTCACCACAGCCTTTCTTGGTTGAATGAGTAGGTGTACAGGTGTTCCCAATAAAGTGCTGTGTGAGTGTGCACTATCAATTCAACAACTGTTTATTTCTCTGGAGTTGTGCCTTCAGCCACATCTCCATACATACAGTACATACAGGGATAAATCTAAATTGAAATCTACATCTGGATATCAGTAAAGGTGCTTTTGACAATGTCCATTGATAAAAAACACTATATAAATAAAATTGAATTGAATTGAATTTATATTCCATCGAAATACTTATTGCGTGACTGGTGATAAAAAAAAAAAATGTTGCTATTTGACAGCTGTAAGCTGATGATTAGTAAATTTTTCCACCATTCTAATTGTTGCACATTATGAGAGCAAAGCATTATCTGCCCAATTTTTCCTGTAATCTGGAAAAAGTTCAATTTTGTCAAAATTTAACTTGGCCCAGATTTGGACTTACTAGGTTCTGCTCCTTCATACTTTCATATTAAAATGATTAAAGTCCATTCTTGGTGATGGAAGAACCCAGTAAGTCAGCTAATCTTGTGCAAACAAGGCTTTCTGATCAGGAAAAACATCACTGTGGCCTCTTCAGATCACGTTACCACATGTCATGGCAGTCTCCATGAATATAGATATATAGTGGATTCTCTGGAGCTTTCTCTCATTTACTGTTCTTAATGTTATTAAATCAATAATTGCGGCCTTATGTTAAAGAAAAGGAACAAAATGGAGTTTGGTGGGTTTTACAAAAGAATTTGTAATTGATAAATTCTGTAATTCTTTGTGATTTACATCAGAATAGATGTTGCTGATCATAATTCATTAGACATTGGTCATGCTTATGCAGTACAGGAAAAATGCTGCTGACATACTACCACATTAAAAAAGTATCGCACAGTCCAAATACCTGAAATAATCTGATCTGATGAAACATAGTAAGTTGTTATGTAACTAAATTAGGCAAGTGAGGGGGGGGAAACAAACTACATTTCAACCATTTTAACTAGCTTAATCCCATTACCAAACAGTTTTCCACAGATTTCTCAACTTTGCCTCCAATGCACTTGCTAGGTTCTTCCAGATTACAGGAGATTTAGCTCCATAAATTTATTATTGCACCTAGTGGTCAAAAATGTTCCAATTTTAATGGAACTACAACAAGTGCTAATAGAGGCCCATTGAGGAAGGAATCCATGCTCACTTTATGAACATTTTCTCTGGAGCAGCAGACAGGACAGGTGAAGAAATGGTTGCCAGGGTTGCAGGTTTTACACCAGATAGCGCTAGTTTAAAAATACTATATGGTTGCCAAGATCTTGTTTTATAGCATATAAGCAGAATGAATTCCAAAACATTACAGTAAGCAATTGTTGCAAATTGTATGTGTCTGTGATGAACTAATTTTTTTGTGAGAAACATATATTATATTGCAAAGAATTGGATAGGGAAAGAGGGGTTATGGAGTGGATAATATCCAAATATCAGACATAAGTGTGCACTATGGTGATATGGACTGAGAAAAAGAACCGCTGAAAACAAGCTGCTAGACTGTATGCTGGATGACTGTATATTGTTGAGTCTCAACTGCCTGTTACTCTAAAAAACCACTCATAACTTATATCATAAGTCAAGTGTAATACCCTCTTGACAGAATTTCATTTGAGGCTATGTCATTATTAGCGTCATCCTACCCTAGTAAAACATATGGTCGCTGCTGATGCTAGCTGTATTGTATTGAGGAACTTGAAACCACTCTTAATCTGGATGAATAAATATTCAGGGTTTTTTTTTTTACCCAAACCCCTGTAAATGATAAGATGTACTAGAAAAAAGCATCACAGCATATAATTCATTATTAAACGGTAGACCGAGTATCACAGGCAATATTTACTTAATAGTGCTTCTGGGAAAAAGGGTCCTGATTGGTTGAATGGAACATATATTTATAATAGAAAGTGGTTAAGCCATGAAATAAATGTACTGTCTGATGCTAAGTGTTTCTAGAATTAACATGTATGCTGGTGTGAAGGTTAAGTGGTACTTACTATATGTTGAAGCAGCCTAGACTGTAGGTCCACTTATGTATCTCAAGGTTACAGACAATGCACATCTTTATCAAAGGCCTCTAAAAACTACCCTGCTGTGGAGCCCAGAGAGTGCACCATGTGGAAATAATAGTCAATTACATACTGTTATGTCTGAGTTTTACATAGCAGACCAAGCTAGTATTACAAAGTACACCTAATGTGAAATGCAAGAGTGCATTTGACGGAAAGTTTGGAGTGCATTTAGTGTACACATTTAGTGTCCAGTGTGTATTAATTATATTTTTAAGCTGAAATACAAATACAATATGCAAAGTACCAGCAAATTTGCATTGATAACATTCCATACTTTTATAAAATTGTAAAGTATGTCTTAGGGAAACCCCAATCTGTTAATTAGAATATATGTAAATGACTTTACTACAGTGCACAATAACATACAAGGTCATAACATACACCTGAGTAGTGAAATGTTCTCTAAAATCAGTAGCCCAATTAATTCAAATGTCATTTATTTCCATGCAACTGTACCATTTTACCATGCTTTTATATCAGACTGGGGTAGTGTTTGTGTGTGTGTGTGTGTGTGTGTGTGTGTGCGTGTTGTGTGCATGCGTGTGTGTGTGCGTGTGCATGTATGTGTGTGTGGATTATAGCTATAAACAGGGAAACTGTGGTCATAACCCGCCTTCACATATCATACATCCCTGTGACGCACTGACTCCCAGTCTGTACCAGATATCAACACAAAGAAACCTGTGTGTGTTCAAACACACCTTCCTGTGTGTAGATCACAGTGCCACTTGCACCCGCCTATACAGAAAGATGAGTAAAACAGGTCAGTTACAACTCTTTTTATTTCTTATAATGTTCACCAATGTTTAAACTACCAACAATGTGTTATTGAAATTTATCTTGTAAACATGTTTTATTATAAAATGAATATGAATGCAGTGTTAGAATTAGTTAATTAGACACAAATTAGGCTATAAGGTCAGATAGTATGAAGGCTTTGCTGATAGTGCGTTGTAGTGAAGTCTTAATGGAGAGCTCTACCTATAAGCGAATACAGCTTCATATGTAATGCAAGCAGTTTAAATGTCCTGGCTGTAAAGTGCATTCTAAAAGCTTGGAGAATAATGGAAATTGACGTAGCAAAATTTTAGAGAGCCTCTCTATCTCATTAACCAATATTTCACTGTTGCCTTTGGCAGTCACCACCTTTCAACTTTACCTGAGCTTTTATCACGATTGCCTATTTTTCATTTCTCCCTCCCAAATCAATAGAGTTTTTATATAAAGCACAGTAGGCCTTTCTGTCTATAATAAAAGAGATTAGGTATTATTTCAGTAGTTGTGGAGCATAAAAGCTTCTGATAAACTAATTAAATCCAAAACTATTATGGAAATTTTGCAGTTAGGGTATAAAATTGGGACAGCAATCAAACTAATCAAACAATGTTTACAGTATTTTAATATATTTTGTTTTATAACCTTTATAAACAGCATTAACATGCTATAGCAAGTTCAACAGTAAGCATACATTTACTCTAGTATCCTATAATATACCTTGAAGTATATAACATACTCTAGTACTCTATAGCAAAACTTTGATCTTTTACTATACTGTACTATAATAATAACTTGAAGTCTACATTTTGTTATAGTATACTATAGCAATATCTTGAAGTATAAAACTTACTATAGTATACTACAACAAAACGTTGAAGTGCATGGACACCTGGCCATCACAACCATATGTGGGCCTTCCTTAAATTTTTGCCTCAAAGTTTGAATCACACAATCTAGAATGTCTTGGTTTGCTGTAGCATTTGCAATTTCCCAAACTACGAGATCCAAACATCTTCTTGCTTGACTTGTGTACAAAGTGAAATGCCCGCTGAGTGCCTGGCCTCCTCGCCCAACATCATTGCCTGACCTTCCAATTGCTGTGAGCACAAACCTCCCTGCACATGTCAAAATGTAGTCGAGATCCTTCTCAGAAGAGTGGAGGTTGTTATAACAGCAAAAGGGGAACTAAATCTGTAATACAATATTCAGCAAGCACATATGGGTGAGATTGTTCAGGTTTCCATATACTTTTGGCCATGCACTGAGCTTATATTGTGGCCCTCACCTCTTGTACTCCAGGCAAAGAGCTGCTGATCATCTTCGAGCAGGAGGCAGAGCAGTGGGCCTCGTATATGCGCTCCATCCTGGTTGGATCTGTTCCAGAGACAGGTATCTATTGCTACAACATTGGTATGGTATCCAGTCGGCGTGACAACTTCCTGGAGCTGAATGGCTATAAGTGCAAACTGCTCATCCTGTCGCGGGGTATGCTAGAAGGCATATGTCAGCTGCGCCGCTTCTTCTTATCACGTGTGCTGAGACCTGAGGCTTGTGTGGTGGTGCTGCTGTGTGGTGTCGAAAGCCTGGAACCCCTGCTAGAAATCATTCCTTTCAAGGGTGAAGAATGCCTTCAGATCTCGTGTGAACAAGATGCGCAGGAGTACCGTTCGGCCGTGCTGGACATAATTTGCAGAGGTGAGTCTAATACAAAAAGTGAGAAAGTTAGAGGAAGGAGGAATTAATGACTCTGGTTCACTGAATCCTTGCTGGAAGGGAGTTTATGATCAATAATGGCAGTTCTTATTGACATAACTAAGGAGTGTTAAAAAGGGTAAGGAAGAAGGGATTGTGATTCTTCAGTATGCCAGAATGATGCATTTTGAAGATGAAAAAGTATTAATGATGATTAGACTTATTGACTTGTCTAAAGCAAGATATATGCAACAAGCATGCTCAGGTGTACAAATAATAGACTTGGAGAGGAAGTCACATTTAATAAAAAACCCAAGTGAATTACTCTAAAGACCCCCAGTAAATTACATTCTTTGCCAGCTGAAGGAAGCATCAGCCTCCAATGCAGAAGTCTGGCTGTGCTAAATAACTTGGCACAGCAGGTTAAGCAGTGCTAGAGGAGCTTAATCAGGTTTATATACTGCCAGCGTGATCGGTGATCCTGAGGACTGTAATTAAGGAGCAGTGTGAGTGGGGAGGGGAGCTGAGAGAGAGAGAGAGATTTTCCACGTTTGAATCTTCATTATTCACACTGAGCTCTGACAAGCCAATTAACATCCCCCACCAATATATCATCCACATGAAAAATACCAGAAATGAGTGTTAAGCAGCACCTGATTATGTGCAAGTGAGCAATATCAAACATTTTCAAAAACTTTAATATAAACGACACAGAGACAATTATCTCTGTATTATAATATACATTTTTGTGTTCTTTAACTTTTTATTTCATCATTGACTGCTTAGGTTTGCTGCTTAGGATGTGCTAAGCAGCAATGCTCATGAACCATAGCAACTGGACATGTTTGCTTCAAAAACAATGGCCCAAGTGTGCAAATAAAGTAAATATGGCATTTACATACTGTTTCATACCTTTAATGAGTACACTTCATCACTGAGTAAATTTCCAGTAACACTGTACTACAAGCTCAACAAATAAGTACATATCAATACCTAATGATTTCATAATGATCAATTTAACATCAGGAAACAATGAAACATATAAATGCAAGATTATTTTTCAATCTAGGTATGTTTGTGTTTGGAAACAATGCAGGCACCCCATTTCTAAACCACTCCCTCTCCTCTACAAACAACCCAAAATTTGTTCTTAATAGCTGCTGTTATATAGTATATGGTATACATAGTCCTTTCCCCATGCTTGAATGGATCAACCTCCTAGGAGATCTGCCATTTTATGACTTCAGACTAATAAAATAATCATATTGTCTCAGGGAAACTTGTTAGGGATGCTAAAATTTATGTGAATTGTTTCATGCTATTCAAATAGTAGACTAAAACCTGAGTTAACCTACATTTTGTACAATAAGACTGTTAATAATGGATGCAGGAAACAAGAGCTTTATTGGTTAAGCCTGCAGACAGACCCAAAATGACAAAAACAAAAAAAAACCTCGGAGAGCAGGCAAAGGTCAGGTGATGTGCAAACAGCCTGAGCTGGGTTAGGCAAAGAGCAATAACTTTAAAGCCAGTGGTGTGGTGTAATTGTGGTGTAATTGAGTCCGGGTGATGATGATCAGTAGTCAGACACCAATTCTGGCGTTGCCATGACAAATACTGGAATCTGTGTTATTAATTAATAATATGCCAATGCTTAGCTTATTACAATCCTTAATGATTATTCATGTATGACTCAGAGATTTTTCCATGCTTCATTATTTCCTGATTTGTGCATATATTAATGTATCATTATACCACATTATACCACAGCACTGTTGAATGTTCAATTCTGATAGAAGGTGTTGATTAATGTTCTGTAACAGCAGCTCTGACAGCTCTTCCAGCTGGAAGGCAAATGCACTTGTTCTAATATGTTATAGTTTCTATAGTAACAAGTTGCACAGGCTCACTATGGTTTATGCTCCACATAAACGGATGAAAAAAATATGGGTAATCTTTGACATGGTGGAAGATTCTGTGAGGAACAAATTATTTAGCATTTTTGGAATAGCTCTGTCTAAAATGCTTTGTAACAGTCAGAGGTAAAGCTGTTCCTTTATGTTTTCAGACATGGGAAAGTCTTCAGGATGAAGGGCTCTATGGTTTTTGGTAACTGACAACCTGATAACAGGAACTAACTTGTTTCATGTTTCACAACATTAAAAATTACTATATTATTCCTTTAATTAATAAAAGTTTGTATTTATTTTCAACTCGGGGTGGTATAAGAGGAATAAAACACTTCAGAAAGTGCTGTAATGGGAACATAATCAACTTCGGGCCAGATTACACTACTTAGTCAATGATTTTGTTCATATAATAGTACCGCCATTTTTATGACTCAAACAAGGTACGTGTTTAGGACAGGAATTATTTGAATCACAATCAAAATGCATGATAAAATAAACAGAAACATATAAAATTCAGCAGTTAACAGGGTAATCCTGCACAGTCTGAGAAAAATAAACTAGGCAGAAATAGGCATAGTCATGAGATATAAGATACAACATTTCAACAATGGAATAAGGTTGTGCATTTAGAGTAACAGATGACAGAAGAACAAACACACACTAAGGTTTATGTACACAAGTCTTAATGAGTGTGTAAATGAGGAGCAGGTGCAGGTAATAATGAGGGAGATGAGATGAACGTGCCTCCTTCCATGATATCCGTATGGTAAATAAAAAAACATCCTATTTTACTTTTTTTCCCCAAGTAAATGTGTACACATTACCTGTGGTTAGCTTTAAAACGCCTTTACAATCCTTTGCAATTCTACTATGCCTTTCAAACACGCTAGTCACTTTAAATCCTTGCCTCTAATATCCCAAAATATTTCACATACCATGGTATTAGCTCAGGACAATAGGAGAGAATGTCAATTTCAATACTGCCCAACCCTTCCCTAAGAAGGTGATATTAAAAAAAGACATTAGAGGTAAGCCAAACAAATAAGTATTGTTTTTTTTTCTTCAAACACCAAATGCACAGTATGTTATTTTATAGACAAAATGGTTCCTTATAGGAAAAATAAAGGTATGGTTATAGTGTTGTGTGCAGAATTGGTTCTCATAGGTACTCTAATATTGTAGCTATTCTCATTGTTTTTCCCTTTTGATTTTCATGCACAGCAGGTCCACCTCTCAGGGAAAGTTAGGACGTAACCATTGTCATTGACATTTCCATTCTCTCCATGTTTTCTTATGCTTTCACACAGTCATTTGGCTGCAAACACACATCGCTCTCTCCTCTCACTTGCTCTCTTTCTCTCCCACACACACACCAAACTCCTCTCATACACTCTCAACAAGTACATGTTCAGGTAACACACACAATACTAGGTCAGGGAAGTCAAACTCAAAGTGCAATTATTAATATGTGGAAAAAAAAAAAAATATATATATATACATGAAACATGGGCATGGGATTTATCATTTTCTGGATTGTAATCGGTGTGTTCAGCTGTCACTGAGCATCGGAATAAATTATATTACAGTGAATTAAGGTAGAATAAAATTTTGCTTATTGAAGACTGACACAGACCTGCTGAAATAATAATGCAAACATGAATTATTCCAATGAAAGTAGAGCAGGGTCCTCAGATGGCAAAATAACACAAATCATCAAATCAAAAATATTGTAATATCATGAAGAAGAAAAAATGCATAAAGAACACACTGACAAAAAAAAAAAATAAAAATAAAACAATACAATAACAAGCATACTGATTCAGTATCAGATCACTTAGATTAAATTATTTATTTTTTGCGTTTCTGCTTCTGCAGCATCTGTAGTACAGTGCTTGCATAAGCTACCCAGTGTAACGTTCACATTTGCCTTACAGTGGATATGCCCATATATGTACCAAATAATGAAGCATGTTGATTAGGTATTATCCTACGCAGTCACTCAACTACGCAGCCTGCTTAGTCCATCAGCTGTCTCTATGAGAACACTGTGTGCTGCTATGATGATTGTTGATGTTGAATCTGACAGCTCATACTATTTCTTCGCAATAACAGTTTTGCTGCTGCTCACTTTGAAGGATTAATACTTCAGGGCAATGATCACTGTGTCTTATTTGCACATAATTAAAAATAAATAAATAAATACAAAAAAACAATATACTAAATGTAGACCACTGGGGACCTTTTGTTTCTACCCTTATCATGTCTCGCATTTCATTAACATAACTAATGCAAATGATGTCCTAGCCTTATTTACATTTTTTTCATTATCATCCAGTTCATTCTTCAACTTTTACTAACCTCTTAATTACCGTTATATTTGACTTTGAATGCTTAAATGCTTGAATTGCTTTTTGCGATTATTTAAAAAATACATATATTAAGCCTATCGGTAGAGATATAGTGTTTATAAAGATCCTGTATATTTATCACTGGTGTGGACTCAGGAAACTATGCCCAGAAGCTGCTATTAAGCATGTGTGTTTGTTCCAGTGGCAAATCAGATGCAAACTCCGAGCCTTCCTTATACGTCAGAACCGCCTTTATCACTCAGTATGCAAATCCTAATCTCCTGATCTCTTTAGCCTTGCTGGGAAAATGGCTTCTCATCAAAATAGGATTTGAAAAGTTACAAGAATTATTGTTAATAGACCAGTCGAGATGAATTAACTATTCAAAAGCAAGATGCAAATTAGTTATTCATTATTTACTGGAACAAACATCTGCTTTAATATGCTGTGAGTAAAGTTTTGGATGCTCGCTTTTATTTGACCTCAGGTGAACAGATATCAGCACTGGACACAAGAACTATTCAGGAACCAAAACTGGACAGAAGACACTCTGCTGGTGCTGCGTTTGCTAAATCCTCTCTGCTAGTCCTGCCCTCGCGTGTTCCTTGTGAGGTGGGCACCAACATTTAACTACATTTCATTAAAAAAAGGATTATTTAATACATTTAAATGGCACTTCTTAATGCAAGGTGTTTTGAGTAGAAACTGAAATGACACAAATGTTTACAGGATGCTTCATGTCATAGGATGTTACAGATGTTACCACAGTGTGAGCATGCATGTTAATGAAGTTGTGAATGTTGATCTGTAAACAACATTGTTACTAGGTGTTAATGATAACCAAATTGATGCTACTGTAAAACAAAAAAAACAAAAAAAAGGCAAGCATGGTATTGTATTTGTTCAGCATTATAGTAGATTTCAACACTTCCAGCTGCACTCCACTAGCTCACAAGCAAACTAATTAGCAATAATTTAATGTAAAATCTACAGATTTTTTCCCTTTTTTACTGTGCATTATCATCCAGCCCCATGGCCTCTAAAAACGTCTATATATTTTATTATAGTCAGCTGATTTTGCCGCTTTCAAATGTCACAGTTGACGTACATTTCTCCTAACAGCACTGCAGGTCTCTGGGATTTCTTCTCAGAGTGACATTAAAGTCTTGTTATAACACATACCATGCTGTTGAATTCTCAGGAGGTGTTGATTAATTTTCCATAACATCAGCATTGACAGTAGTACTGGCTGCAATACAAACCACAAGTTTATATTAATGCGCTCGTTCTAATGAGCTATCGTTCCTGTAGTCACAACTAAACACAGGACTTGTATGGCAGACGCGGCACATACTTGAATAGTAAAGACAAATAAATAAAGATTAATAATAAAGAAATTTTTAAATGTTTGATATGGTGACATTTTCTATGATTTATAGGAAAGAGTTTTTTAGGAAACAGTCAGTGGTAAACTTTTCCACAATGGGAAGTCTTAGGAAAAGGTACAGGGCTTTGGGTTTAACTGTTTATAGCTGCTATAACAGCAGTGATAACAGGAACTAACTTGGTTTATGGGCATTCAAAAAGGCTAATTGTAACTATAAATGGTAAAAAAAAAAAGTATGTTATCCATCCATCCATACCGCTTTATCCGTCTGGGTCGCGGGGAAGCTGGAGCCAATCCCAGCATCTTCGGGCGAGAGGCGGGGTACACCCTGGGCAGGTCGCCAGTCCACCACAGGACCAACACAGACAAACAGCCACTCATGCTCACATTCACACCTATGGGCAATTTAGAGTAGCCAGTTGACCTAATCTACATGTCCTTGGACTGTGGGAGGAAACCGGCGGAAACCCACGCATGCACGGGAAGAACATACAAACTCCACACAGAAAGGCACCCTGGGTGACCCGGGGATTGAACCCAGGGCCTTCTCGCTGTGAGGCGACAGTGCTAACCACCACACCACTGTGCCGCCCAAGTATGTTATATAATTAATTGATACTTTTTAAGGAGGTACGTGACACTAAATGCTTCAATTGGGAACAGCTTTAGTCCTTCTTTCTAATTTGTATTCCTGAATTCCCTGTAAAATGTACTTCAAACAAAAAAGAAGTTCATTTCAGTAATGTAGAAGAAGAAGAAGAAGAAGAAGTGTTGCTGTTAATAAATTTGACCTTGCTTTGACCTTGACCTGGTTTAGATCAGTTCCAAAATTTCATCAGCTCATTTGATAAATCCGTATAAATCCTACAAACGTTCAACCACTCATTCTTGAGCTATCCACCACCTAGTGGTGGTGGTGGCATGAAAATGTAATCATGGGCAAATTGCTGGTATAAGAGAAATAAAACACTTCTAACAAATGAGTCTAGCATTGAATGTGTTCCTATAATTCTGTGTGTAAAGTGTTTTATTACATATAGACACTGATTAACCATTCACAACAGGACAGCCGTTGTGTTTAAACTGTCAGCTGTAATATAATTTTTAACTACAATAACAACCTTAAATGTGTTCAAATTTTTGCAGCTCATACTTTGATCTCCAACTTCACAGAAACCCGGGGAGGTGTTCCTTCTCCTGCGGGAGGCCATGGCCAGTAAAGACATGGAGGTGGAGTTCAGTGGGAGCAAGCAGAAAGTGAGAGTAAAGCCGGTGAACTGGAACGAGAGCACTCTCAGTGTGATTGCTGCAGGTAAATGTTTATCCTCAACTTTTCCACTTTTTCTCTGGAGAATGTAGCCATATTTGGGCTGTGGGGTTAGGTATATAATGAAACACAAAATGTATTCGTAGTAAAATTCAGTTACTTCTTGACGAGCTGTACGGTAAGTACATATAGTAATTCCTATACTGTATGTATACATATTAAAATTGTTTTATTATTATTCATTTCTCTTTATTACAGTCTCTGTGTCCATATAATCACATCTGCAATCTTACATGGCCAATCTTATAGGATATTACACTGTAAAATATTTACTGTTAAACTTACAGCAACTTACTGTCAGTAGAGTTAGCAGTAAAGTATTGTAAATTCAGGGTAAATAATAGTAAAACATTTACAGTAAAAACTGCACTATATTCAGAGTTTATAGCTGTATGTTTTACAATATTTTGCCTTATACAAATTTTCCATATGATTTTCCAGTCATTTTCTGGCTACACATTGCATTTACTGTAAATCCTTATATAAATATAATTACGGTATAAAGGAAATTATGACATTCAAACTCACAACCTTCTAATTTGTAGCTCAAAACCTTAACCATCCTTAACACTAGGAAAAAGGAAACAACAGTACATGCTGTTGGCTTTATAAGCAGAGAAATGTGATGATGCACAAGGCTTGTTCTGGTCAGGATTATGGTAATTGCATGTTACAGAATTGCCTGCTGGAAATGTGGCTGTAACGCTCTACTGTGGAGGTGTAATGAAGGGCAGCACACACCTACACTACTACAACACTATGGGAGAGATTTCCCGCCTGCTCAAACAGACTGCAGACCCGATGAACTTCATGTGTCAGGTAGACAAACAGCTTGAAACACATTAGAAGCTCGATTATGCAAACACCAGGGAAATGATCAGTGCCTGATACAGGTCAAACATGAACTGCAGACACACCAATGGAATCTTTATTTTAAATGGATCGTTATGTTTATTGTATATCCAGGCTATAGCAGATTTGTGTATCTTTGCTTTTATCACATGACCAGATCATTTCCCCCCTGAAATAAGTCTAAAAATAAGTCTAAACTTTTTTGCAATGCCTCTAAATTTAAACAAGTTAGGATATTTCAGGCATTTATGAAAAAACAAGTTAGAAATCATTATGCTTTTCCCTTTTTTTGCCTATTTATTCACGTGTTCTAAATGTACCCTGTTCGATTCAGGCTTTTCGATCATCATCCTCAGAGAGGCTGGATCACATTCTAGCAACATGTGTGTTGAAGAAAATGCCTACCAGAGGTTTCCAAGGACTGCAGTATGATCAAACTCTGACTGGAGGTATGTGATTCTCTGGGTCTTAATTACTGCTATTAGATGATCACAATTCAATTTAACAGAAGCCAGAACTGATTTTTAGATAGAAGCAGGTCTCACTGATCCCTAACCTGCATGTACAGGTACCTGATTTCTCATTCTGTTAATGAATAAATAATAGAGGAACACCATCAGGCTCACAAAGGCACATTAGGTTGAGCACAACTGATATGTTTTTCACAGCAAGGCCCAGAGCACTAAAACACACATTAATACTTACAGTAATGAAATGCTTGTTATTCTCATATCACAACAGGATGAATGATCTCCTAGCTCTCCTTACCTCTGCAGAAAATGATGTTATATATCTATATACATCTCAGACATACAGTGGATATAAAAATTCTACACCCACCTATAAAAATGGCAGGTTTTTTGAGATGGGACAAATGAAACCAAGATCAATCATGTCAAAACTTTTCCCACCCTCAGTGTGAAATTGCAGCATATAAAAATGATGTGAAAAACAATTAGAAACATTTTAGGGGGAAAAAATGAAAATGTTACAATAATATGGCTGCATAACTGGGGATGTAGCTGTGTTATAAAAGAATTCCAAAACGTTAGCTGTACCATGGAACACCGTGAAGGCCTTCAAGTGGAGAAAATGGAGCACCTCAGTGACGTCACCAAGAACAGGATGCCTTCCAAAATTTACAAAACAAGACAAAACTTTCTAGGGAGGCTGGCAAGAGACCTACAGCAACAGTAAAGGAGCTGCAGGGAAATGTACTGATTACTCCATGCATGTAACAACAGTCTCTCGTATTCTTGTCTGGGCTGTGGGGGTGGGGTGGCTATACAAAAGCCCTTTCTCACAAAAAGAGAACAATAATTCTTGAATACATGCTTGATGCAAAAAAGCACATCACCAAAAAAACACCATACCCCAGGTGAAGCATGGTGATGGCTGCTTTTCTTCATACAGAACTGGAGCTTTTATCAAGATGGATGAACTCGTGAATGTCGGTCAGTTTTAATGCAAAACATTCAGACTTCTGCTAGTAAGCCGAAGATGAAAATGAATTTCATCTTTTAGCACAACAATAAGTCAAAGCATACATCTAGATCAAGCCAAGCTAGGGCCCAGCCTAGACTATAAATCTGTGTGGTGACCTGCAGTGGGCTGTGCACAGGAAATGCCCTCACAATTTGACAGATCTAGAATATTTTTTTGCAAGGAAGAGTGGGGAAATATTGCAAAGTTTAGATGTGCCATGCTGATACACTAAAATAGATACTTAAAATGACTGTGATGTAATAAAATTAAAAGGTGCTACAACAAAGTATTAGTTTGGGGGTGTGCAAATTTATTCAGCTTAGTTATTGTAAGGGTTTTTTTTCCTTCTTTTTTGCTAAAATGTTTCTGATTGTTTTTCACTTTATTTGTATACTTTGCAATTTCACATTAATGGTGGGAAAAGATCTTACATGATTTTGTCTTAGTGTTAAAAAGGGGTGTCGGCTTTTTATATCCACTGTATGATAAGGTCAACCATCAAGCCAGACTGGAATTGCTGGTTTGAGATTCAAAGTAAATGCAACAGAGGGCAACATTTCATCTCTTCCAAGTACATCTGAAAAGCAGCTTACTGGCAGTGGTGAAAATGACAAGTTGATCATTTAACAGTTCATCATTTCTGAAGAAACATCAAGATGAAATGAGTTTTACAGAGCGTCCTAGCATGCGCCAGTTACAGAATATTAACTTCATCTAATCCGTTTTTGCTATTTTATCTCGCACCAATTGGTAAAATGGCAAATGAAAGAGGTGATAAACAACATTTTAAAAATATAACTTAACAAACTCCTAATAATCCTTTCTCAGCTTGCTGAGACCAAATCATTGCTGGTGTGTCTGCTGTCGACTGGTCCAAATTACTACAGATTGCTCCTCAGTGATTCATACACCTGTGTCGAATCTATTTCCAGGGAAAGGGCACAAGAGTTGGATGACCCCACATAACCCTATCACTCAAGTCTCCTTTCTCAAATTTTTTTCTTTCTGTTGTCCCCACTTTTGCACAGAAACTGATTGCTCATTTGCCATCTGTATCACTTGCTCTGACCGCCTTTCTCTTTCATTCTAAGCCACTCTTTCTCTTTCACACTCGCACGCACACACTCATAGACACTCACTCACCAGCTCGATGAATATTTAGAGTTCGCTCCACTTTCCCAACAGGGTGTCTGAAAGCAATAACCGTCTACTTAGAGAATGTGTCATTAAATTGACCTTGGGGTCTGCTTCACTGATGTTTATAATGAACATCTCTCTAAGATCTTACTCTGTATTGAAATCTTAGAAGGTAGCTCATAATGTGGTGATGTGTTTTTTTTTTTTTTTTTTTTTTTTTTACAAATCAAAGGGCTATCGCTTAGGCACATCTGAGATTTTTTTTTTTTTTCGAAAATCATGTGCTTCCATTACATGTTTTTTGGTTTGTAATTTCAAATTGAGCAGGTTAATGGAAACACAGCTTTTGATAGATCTTTCTTTGTCCATCATTGTTTAACATTTCAAATTAAAGTCAGCAAAGCTTAGTCTCTAGTTTGATATTCACAATGCATCTTGGTGTTACAACATTAATCTCAGTCTCAATGTTAAAAATCTCTTCCTAATTTAAAGGGATATTATTCACACAAACTTCACCTTAAGCCATCTCCTCTGTGGTGCATACATCTCAGTTGTTCAGCAAACACTAATCTTCATAATGTTCCCATTCACAACTCCATACATTTTAAACTCTGTTGAAATGTTAATTATCTTTTTTTGTCTGACTAATGATTAAAAAAAAAAGAAACAAAAGTGTTCCAATGATCACCTTTCTAGATGTAGTGCAATTAGAATCCATAGAGTTACTATTGCATCTAATGCTTGAAAATTGGAACTATAACAAGTGCTAATAGAGGCCCTCTTGGAAAGGAATCACGCTTCCTGTGCTTGGGAGGGGAGCAGTGGACAGGACAGTTACTGACACGGTTGCCTATTTTGTGTATTTAATTATTTTTTTGTTCAAAATTCAGGTAGTTTAAAAAATAAATTTTCCAAAAATTACTCCATGGCTGCCAAGATCTGATTTATAGCAAACAATTTGAATAAAAATCCCAGATAGCGTGCAGACTATGTGTGTCTGTGATGTACTGATCCATTTCTATTTTAAGATGCAGTGTATTGCAAAAAAGAGAGATTATGGATTGGATCGTATACATACATCAGAAAAGTGTTTGCACCACAGTAACCTTATTTCCTACGCAAAAGCTGAGAAAAGGAAAAAACGTGTCTCCGTTTTCCAATTCCTGAATTTTTTGGGCTAGATTCAGGTGTGGGTTTCGTAATGTAGGTGGCTGGTAATTTTTTTTTTTTTGCCAAAACCTGGCAACCCTTTATAATGATATTAGCTCTTCTGGGTGTGTCCTGCTGGCAATGGGAAACACATCTGCTGTATTGAACACAGTTGGACTAAGGTGCATCTAAAACCTGTATGCTGGATTTGCTGGACTGTATAATTTCAACTCTGAACTGCGTATTACGGGATTACTCTTACAAATTCACTAGATAGTTGCCTATAACATAATCACATACTTTTATTTGACGCTGTGTCGTTATTAATGTTGTCCTGCACCACTAAATTGTGTGAATGCTGCACCTGATCTTCAGTCAGTATTTTAGTGCAAGTTGGTCCTAAATAACCTGGAGCAGTTTAGAAGTTTTACCCTGATTGATGGTGTAATCAGTTCATCAGTAGTCAGGTATTGATCCTGTGACCAACAAATGATTGTCGATATCTGCCTCTGAGCTGTCTTCTGCAAGCAGTGCCGGTCATCACTCATGTTACACGCTGACCATAGCCTACATGAAATGAATTTTATTACTTAGTTCAAAAAGTTCCTTTCCAAAGAGCTTTTTCTAATGCACAGCTAACAAAACCTTAACCAGAATAGGATTTTATACAATAAAGTAAATCTGAATATGAGGTGGTACAAAGCTTACTGCTAAATAATGCATCATTTTTGCCTTTCAAACACCTACACACTGAGTTAGAGCTTAGACTCAGGAGCTAAAGCTGAACTGTAAAGTAAGTGTGCTTGCTTCCAAAGCAATGAGAGTTTATCAATTTTGTGTTTTATTTTTGAATCTGTGTTTGATTCTCCTACCACATGCTTTGTCTTTTTGATACTGCTACTACATGCCTATTTCTGTGTGCTTTCAAATCTGCTCGTGATTTAGATCTCTATGCTTTTAGATGTATTTTTTTTATGAAAAGACTATGCTTTATTTATGGACTTTATTCATTATACAGTATAATAGCATTACACCTGCATTCTCATCTGTAGTATCCCACTCAGAGGACATCCCAACGCTCCTGCACTTTGCAGCGCAGTATGGGCTGAAAGATCTGGCCAGTGTTCTGCTGCAGTGTCCTGGAGCTCAGCAAGCCATGAGAAGCACCAACTGCTCTGGACACACGCCTCTGGCGCTAGCACACGCTAATGGACACCCACAGCTCCACATCCTCCTGCAGGAATCGCTGGTGAGTTCTTGTGCTGGAAATTGAAGCTGTAGGAAACGCCATTTGAGATAGAATTGGCTTTTAATTTATTTTAGATTTCTTCAAAAATTTAATGGTTTTCTAATGATCGCTTTATAGATGGATAGGCGGATAGACACAGTAGATAGATGTGTGTAGCAGAAGGTATGGAAATTACACAAAGTTTCTAAAGAAACGGGATGTTTTAGACAAAAGTTCCTCATCTGTCAGTGCTTCTACGGCTGTAGAAGGGGAAACCATAAATATCTTGTATTCATATTAATTAGTACTACAAACATTATTTAAGGAAGAAGACAAATACCCATTGATATATATGAGGATCTGTCCTGGCATGAATGTGTGTGGTCTAGAAAGGAAGTTTTTGTTTTCTCTGAAACACCAGGGGAAAAAAAAACCCAGGGCTGCTGGGAAAAGAAGTCATTTTTCATTCACCAAAATATAACGCCGAAACAGAAATTTGCAGAACATAACTTTATACAGCTCCTGAACTCCTGCAGTTTCTCGACTGAGCAAGCTAGGGAACTATCTTTTAAAAGATTCCCAATTCCGGGAACTATTGATTATGCAATACTCACAATAGCTGCTTTATAACATCAGATTTACTTTTGCTTTAGGGTCTGTTAGCTTCTTGAATGGTCAGAAAAGTTCATGGACTTTGGCTATCCAAAAATGTACAAAAACAGAAGCAATGTATAGTGTACCTTCTACATGAATCTGTATTTGTATCTGTTTAGAATATATTATTTGTTCATTCTGATTAACGGATTTGTTACATCGACAGTGTGTGCACACAGAATGTGTCTTAGTGCATATTTTTTAAAGTCAATTTAACCTTTAATTTCATTTTATTACTAACAAAATGACTTCATAAAAGAGCTCAAATGGGACAGAGGGACAAAATGACAGGAATGAGAACAAGCTTGTAATAAGCAGACCCTTCTGACCTTAGTCTCCAGGGGTTTATAGCTGCCTGCTTAAAGGCAGCCTTACTAACTTTCAAGCCATTATTTATGGACTTCCTCCCCCATCCTTCAGGCCTCTCAGCAGTTGTAAATATCCAGCTCAGGTGCACTGGGTTCAGCTAGCAACTGCAGTCAAGTCACTGATTTGTTTGAGCATATCTGCAGCCAAAGGGACGGTAATGTGGCCAGAGAAAGCGTCTTTTTTATGTTACCCTTGGGAATGAGGTGAAGAAAGGAATTGTGCTGGATTTATGTCTTTGAATGTCGTTGTGTCTAAGGTTGGTCTTGTGATATACTTGGAGATCAACATGCCAGTAAACCTAGCCTTATATGCTGGAACATTACACTCTGAGGAGAACACGAGAATTCTTCTTCAACAATCCCCATTCACAGTAATGAATTAAAGCACTGGCTAGGCCAATGCAACCATGATGAAACCTCACTGAGAATACATTCTGCTCTGTTTAGGTTTTCATTTCTTATCAAATGTGAACCAATATTAAAACTACAACTCACAGATATTAAAAAAGAGACCCTATAAAAGAAATGTGGTGCTGTTTTCTCATTCACAGTGGTGGATTATTGTGAGTGCTGGGAGGGTCTGAGAAAGGGGTTTGGAGAATGTTAATTACAAGATTATGCTATAATTATTTTTTTGAATGGATGAAAGTCTGTTTGCGTTACGATCTCCAGTAACACCCAGATGAAAGCACAGAGGAGGCTTCAGTATGCTGCATTTATTCACTAATGGTAAGCAATTAACAGGTATCAATCAATGTATCAGTGAATTCATTAGCCAGGTTCCGAGGAACCAAGTGTTCTGCTGCTTTTCATAATAGTCTCATTAAAAACAGCGTAGTACAAACTTGTGTGCAACAAATCCACCTCATTGTAATGATTATAAAGGCCCAAGGGTATTATAGTAGTAAATTGTTTGATACATTTGTGCTTGGGCAAAAATTAATAGCTAGTCTTTTATGAGATTATGAGAGCAGCCATGCCCGATGTATTATTGAGTGACTTAGTACATACATACTGTACATAATTGTGCATCATCACCAAACATACCAAACACCAGGGCAGTGGTAGATAAACAGTTAAGGCTCTGGGTTACTAAAGGCTACAAAGTGTTGTCCTGTGCATGATTCACATCGTAGTAAACTGATTTTAAATATCACAGGTGATATGGTTTTCTTCAGGACTCTAGGGTCTTGTTTTCCCGCAGCACTGTTGAATTGTCGAGTCTTATTGGATCTGATTGATAAGAAGCTGTTGAATAATTTAATAAAATAAAGTACACCTCTGACAGTAATACTGGCTGCAATTAAAATCACAGGTTAATATCAATGCACTCAATCTAATATAATTTCTATAGTGACTATAGTAGCTAATTTCTACAGTAACAGCAAATTCACAGGAACTTGTATGGTGGATGCTTAAAAATAATCTAAGCAAACAGAAATTTATAATCACTGATAGGGTGAAGCGTTCTTGAAAGGTGTCTCGAGTGTCAGTGCTTTATAACTGCCAGTAAGTCTTCCGCTGTGAGCGATTGTGCTCCGTAACATCACAAGCTATTTTTTTAATAACAGAAAATAGCTTATCTCACAGATGTTACTACTGTAAACGTAACTATAAATGATTTAAATGTATGTCATTCATTAGTTCATAGCCAGTTGTAATCATTGGTATAGTTTAACCAGAATAAGACATGCAGTTAGAGCAAAATAATCAAGGGTGGTAACAGATCACACCACATCATTGATTACTTTCCAATAGCTAGATGCCTCGCTGTCTTTTATTCCTTATCTGATACACTTTAATGCGAATTCTAAAGACAAGTTACCATGCAGTAATCATTGAGTTAAGATTTAGCAGGTAGTTTATACTGCAGTTAACAGACTTAAGCCTAGTCTTGGAAACTAATTTCCACTGGAGAATCATCATTGATTCCATAGTTTAAGACTAGACTCTTTGCTATGGAAATCCTTCTGAGGGATGTGTTCTCTAGTAATACACTTTTGTTCACCACAGTTTTTACTCAGAACAGAAATATGAATATCTGTAAAAGATCAGTGTGCTGAGATGTGTGTGAGTGTGCTGTCTCTGCTCCTCAATCCAAAACAGGGCAGAATTTGTTCCAGACGTACTGACTCAGGCTTAATTACAAGACATTACAGATGAAGCGTAATTTCGTTTGATTTCTCAGGTGGTTTGACTCTCAACCCCACTTTTAGCTCTTTTGCTGTACATTGTTTAAAATGCACAAGTCTGTACTTTCCGCCGAAGTGCAACAATTTGTTCAAATCAAACTGTATGATGTAGTAGGAAAAATGTCCTGCGATCCACCTGACAGATTTGTAAGCCTTTTGAGGGCTATGAGAATGCAAAAAAGGCAATTAGGAATGAATGCTGATGACTGTGTAGCTGGCTTTCCTTCATAACTATTGAAACAAAATCTTTTCATAAATTATGCATTACTATTGAGGCTTTTCCATACAAATTAGTATTCTAAAAATTGAGAACATTTATATGGTTAAGCAAATGTGCCAGAATGTTTTGTTAACATATAAAATTCACCCAAACCATACCTCTACCTTCTATTACACAATGTGATTTATCACCTTAAAACTTGCATGTCCGCAGAGCATAATAAGGAAAAACATGTGTCATTACCATCTTCATTCTAAGAAATGGATTTAGCACTCCTATAGGTGCACTTCATCTCCATCACTAACAAGCTCTCAGTCCACGCAGGGAATTCCCAACCTCAAGGGAATGAAAATAAGACGACTTAACCTAATCCCCTCTCTGCTCTGGTTGTTGTGTGATGCCTGTAAAATTGGATTAAAATTGACTGATAGGCCTCACCTAGCTCTGCAATAGATCTCATAAATACAAGGGGAAATATAATATAATGAAGGAATTGCCTTATTAGATGAAATTCCTTAGGTGGGAGTGAAAAAAGATTGATATTCTCAAGAGCTTAATCATGGAAGTGCAATATGTGACCTAGATTTAATACATTATATTATATACGTTATATATATAACGTTAGAAAGTGTTAAAGAGAAGTGATAAATGACTATGTCAAACTGGGTCATATACCTCATCACTTCCTGAGCATATCAATTATTTGGTGTCATATATTATTTATAACAATTATATACTCAAACGCAATCAATATTTAATGAACACATCAATATATTTTAATCATGTAACTGCACACAGAAACTGCATGTGAACAGGGGCCAGTGGATTGAAGAGGAAAAAGTGCTTGCCACCAGTGGTGAAATTTTATTTTGGGCCTTGAAACATTGTTGGGGCCCTCTACATAAACCTCGACATGAATCAGACAGTAAATTATATCTGATTATCATTTTTCTGTATCTCTACCAGTATCAATTATTAATGATGTTAATTATGTAAAACTCCATTGCAAGTTCATCCTGCTGGTGGGTGCTGCATGCTGTTCTACAAGTAGATTTAGAAATACCGTTCTAAACGTGTGTTCTGATTCTTTCCAACTGAAAAATTCAGCTAATCTGTCTGCCTGTGTGGGCATTAGTGAGTTAAACTGGCTTGCATTTCATACACTATATGGCCAAAAGTATGTGGACACCTGACTGTGACAGCCATATGTGCCTGTTGAATATCCTATTCCAAAAGCATGGCATTAACCCAACCCTTTTTGCTGGTCTTCTGGGAAGGCTTTCCATTAGATTTTGGAGTGTGGCTGTAGGGATTTGCGCTCATTCAGCCACAAGAGCATTATTGAGGTCAGACACTGTTGTCAAGCAAGGAGGACTTGTGTGCAGTCGGCGTTCCAGTCCATTCCAAAGGTGTTCAGTGGGGGTGAGGTCAGGGCTCTGTGCAGGACTCTCAAACTCTTCCTCCAGCTACCTTGGCAAACCTTTACAAACAACAATGTAGAAGAGGAGAAACTGAATGAAGAAAAGCTGCTCCTTTACTTGTGTGCCATTAATTTGCTGCATTGTCATCTTCTGACCTCCTACTCTCCTGATTGTCCTTCTTTGTTGACATTATGCAACAATGTCCAGTTTTGAGCAACATACCGTAATGCTGTATTTCGGTTTTGTAGAGCTGACTATTGGACTTTTACTGCTTCACTGAATGGAATTGGCACACATGGGAATCTGATTAGCAGTTACCCATTTTTATTTTCTGCAACATGTAGCCACACTGAAAACCACATACAGGAAATAGCTTTGTTTGAATTCACTCCTGCTTGGAAAATTATTCTGTTTTTCCAACATAGACTTCCAATTGTTAACAAAACATAACACATAATAATGCATATGCAACCTCTTACCAAGGAGAAATTAGACTGTAAAAACTGTAAAATCAAAAAGGATGCTTAGATTTGGTATATGTTAACATGAGATTCATTTCGCTGTTGGACTATGGCGCAAAGTTTAAACGTGAACCTGAGCTCATGAGAAATCTAGATGAATGAGAGAGATGAAGTTGGATTTGGTTGAATTTATAAAAACAACTCCTAATACCTCATAAATCCTAAACCCTGCCCTTACAGCGATCACTATTCTTTGCATCTTTTTATACAATTTTTATCATATCTTTTTGTACAAGTTATGCATATTTGCTAGGGTGGACAACTGTTGGTTTATTAACTAAATGAATGGGGAGAAAGCTTGTAATTATTCTGTCATTGAACTGTTTACATATTTTATACCACAGCATGATTGCTTGATTTATTTCCAGCTTTATGGTTTATATTAATATGCTCCTCCTAATGCTTTATGGTTTCTATAGCAACAGCTTACACAGGGACTTGTACACTGGTCACTCCACATAAACAAAAAAATTTTATCATCGATATGGTAAAGTTTCATGGATGTTCCACAAAGAGTTAAAAAGCTCTTTATTTAATAAAAATGTTGATTGTTGGCTGTGGTATAAGAAACATAAAATGGTGCATGCTATTATTGGAAATGAGTTAACTTAGGTTAGCTTTGCATCACACCTCCCATGCCTGTCTTTCATACATATTAATTGTATTGATTTTGTTTAAAGATCATAACAGAAGTCCAACTTACATGTACATCCCAACTGATCAGTGCTCTTTCTCCTGTTCACAGCTGAACAGATGAATAAATTATTCATCAAGTAAAAAGAAAATACACATACAACAAAGTTTAAACTTCTCAGTAAATACTGCCATGTCAAAGTTACACAGTAAGGTCCCTTTGAGTGATGTTGTTATGCCCCTGTGCAACACATTTAATCCAACATTGCTCCAGGGGCACTACCACTTTCAGTCCTTTCCCTTCCTAATGGAGCCTCTAAATGTGATTATGTTGCCAGGTCAAAAGAAATCCCCATCCCACCACATGAAAAACATCTCAAGCGTTTGTCCCTGCTGAAATAAACACTGTTCTATATGCTTCTGCTAACATATGAGGGAAATCATGACATCCACTTAAAAGGTCAGCGTGGCTTAATGGGGTAATTCTATTGTGAGCAGGTTACATTTGGTCTCGGGTCTTATTTCAGCTTACGCTCATAAACATGTCATCTCTCTTCCTTTGATGAGGCTGCTGGAATCATACTGGGACAACCTTCAAACACCATAAAAATTTCTAATAACAAAAAGGCAGTAGCTGTTAAAACAATTAAAGTGCCGTGTTGTGAATTGGTAGTTATATTAGTAGTTATTTTTATTTATTTATTCTTTTTTTTTTTTTTAAAGCAAGCCATTTAGGATACTGATTTGGTTCACTGGACGGCTGATCACTTGATTTGTTTCTTCATGTTACATGGTGAATGCATGGTGTGATCAATCACTGGGTTTATAAATAGATTAACTAAGGCATTGGGAGTTACTCTACCCAGCCAAATTGCAATCCATAGGCACCGGCGTGCCAGTGGAAGAGCTCTAAACAGCTCCTTGGCAATAGCAGCTCAGAGTCTGATGAAACCAGGTGCAACAGCAATCAAGCACGGTGGCCATTCTGCACCACTGACAGCATGCGGCCCTTCCCGTGATTGTGGTTACAGAACATCGTCACATAAAAGTTATGCTTTGATGATTCCTTTATTTGAAATTGACCTACATTAGATGTCATGACCATTGGACATCTAAAATCCTTCAGCATCTTGATATCCTGACACTGTTTGTTTAACAAGTTTGTACTTGTTTGCTCTTCTTATGTTGGAGTCATGCTGGTGAATGTTTTACATATTTATGCCAATGTCCTTCCTTCAGTGTATGACACTCAATTTATCTTCCAAGCCATTAATAGTCTTTGCATTTAATCTACCTTTATGTCAGTCAGTGGCTCATGTTTCATACCTTCATCCCGAGCACCAAACAAATAAGATGTAAAGTTGGTCATCAAAGCGTCCCCGGGCATAGATTTCTCAGCCTGTTTGTCCTCTCTAAATCATGTTGAGCCACTCCTCGTCACTCTCTTGGCCAGAAAAAGTCTGTAACCACAGCAACATTGACTCAGAATGTGTAGCACAAAGCCTGAATTCTGGAGGAGAGCAGATTAAGTGTTGAGCCCAGAGATCTTTTTCTTCCTTTTTCCAATGCAGGACTGAGTTTCCGTACTGGGTAACCCAGCCCTTTTATTCTTGTGAAAGGTTCAGTACTTTTCTTCAACTCTGTGTTCCTTTGTGCTGAAATTCTGAAATAATATGTTCTATTAGCCAAACAACATGAATAAATACTATGTAATCTAAGGTCATTTTCACATTTGAGTTTGTTCTGAACCAAGGGTATTGTTGCCCAGAGTTCTACTTTGGTAGAGTATGAAAGCAGTTCTTTAGCCATTTTAGAGCTGTCTAAAGAACCGTTCCTTGGTCCTGGTCCTGGCTTGCTTCAGCAGGCCCATGGTGATGTCCTCATCATGTGGGGAAAATTGGTTTAACTCACTTTACCTTACTTCCTGTTACAAGCTTTGTGATGGTGGGAAAAGGGTTGTTATGGCCAACAGAGGAGATTAAATGCCTTATTGATACATAAAACAAGACTTTCATAGAAGTGGAGCACTGTAATTAGCTCACTTATATGGTGTGAGTGCTTGGTCTGAGAACATCATGAAAAATGCACATCTCGTGCTGGCCCACATGGTTAAACGTCTTCTTATAAAGAGAATGGCCCATCATTTGCAGGCATTCCTGCATGATGACACGTCTTGCATCTAGAAGTACTGTTCTTTGCTACATGAGCAAATTGTGTCTATAAAGAAAACAATAATAAAACAATAAAACAGATGAACCTAATACCAATCTACAAATATCCAGAATTATTCTGAATTAAAGTAAACCTACAATTGTGAGGCCTGCCCCCAAACAGGTCCAGAATTTTATATGGACATGGACTTGGACTGGAAGTGTAAAAGCAACCTAAATTGTGACATGAACGTTCATTTGAAAATTTAACATGTTAACCAAATTAATCATTACATTGTTTAATGATTTAGGTATATTTATCTTGCCTTTAAGTTAACTGTGACTTATATTTACTCATTAGACTTTTATTAAAACCTCTGGCAATGGCATGACACCATACAGCCTAACTAAATGAGCACAATTATGTGTAATTTTCTGAATTTTCTGAAATTAGAGTGTGTATGACTTTGATGTTTGACATATTAACCAATCAACATACACTTCAAAGCTAAGAAAATAACAAATCACTGCTAACAATAACTGACTAATGAGACACATTGGTAATAGTAAACCATGTAAAAAGACAATTTCATTAAGCAATTTTAATAATTATGCCAGAAGAGCACTGTTTCACAAAATCAGGTGGCTTGACATCAAGTCTGGTCAGAAGACAGTCTTACGTAAACAAAAAACTAATTAATTTGACTCAGATCTGATGTCATTTGACATAAAAATGAATGCAAATAGTCTTTTATCAACAATAGCTTACACCTGTTGGAATAAGCCTTTATATATGTTTATATAGGTTTATTTCAGCTGAATAATTTATGTAGGTGTTAAGTAGCCTTATGAACAATTTACTCTTAAGTAAATAGCTTTTGGATGTTTCAAAATCTATTTTAGTATCCACTGAAATTATTTCAGGGTGTAGTGGTGCAGGAGGTACAGCTCCAAGTGCCATGATCACCCCATAATCACATATATCCTTTGTTTTATGTCATAGCAACACACAGTGATGTGCATAAGTATTGACACCCCTTGAGGTTTCCCACATTTTGTGATGTTAAAACCTGGAATTGAAATGGATTTAACTGTTAGCTGGACTTGGTCGTATTTATACAAAATAGGCCATAATAGTGTGGTAGGAAAAAATCTATATAGTTTGCAAAAATTATTTATGAATAAGAAATGAAAAAGTTTTGATTGCATAAGAATTCACCATTGCTGTAAATCCCCTAAATTAGCTCTGGTGCAAGCAGTTGCCATCAGAAATCACATAATTACTTGAATGGAGATCCCCTGTGTGTAATTAAAGTGTCATGTGTTCTCAGTATAAATACAACTGTGAACACTTATGCAAGGCACTGTGTATCAAGAGAAGCGGTGGGTTTTATCCCTGAGAAAGGACAAAATGAACTATTCAGTGATTGGACCTACCTCACTGAGGAGACTAAAAGTAGGTTGTATGCAGGTTTTATGGGGCATGAGGTATTACCAGACAGCGTGTTGAGGAAATATGTATTGTAGAGTCAGGTGCATAAATATTTGGACAGTAGCAATTTCCTGTTCATTTAGATGTCGACCACAGCATATAGAAGTTGAAATTAATAATACATATGATCTAATAGTGCAGCTTTCACCTACCACACCCCAAATGGGACCAAAAGTAATTGAACAAACTAACATGATCATAAATTAAATGGTTATTTTTAATTGCGATCCATTTGCAGTCAATGACTCCCTTAGACAACAACAGATGCTGGGTTTCTTCCCTGGTGAGGCTCTTCCAAACCTTTACTGCAGCTTTTTTCAATTCCTGTTTGTCCTTGACATGTTTTGGCTTTCGATTCAGGTCAGGTGCCTGATTTGGCCAATGGAGAACATTTCACTTCTTTGCGTTTAAAAGTCTTGGGTTGCTTTCAGTGATTACTGTCCATCTGCATTGTGAATCTATGCAGATAATAGTTGTGTTCACTTCGGAAATCATCCTGCTGCTTTTGTCAGCAGTCACATCATCAATAAATACAAAGGAACTGGAATTATGGTGGGCAGCCATTCATGCCCACAGCATAAAATGAGGCGGTATGCTTCAGATAATGAGCAGTTCCTTCCCTTCTTCATACTCCATTCTTCCCATAATTCTGGTACAAATTGATGTTTGTCTTAACTTATTTAATTTTTTAGAAGTTTTTGCAAACTCCAAGCTTCCTGTTTTTGAGGCTTATTAATTATTTACATCATGCAAAATCCCTCTGTATTTACTCTGATTAAGGTTTCTCTTGATTATTGACTTTGACCTAGACACATCTACCTGGAGAAGAATTCTTCTTCATCCACCACAGCTGTCTTCCATGGTCTTCTGGGCCTTTTGGTGTTCCTGAACTCACCTGTGCATTCTTTCTTTGTTTCTGTCTCTTTGTTGGGTTTGTTTTTATTTTTCAGCCTACTGATGGCTTGCTTCACTGCCTGTGGCAGCTCTTTGGACTTAGTGAGAGTTAACAGCAACAGATTCTATTCTGAAAAAAAGCTATTCCTTGAATTGGTTTCTGATGAAATCTTATACAGAATATTTTCATTTCAATGTTTTCATTAAACATGTATGTCGACATCTCCTTTAGAAAGTAATTACCTGAGCAGCATTGTTGGGATTTAAATAGTTTCCAGTGATGCTTTTTCATATGTATAGATTAGTTGGTACAGAGGTAGTAATGCAAACAAGACTTCGAGAGAAATTATTTATGCGTGACACATGTTTCTAATACGCTTGAAGCAGCTGCATTAAGAGTGACCCATTTGTCAAGCTCTTTCACAAAGGGGTTAGTGCAAATGTGCAACTCTCTAAACACTGGCATGGCTCTGAGATTTGCTTGAAATTTGAATGCTAACGTAGGCCACGTTAAAGTGTAACACTGGGCTCTTTCGGTTAGCACATGGTAGTCAAATGCAGTCCAAACTAACAGCGCATTCCCAGTAGAAGCTTCTTCATGATATAAAGCACCATTGTTCCACCACTGGGCTCTAAATGACACGTTCAAAACATGAACTCTGAGTGAACTGTCATATTGCAACTGTCTTTTTTAGAGCCTTGTATTTGTGAGTCATATTCTCTTTTTTCCATGCTAATTAATATCAGTGCATATTAAACATCAAAATGCATTTGCACAGTGGTGAGCTTATCTATATAGTGGGATACACAGTGTCTGAGAAATTACATTTGTTCCAGTTCATTTAAGCCCTCATGAAATCCACACGCTTGGTAGCGGGTTTCCAAAATATTTTATTATCTATAGTTGCTCATATGCAGCTCAGCCAGAGTTGTCTTGATTTATTATGGCAGAAAAAAAACACTGGAACAAGGAACAAATATTATTATACGACAAGGTTCAAAGAGTGGGCTGTGCTGCTTTCTGTTTATTCTGAAGTCAGAAAGTACTTGGAAGTGTTCCTACTCCATAAGGAAAAGCAAGGTTGCTTGTGTGTATTAGTGATTCTGTGTTTGTTTAATGGTATACAGGAGCTGCTTATACAGAAATAATTATTTTTAAAATTCAGGTATTCCATTTAAACACTTATAATTAACATCCATTAACCTGTGTGTATGTGAAATAAGTAATATAAAATAATATATAATTTAACCCTATAGCCTATAAAATATTTGTCCAAAAAAAAAACACAAACAAACAAGCAAACAAAACAAAACAAAACAAAAAACACCATCTACCATATCTACAGATGTATCAGATATTTATTTAGATATTTACCAGATAGTAATATCTAAATATAGTAAAGTTAGTAAAATGGCAAATATTTTATAGAACAAAACTTGCAGGAATTCCATCTAATAAAATCATAACTAAAGACAAAGCTATAAATATAATATGGAGTAACTATAAAGCTTAAGCATGGAAATGTCATCACAGTGAAATGAATTGTCCATAAATGTCCTCCTGTTCCTCTCCAGTTCTTAAACATCTGACATTCTGTTGACACGTCATTATTTTTTTGTTCCTATGGGAGAAAAATTCTTAAATAATTCATTAGGAAAGCACTTGTGTAAAACCTGTTGTTCCACTCATGCCTGACATCAAAGTCGCCATCATTCGCATCTTCCTCGACTTGTGATGCGTAATTAGCTTGTCTTGTATATCTGTTAATCCTCGCTTTCTACTCTAATGAATATATTCATTTCACAGAATGCTAATGTGCATTATCAATACTAAAGGGGAAGAGTGTGGGCTATTATTCAGAGTGAATGGAGGAGGTTGCTAAGGAACAGTGCACAGTGAATGCTAGCTGCAGGCTGAAACATGCGCTGTGGTAAAGTGCGTACTTTCAATGGTCCCCACTCATCAATTCACCACGCACTTTCTGCGTTTCGAGCCGAATGAATTTTCTGGAATTTTCTGTGGTCAGTATGCGTATGAGTGGTTTGAATAGTCTCATTGTTCATCTCTCACTGTGTTGAACAACCGACACATAATCTGCTTTGAGGCAAATTGAGTTGTCTGCTGTTTCCACAGTGACCGGGGCCTTGCTTTGCACATTACTGGTGTGCTTCACGAATTGATTCAGCAAGGTTGGCAAAACTGACAGGACCTTGAGATATAGAGGGAAAAAGGAGCATTGCATAATAATCACACTTCATTTTAAATATCTCTCCTTTAATTGCAGCATTCATGACAAAGGCAGTTGTAACACTTGGCGAGCATAGAATCAGATCTTTGGCTCAGCATTACAGGCTAAATTACATGTTTGAACAGCCTGAATTACATGTTTGAATGGACCGTGTTTGCAAGCTGTGATTGATGAATTAGACACTTTCTGCTCTGTTCCAGACCACATCATTGGCAGACTCAGATCTGTTAGCAATTGGTTGTATGTCTCCTTGTTAAAAGGACAGATTTTGCTCTTTTCCTGGTGTTTTTTAAATCTTAAACACAAATGGCCAAAAAGCCAGTGGATGTGAAAATATCAGAAGGTTAAAGCCACAGTGCTTTAGTTCATTTTTCCCACTGTAAAAAATATTCATGCTATTGAGGTATACTCCAATGCAGGTAACGGTGCAGCTGCTAGATAAATAAAGGAAGTGAATTCCTGCACACTAGCTCTGACTCATCCTACGCGCTAGTTTAATCATAGCAGAAATAATTCAACATGGTCATCATAATCAGGCATGCAACTAATTACTGTATTAATTAAAATCAGTTTATGCTTAGGTCAAGCCATCAGTGGTGATTATATGACTAAGTAACTTCTAATGGGACTCATGAACTTAAAATTGCACTATTAATTAAAGTACAAGTCCACCCTGAACTACTTGAATATCAGCCTTTATAAATGACGTGTAATCTTTAGTGGTGTGGCGTTCAAGATTTATTTTGTAATGAACTGAAATTTTTGACCTGAGTTGACTTTTTAGTTTAAAGTTATTTCATTGACATGTTTGAAAATACTGACTATTTTCAGTCTCCTTAACGGTTTCCTACATTACCCACAGTGCCATTTGACTGCCTGCTGACAATGACGCAAGTGGGAATTCACGCTCACTTCATCTCTGCTTACAGAGGTTGATGTAGCAAGGCTTTAGTCTGTTCATCTCTCTCATGTTCTCATCTGTACACTCTTCTCAAACAGACTTCCATGCTAATATGCCAGTCACCACAACCGGCTTATCATCTCATAGATTGCTAACTAGCTGAGTCAAGTCTTTGAATCCACTCTTTGCTGTCTCCACTACTACTACTACAATGGATTTCTCATTAATATGTAATTGTACATTGCTGGAAAATAGTGAGTGAGAAAATAAACTTTTGCTCTTTGGTTTGAGAGGTGCCATTATCCCTTATGTTTGAGATTGTTGACATCTTTCCTCCTATTAAACACCATTGGAACGGTGGTGCAGTGGTTAGCACTGTCGCCTCACAGCAAGAAGGTCCTGGGTTCGATCGCCGGATCACCCAGGGTGCCTTTCTGTGTGCAGTTTGCCCTGCTGGATATGTTCTCCCCGTGCATGTGTGGGTTTCCTCCAGGTTCTCCGGTTTCCTTCCACAGTCCAAAGACATGCAGATTAGGTCATCTAGCTACTCTAAATTGCCCATAGGTGTGAATGCGAGCGTGTGTGGCTGTTTGTCTGTGTTGGCCCTGTGGTGGACT
>JAQQZR010000001.1:13498744-13521266 GCA_030068235.1 Notoglanidium macrostoma
CTGGCGACCTGCCCAGGGTGTACCCCGCCTCTCACCCGAACATGCTGGGATTGGCTCCAGCTTCCCCGCGACCCAGACGGATAAAGCGGTATAGATAATGGCTGGATGAATGGAATTAAGTACCTAAGCACATCATAAATATTTTACTATAAGCATATTTTAATATGTTGCAGGGTTGATAGACTAACTGATTGATAGACTAACTGATTGTTTTTGTATAGGCGAAGAGCATTGGTGATGACACCAGTGATGAATCAAGTGTGTATGAGTTAATGGGCAGTACTGGTAAGTCACTACACATCTAAATATCTGTGTACTGAATATTGTTGTATTAAACAGTTCACTGTACAATAAAGCATGAAGTAATTATTATACTGAATCAACGAATGCTGTTTTGATCCCGCAGCGAATCTGCAGGTTGCCGACAGCCGTGATGAGCCTCACACAGCGGGAGCCAGAGATGCTAAAGTGCAGGTGGAGAAAAATGATGATCCCTATACACTTGATGCGAATAATGAAGAATATGACACAATCCTGACCTCCAACAGCTCAATGGTGATGGCCAACCGCCCCCCTGCACCTGCCCCCCGACCTGAGAATATCCCCAGCAAAGAGGAGAACATACCTTACATTGCTCAGGGTAAGCATATCACACAGTAATCAATTAAACCTGTAGCATTTCTACCACGTTCTTAGCTTGACAGGAGCTTGCATGGATTAATTGATTGAAGGGCAGCACAGAGGTGCAGTGGTTAGCACTGTCATCTCACTGCAAGAAGGTTCGGGGTTCAAACCTGCTGGGATCTTTCTGAGTGGAGTTTGCACTATACTATTTGTGCTATAAATGATTGATGGATCAATATTTGATTGAAGGAGAATTTTTGGACTCACCTTCTTTGGACAAGCATAATTAGGGTTAGGGTTACAGGATTATTATTGACCATAAAAGTTTGGCTACAAGGTGTTCTTGTAGTTTTTTTTTTTTTTTTTTTTTTAGGAAAACACACTCCTTGCTCATTAAAGGAAACTCTACTGTTCTCTTAGGCAGGCGAATCAGTAATGTTTATAAATAGTTAATATTTTTTTTGTTTCTCGCCTGTGTTCCCATAACTGACGACAGGGGAAAGTGAGGGCCAAATTTGCATCGTTCATCACAGGCAGCAAGTTCTTAAATGTTCAATTTCAGCTGCATTAATAATTCAAGAAGTTGAAGGTGCCAACTGACTTGTATTGTTAGAGCTTAATAAATCATTTAGACTCTCCTGATCTGTAGCCTTTAAGCCAGACAGAGAGAGAGAGAGATAGAGAGAGAGAGAGAGAGAGAGAGAGAGACCGGGCCTAATTGTGCTTTGTCATGAGAACAAGACCCTTGCATGAACTGTGCAACCAAACTCTCCTCTGAATTGCTTAGTTGTAATAGTGAGGAATGATACTTCACTATTTTATAGTTTCATTTCAACAGATTCAAGGAATAGTGAAATAGGATGTCTTTTTTTTATATCTAAAGCACTGCTGTAAAGATAAAACTTTAGATATGAGGAAGTGAAAGCAATGAGTCATTAATTGTTTTTAACAGTTAATAGTCCTGGAGAGTGGCTCAGTGTGTACAAGTGAGTTGTTGGGATCGTGCAGTGAGATATATTGCAGTGATATCAGATGCTGTTTTGTAGGAAACAGATGGTAACTAGCGTGTGTTTCTAGAGCTGTTTTGTGAAAACCTCATTTTTCATATATTAATACAGAAGGGGGAATGAAAACATGAGCAATACCATGGCTGGTGTTCAACAAATCCTGCTCTCTCTCCTTCTTGCTCTCGTGCTCATTTCTCCATGTTCAATATGAAACGTTTCTTCCTTTTATCAGAGATGAAAAGATTATCATCTCTTTTTACCCTTTTTATTGTGCCATCCAGAAATGAGCTGAGAGTTAGGCTCGGACAGAATGATTGCTTTTCTATTGACACAGTTCAACCAGCATCATCGTGTTCACATGGAATGATGGCGGGAAATGAAACTATTCATTAAATGTGAATGATGGACGGAGACAATATCGAATACTGTGGATATTTCTGAAATCCATCGTTGCCATCATTGTGTCTTTATCACCAGACCTCTGGTTCTGGTTCCCTCAGAAACAACAGCATAAAAAGATGGTTTATACTTCAAATAACCAGACTGCTCTTGTTTTTTCTTTTTAAAGGAAAATCTAAGCACATCCGATAGCACAAAGCAGACTGCTCCCTTTTGGCGAGCATTTATGGACAAAAAACCTTGGTGGGTGTGCTGCTACTGTTCTTGGGTCAAATTTCCCTGCATATGCTCTGTGTTAGGTTTTAGTCCAGTGTGATGTTGAGCTCAGACCAACATAATTGTGAGGAGGAATGATATAAGGCAAGGAGGAAGACAAAGTTTGTGTATATGTGTGTGTGTCTGTGTGTATGTGTGTGTATGTGCCAGCTTCTCCACTTGGCCTAATATGTGTTATGATGAATTACTCTTCATCAGAAGAGATTAAGCATTATACTTGCATTAATTTAGTGCGCAAGTTGATCCCAGGCGAATAGCTTTTATCCTCTTTAATAAGACCTCGTTGTGCTGATCAGCAAATCCTCAGCAGGCTTAAAGCACGGTGCCAATATGATCTGAGTGTTATTAGTGCCAAGGGACTTTAGCAAGAGAATAGAATGGTTGCTTTTGAGCACAATGAGTCTCTGAATATAAAAACACACCAACACATTCACTACCCAAAGACACAGAGAGAAGGAAGGAGAGCGAGGCTACTACTTCATGCATCTGCAACCAATCAGAATAGCTCAAGGGGGCCAAGTAGAGCCGACATCATGCATTACACATGTTTTCCACCTCTCCCATCCCACAACATGAAATGACCGGGAAGGAGGGGGGGTTCGGTACAAAAAGAAAGACTTTCCATCCACTTCAACACTGCAATCTTTCGCCCACGCGCCGATCAGATTTCTAGACCCACTCAGTGTTTATAGAGCTGAACTGGGAGGGACCAGAGCTCATCTGAACTGCTCGTGCTTAAATTCCAGCTATTGTTAAAGCCATAAGCTGTTGGATTGCCTTTTCAGATAAAAGGGTACTAATCTGTACCTTTCCTTGCCTCTGGCATGGCACTGAAGGGCATCTTCTATACCTTTAGTGTGTAACAGTGCATGTAGTGTAACTTTAAAGTATTACTCTAAAAGCATATTAAAAGTACAATAGTGGTCCTTAAGGTAAAGTAAACTCCATTCACGATATGTGCGAACTTAAATGATATGTACTAAAGTTCCAAAAGGCATATGACGTAAAGATAAATTGTAGTATGCTTTTTTCCTGAGAGTGCATGCTACCATGCTACTACACTGCTCTTTGGGATAAGGGTAATTTGGTCATGGCCCCAGTTAGGGGTGTTTTAATAAAGAGCTAATGTATCCTCACATTGTGTGCCTGCAAGTCACAAAATGGTGCAAATGACAAAATGGCAGAAAAGAATCCATCAGAGCAGAATGGCACTGTGTGGTGTTGAAATAACTGAGAGGCACCAGCAGCCTTTCATTTAAAGCCCTTACAAACAATCAATAGTATCACCAAGTGTATCCTTCACTTTAATTCAATTTTCTTCCTTTCATTGATCCGAGCAAGTCTCATCTGTGTTTAGCTTTTGTTTCAGCGAGTGCAGAAAAAGAGGCTCCTTCCAGTCTACTTATGTTGTTATGATAATACTCTCAATTAGATTACGTTATTTTGGTTATAGTAATTATGCTTAGTAATAAGCCTGGTTACTTTAGGGAATTCATCAGGTTTTTTTAGTGCAAACAGCATCTTTTGTTTTTTTGTCATGTGATGCCACCTAGTGGATTAGCAGTATTCTTACTGAGGAATCACATGAAAGTCTAGAGCTGCTCCAATGAGAAAACCAGGCCAGTGATTATTGCTGCCTGTCTTTGATTTCATTCTAGTTTTCCAGAAGAAAATGTCCCAGGGAGAAACTGAAACTCTCTACTCTTTTCCTGCTAAGCAAAGTAAGATATAATGCATTACACAAAGTATCAAGATTTAATACTGATATAACTCACATCTAACCATTACGATTTACAATGCATCCTCTTTTGTTGACATTTGAGCAAAACTGCATATGCCATCATGTCTACTTTATCTTTAACTCTGTGTGTAACACTAACTGCTGGGTGCATGCAACAGCCAGTGGTCAAGATTCATGCACATACGACACCTTTATGCCGGGTCCAGCGCCAGGGCTGGATGAGCTCATTAAACTGCAGGAGCAGGTGAAGAAAGGATCACTCAGCGTGGACGAGGCCCTGGAGAGGTTCAGTGACTGGCAGAGGGTTCAGAGAGGATTAGATGGCATCCAACAGGTGACTAGCCATTTTAGATATGCAGCTGTAATAATAATAATAATAATAATAGTAATAATAAAGAAATAAGACCTTATTTTAATAAGAGCATTTTAAAACAAATGTGCTAAGTTGGTGAAACTAGAAACATATTATATTAAATAAACAGTGTTATAATGCTTAACTAATAATTACTAATAAGTTATTACCTATTAATTATTAATTATTACATCAGTGAAAACAGTGATACAGTAAAAAGATGGGCTTTAAGATGCTTGCTGTAAATATATGTGGTGGTCTGGGAAAACACATTGAGCTGGGAGTAACCAGAATTTAAAATGCTGAACTATATCTAATAAAATATATGAAGAAATTCACCATGCGAGATTGGCGACCTGTCTAGCCCGAAGTCAGCTGGGATTGGCTCCAGCCTCCTCGCAACCCACAAAGGATAACTGGCATAAAATGTGCCAGGTGAAGGGTTTTCCCAGGCCACCACATTTACAGTATATTAGTCAGTATAAGGTGTCTGATGAATAAAAAGTGACAGTGAGATCCACTAATTGAATGGATGGCCAAACATTTACATTCGACCCAAAAGCAATTGGTGACAGATATATTAAGTCTGTACTTGGAAGAAGAGCTACCCTTACTCCATTTATGCTCTGTTTAAATTTCCACTTCAATCAGATTCTTTTTTAATATGCTGTCACTTATCTATCATAAGTAAAATCCCTAAGACCTTTCAGTGCTTATACTGAAATATAAGTTTTGCATTGCAGTTACTGTCCATTCTTTTTGTTTGTCTAATTGTTAACAGTCTGGATTAACCCGGACTGATATCAGTAGCACTTATCATTATTGTCAGCAGATAATATCCAGATGGGATGCTTGCAGTAGGGCTCCCGAGTGGCTGCAGATATAAAATAAACACAAAGTGAGAACAGTTCAACATTACAGTCACCAGAATTCGTAGAGCAGTGCAGCACCAATGAAACATACCCCTACAGCTATGGCCATATTAGGAGCCCATACAATATACAATATAAACATTCTGCATTACTGCAGTAAATCAAGCAACTTAGGAAGGTTTGCAAAGAGGGAAAAATGAACACAGTTCTCATGTTGAACTAATGCAAAAGCAATTACTTGACCATAAGATGTTAGACGAGGAGAATCACCCATTTGTGTTATTTTTCCTGCCACTCCCTCAGTTCACTGTGCAGCTTTCATTCGTCCCTCAGCCTACAGTCCACCCATCCGGTTTTGTGCTTCTATTGTTTTTTGGTTGAGGCTTGGAGCTCGCATTATTCTGTCTCACATGTGGCTTTTTTGGTTCTCATTCATCACTAAATGGTGAAACTTCCAACTGAATTGAACCCATAAGCAAATCTTGACAGGTACTGATAAAAGCCATCTTCTGAACAATTTGCCAAAAGCAAGAAATTTTGTTAGTACATACAGACGCTTTGCAAGTAGATGAGCAGAAACTGAATCAATGAGTAAAAGAAGTTCTAATGTCCAGCACTAAACTCAATTACACTGTGCACTGTTTTTGTAACTGCTTGCACACTATCAGATGTTATAATGTGCTGCAGTATTCTAAATTATGGTGAGTGTAATGAAGCTTTATAAGAATTCTGTGTGTTTTAGGAAAAAATGCAGCAGCTGCGGGCAAGCATCATGAATAACAGAGAGGACGACGACAGTGTCTATGGTCAGTTCATTTCCTTATCATTCCAATCTATTGATCACTACATAGGATTTAAAAAATACTCTAGTGTTTTTAATCTAATCTCTGTCTGCTGTACCTGTAGCATACACGTCATAAGCTTGAACAGTAACTGTAACACATAATGAAGTCTAAGGGCACTCGGTGTGGCAGATAATTGATTAAGTATTTTAGTACATGTTAATTCAGTCAGTGGCTCTAAGTATACTGTATGTCTGTACAGAGCTGGAGCTATTTTATCATAGATTAAAATTTTTTATAGATTATACAGCAAGTTACTAAAATATTCAACTTAGCTTAAAATAAGAAGTGCTTCATTTTTGGGCTGAACCATTAAACGGGGAAAATTTAAATAGCCAGAATTGAATATTGTATTTGTTCAGTGTTGGAAACACTTATTAAAACTATATACCAACCGAGGTGGACAAAGTACACAACTCCACAACTTGAGTCAAGTACAGATATTCCTGATCAAATATTACCCCAATACGAGTGAAAGTTGTTCAGTCAAATTTTTACTTGAATTAAAGTACTGAAGTGTTCAAAAGTACTTTTTAATGTTTTCGATGTATAATGTTTTCATTTTAATGTCAGCACATTGTTGTATCGTTTATGTGACAAGATTTAAATTTATACTCCTGAAATTATTTCAGTCAGTAATGTTAATTCGACATTTTTGCTATCTAGCTATTAGTATGCTTCAGCAGTGGATTCACTCAGAGCCCGGGCCCAATACAACAACTTGGTGGGCAAATCCATAAAAATATGTAAAAAGTCCAACTACTACAAGCACAGACAACTTTTTGTTTAAAATGTTTACCTGGAATTAAACAAATGTTTGCATACCTCAATATGTTTGTCAGTTGGGTGGTGAGTTTTAAAAGAATTTAAACCCATACAAATCTTTCTTCATTTCAAAAATCTCAAAAATGGACTTTAGATATCAAATTGAACTACTAAAAAAATGCAGCAAGCATGTTGAACTTGAGTGTAGGAGTACAAAGTTCACTGTGATTGGTTTTTCTCCTGTGATGAACACATTTTTGCATTTTGCATTTTAATAAAGGAAAGAAAATTCATTTGTTGACTTTAAAGCTATGCTTAAAAGTACCAAGCAATGGGAACCTTTATAGCAATGTAGTGAAGTCAATATTTGTCTTTCCGGCATAATGGAGTAAAATGTTTCCAAATAGTACAGTAGCACAGTACTTAAGTAAATGTACTTTATTACTGTCCACACCTGAATACAAACACAGTAAGACATAACTCTGAAACTGTAACTCTTTAATTGAAGGGTACCTCCACTGGAACACATTCATAAGCATTGCATAACTATTTTCTAAACCAATGATGAAGAATTATGAAATCATGAAAGGCTTATGTCAGAACTGATAAATATATTTGCGGTATTATGAAAGAGAGAAAAGAAAATTAAGTATAGAACGAGATAGTGGCTGTATTTTCATCCTTATGTTGTTGGTTTGCTTTTATTAACAGTACATCCAGGACACATAAAAAAACTGCAAAAAACAGTATATAGTGCTTTATAACAGTGTTACAAATGCAAATATGATTAGTACTTTAATTTGTGGGCATTAAAATAATCCATTTGGCTGTTTTATGGTCTCCATAAATCATTTTAGTAATAATATATTTAAATGTATAAGTAGCATCACACCTTTAGTTGAATAATATTCAGTTCTATTCTTTTATAAGAAGTCGATACAGTAAATAAACTTCCCGAGAACAATGATAAGTGGACACTTCAGAAAAGATTTGATACTCAATACTTCCTCAATATACTGTTAGTAAAAACAAACTAATAATTTTAAAGATACAAAAAAAATACAGATATAAAGTTCTCAAACAGGTGACATCAGTGGGAAGTGACAGTGCTGTTTCTTTGCTTTCTTTTCATGCAAAGATGGTCATTTCCATTGTAAAACAACAACAACAACAAAAAAAATCATTTATGGGTTCTAACATAAGCTTAAATCTTCCAGCACAGCTTTAGATGTTACTTATGCATTTCTTATGAAGGTGTAATGTTGGTATCCATCAAATAGAGGGTGACAGTTGTAGTTAGGAGTTTATAACTGTAATCATAAGTCAGCTTTGTGCAAACATTTTATGTTGTTGAAATTCTTGTCTAAGGTCATAGCACATAGGATGCTGATGCAGTAAACAGTAAAAACCACTGCAGTATTCCCAAAAATGTTTTAAGAACACATCTGGAGTAGTGAACTTATATAGCATTATCACTCAAGATACACTTTTCCTCAAGGTTTTGCTTGAATGCAATAACAGAAAGTGGTTATGAGTGATAAATTCTGATTGGAAAGGCATCAAAAGACAAACTGAAATGTTTCTTGAGTTCGTCATGGTGCAAAATCCTGATTCTGTTCCAAAACAGACTCTTCATTTGAGAAAACATTCAGTGTCGAGATGACATATTCTTCAATACAACCAGATTCCTCAATACAACCAGTTACGTAGGAAATAATGAAAGAGCTGGGAGAAACTGACCTTGAATGGTTAAAAAAAAATCATCACAGTTCGCCAAAGCCATGATTCAGGCAAATTAACTAGCTTCTTCTCTGTTCAACAGATAAAATCAACATCGTTCATCACACACCACGTAAGTGCCTCACTGCTGCTTTTCAACATTCGAGAGCTGAGAACATCTCCTTGGGAGACTTTTATTTTATCTTGCAACAAGCCTCCTTCATAGCTGTAACTTTTGGGTCTCGCAGGAGCAGTTAACAAGCAGGATCACACACAAAGACAGAATCTTTATGTAGTGTGAAGAGGTTGAGTAGAAGATAGTACACGCATTTTCAAACCCACTCTTTGAGGTGCCATTTGTCAGTGTCAATGTTATCTGCCTTTTAATAGCTGTGTGGGTTTGGGAGCATCAGTTTTAATGAGCAGTACAACTGTTCAACAGCAATAAGTACACAACTGTGTAGGTTTATCCAGCACTCCCTGAATGGATCTTTTACTGTCAGACTAATAAATATTTTCACTCTGGTCAGCTGCAACTACAAAAGAATGCAGAAAAGGAAGCCAGCAAGCAGAGACGAATTTCTACAGCAAACCCATCAAAGGACTGCATGTGAGTGTCGAACTGAAACGATCCACTTTTCAGTAATCACCCTGCAGATGTTAGATGGCTTTCTTCCACATCAGTACTGTTGTGCACAATGCTCTTCCAATTAATATATCCAAGAATAAAAATAACTCATATTCATATTTAAATTTTATTTTCAGTCAAATTTCTTTCGGAAAGCAGATAAGCGATAAACTGTAAGTATGATCACTTTAGCTTGAACAGCTTTGCTTAGGACATTCAAGTTTTTAATTAAAGGTCCACACTGTAGGATTCAGGGAGGATTAGCAGAAATGGAATATAATATTCATAAGTATGTTTTCATTAGTGTATGTAACTATGAGTCATTGTGTTTTCATAAGTTTAGAATGAGCGCTTTCTATTTATCCAGGGAGCGGGTCCACCTCTACTGAGCCGCCATGTTGCGCCAATACAGTAGCCCAGAATGGACAAACCTCAAGAGAGCACCTTCCACATTTTGCATTTTCACAAGCAGCAGCGTGAATCTGGAATGATGCACTGGAAGGAGGAAGAAGAAGAAAAAAGGAAGACACCAAAGAAGAAAGAAGAGGAATCAGTGTTTGCTGGTGCTGGCTAACAAGTTTGAGAACCCAAAATTTGAAAATTGGAGGATCATACTTATTATTTAGCACAAAAAAAGCAAGGGAGTGTGACTGTAAGTACTTGGTACTATGCACCTGACAGCCACCGTACATTCTAATATACGCTTGCAGGGAGGGGTAAGAGAGGGGCATTCAGGTGGTTGCAAGCAACTGAATCCTACATAGTGGACCTTTAAAGAAGGAAAAGAAAGAAAGTATATAATTGAAATATTATATATTTGTGCATATGCCTGAAAAAAATTAACTAAACTATAACTTTTCTTTTCACTAAGGTAATTATCCCCTTATCTTTTGTGCATTTAAGGTGTATTTTATAACATCTTAAAAATATAATTTTAATTATTTATGGTACCATAATTATTGTTTAGAGTAAATGTAACATTTTAATTAAAAATGGTGTACACTTGAATGGTACCACTCGAGCAACAAGGAAAAGTACCATTTAATTTAGCACTTATTTCACTACAACAGTAACATGCAGGAGAGGTGGATAAAACATTTAACTATAGCATGGCATGTTATAATTGGATAATGGTTTGCAAATTTTGTATACATTTTTTTTTCAGAAATATATTTTCAGATTCAAGCTGCTGTGACAGGATAGATACCAGAACCAACCAACGTGGAACTGTGATAGTTACATCATCTGAAAGGAGACTATGTAAAAAAAGGAAAAAGGAAAAAAAGGAAAACTCAGGACTCATACTGCAATGTTTCTTGGAAGCTTCTCTTTTTTCTTTTACAACTACTGCTTTAATAATTAATAATAAATCATTCTCTTTTTTTCTTTGACATCTACTCTTTTAATATTGTAAAAATAAGTTTTATTTAAAATTTTTAAATAAAAAATTTTTTTAAATTTTTTACTTTTTTTCCAAAAAAAATCTCCCCCCCCCCCCCCCCCCCCAAACGTACACACCTCGTCAGATACACCACCGTGTCCCTTATCTAAAATGTCCACAAGGGGGTGCTATCTCACCAGACATGCTGCTCAAAAAAGGCCGTTCTTTATTAATTCACATCCTTTGATAGAGAAACAAGGCTCTTGCACATCCCATTTTTCCCCAGCAGACTCCTCGAGTGCCATACAGATCACTGACTGCATGCGAGGACACAAACAAATGTCTCGGAAAGAAAATCATACGATGCCGTGCAAGTGAGGTCTTGCCTGTTATGGTGGTGTCAGGGGATTTGGGAGAGCTAAAGTGGCTCTGCGATGCACGGCATGCTGCTAACTTGCTCTGCCTGCCAAAACCAAGCAGCTGGACACGTTTGCATGATCAATCATGCTCTTTGTGAATAATATGTATTAAAGCCCCCACACTCGTGGTGTGTTTGGAAGCAGCAGTTTTGCCTTTGGAGATGATCCGGCTCCAGCAGCCCTGGTGGCATTTGAGGAGCGGGCTTTGCCTGTCACCTGCTGCTCTGGGAAGAAGCCGAGCTTCATGATCCTAGGCTGGAGGCGACTTCTCCTTTCCTTCTTCACCTTCATGTATATTCTTCAGCTTCATGCTTAGGAACAGGCTGTATGAGAATCCTCCGTGAATGTCGTTCCAAAATCTAAATCGGGACATTTCCAATATGACAGTTGTCTCTTGCCAGAATCAACTCGCTGGATGTGTGTTGCTGAAACGAATCTAATTAATGAAACTGCTTGTCCATTAGCCTCTTATGGAAAGATGCCACAGGAGTTCTTACTTTTCTCAAGCTGGGACAGAGTTGATAAACCCTTCATGAAAGATTAAGGCTTCCCTGAAGTATAGAGCTTTATCTGCGAGAGAGCAGAGGGCAGGATTAGAATGCAGATGCATCAACAATGCTGTCATAAAACCACAAACTGATAAAGATCCAGTGCAGCTGAGGCTCATGCGCAACACCGACCCCTTATTTCAGCTCCTCTCTCCATGTGACATTTCAAAAAATAATTCTTAATTTCTTAATGGAAGCTTCCAGAAGCCTGCTTGAAAACCATTGTTTTAAATGGACACGAACAGGCAAACGGCAAATACAGGTATTTGGAATGGGTTTTGGTAAATGTCCAGCAATATACGAGTGTACACAACACACACACACATCTAACATCATCATCTTCCTCCGGATTAAGACCCAGAATTATGCACAGCTGTTCCTCTTTCTGCACCCTGATAAAAATCAGGCAATTTCACAGTCAGTGGCATTCTTTCATCCCCTAATCCCTTGGCATGTGTACAGTATACGTGACCCTCCTCAGGAAAGGGCCGAAGCCACAGTTGTGGAACCTCAGATCGAGGACAGGAGCTTCTTATTCACAGAAACCAGGTTACAATAAATAAATAGGGAGTTACATGCAGCAAACCTGTAGGGAGACAACCCAATTTCACATACGATTATAAGAATTTTACTCACTGAAAGAGATTTATTTGGATTTGGCATGCTGTGAGAAAAGCTCTGACCATTAACCCTGTCCATCACCCTAACATCAGTCATCTGTAACTTTTCAGAAGAGGAAAAGTCATAAGTTTGACTTACCCTGGTATATGACAATTTTTGTTTTCTTCTAAGGCTTGCCTGGGTGAGCGAGTGCTTCCTTCAGTCTTTTCAATGAGACCATAATGGATTACAGCAGGAAAACTTTCATGTGTAAGGAAATCATAACTACTTCTCACCACTGTAAGGAAAACAGGCTGCATAACAAACTATAATGAAAGCTCATTTTCCATATTCATTCAAATATTATACTAGACAAAATTCTTCTATTACATGTAACTCATCACAGACAGCATTTACTAAACATGCAACCTGAGCTTTATCAGTAGATTGAGAGAATAACCGCATTAGAACAGCACTCTAAATCCCAGAGATGTTTGTTTGAACCAGGCCCAGAAATTGACGTGAATTAACCAGGAGAGCAAACTACTTACATTATAGATGCTATGCATCTCTAGGGTTTTGAAAACATCTTGATTAGTAAGTTGCTAATGGTGTGGGATCTCAGTTGTTAGTATTTGTAGTGCAGACGACGTGAGCCGAAGTGATTGCTAATCAGTGTATACAAGAGCCAGGTGTTAGCTTGGTGTTGATCCCAGGATCCTCCTTCTAATGTTGGGCTGTGTGTTTTAGTAACGCTGCCTGGCTGAACATACTCACTGTTACAGCAACGCAGTATTTTAGCATAAATCTGATCCTTAATAAAAGCTATTAGAGTATGTCAGATTATTGAGTCACTTTACACAGTCTGATTTTGGACTGTTTAAACAAGTCTGATTTTGGTCAGGTTTTTGGAAATCTACAATGCTTTTTCTCTTAAACTGGTACATATAAAGTTGTTTAATGGTTTGCTTTTTTTTCCTAAAGAAGACTTAATCTCCACCCTATAATATACGTATTAAGTTATGGGCAATTATACTATATCTGTCAGTGTTCTTAGTCAACTTTATAAACCACACTAACTAACTAACTGGTTAAAACATGCAATGACGTTCAGTTTTAAACTCATTTTTCCCAAAAAGATTTTTTTTCTTTGTCAGAACCAAAAATTCATACTTATCACTATTTAAAAGATTATTTCTCAAAATGCTGATAATTGTTACTTTTATAATAGATCATATATATACTGAAAATGCCATTAAAAAGCTTTTTATATTTTTCATTATTATTTTCATATTTTTATACTAGTAAATTATAATTTTTTTTTTGATTGAATGATAAACGATATTCCAGCTAATCGTTCCATAATTCTGTTAAAGTCTTTCTCTTGATAGTGTGTTCACAATGAAATAAGCATTTTAACCTTTTAGTTCCAAATCTTTGGGTATATAAAGTATACAAATATGTAATTAACTGAAGCTTCGTTTAAATAAATAAATAAATGCATTTGAAAAAATGTCCCATATACTTATAATGTATATGAAATACATATCTTATAAAATATATGTAAATATATCTGTAATCCATGGGCAAAGGTTGAATGTGAGATCTACTGGTTTTAAAAATGACCCTAGTCATCTTAAGTTTATCTGAAACTTTCTGTTACCCACCGTAACAGATATCTATATAAAATATACTGAAACATTAGGGTAAATTAATTACAGCAAAATAAAATCAGAAGTAAGATTTCAAAAAGCTGGGTTTGGATACCAAGGGGCATAATTAATAATAGATCAATAGACCTCTGTCTTCTCTGCTTTTAATATTAATCATAGACATTTCTGTAAGACAGAATTGTTTTCCAAAAGTTCAACAGAAATTTCAACACAAGGTTCAGTTCAATTCAATTCAGTCTTATTTGTCTGGCACATTTCACAATAGACATTGTCACACAAATCAGATTTACAGAAATGTATAGATTAATCCACAAGGAAATGAGATGATATGAGGAAAAAACCTGGAGAGGAACTAAACTCAAAATGGAACCCATCTAAATCATGAAGCAATCACAATGTAAAGCCATGAAAAAAGTCGAGATAATCCACAGTGATATGCTTTAACACCGATTGAGCCTCGTCTCTCTCTCTGCCTCTGCGTGGTATGTAAGCCTGGCATGGGCATGCAACTACCCCTTGGAATGTACTTCTTAAGCCTTCACCGGGACCCAGACACCCCCAGAGGTGTAGCTATTCAAGCATACTGACTCCATCCCAAGCTTCTCTGCCACGTTGATGCCGCCGCCCTGAGCAACTCAATCCCTGAAGGGTGAAGTAGCATCTGCCAAGAGGGCAAGGGTACACGGGGCACTGTGGCATCGTGGGCCCCTGCCGACACTTCAACCATCTGATCAGGGGCCAAATGAGGCCCCCAGGGTGAGGCTGTGCCCCTTCGCCTGCAGCTCGCAGGCAGATTAGCAGCTCTATTCAGCTAAGGGCTTTTGTGCGGCAGCGCCCAGGCGAGGTCCAGCTGTCTGCGGCCACAGGGATGCACTAATTCCACTGCAGGTCAGCAGCTCTGCATTTTCAAGCAGCGCCTAAAAGGTCACATCCGCTCAGGAGAATCCAGACGACCAGCATTAGCGTACTCGCACAATCCCGGTGACCCGTGGCCCCCCCGCAAAGTCGGCACTCGGGCTGAATCAAAGGCTGAGTTGATATACAGGGAAGGCTTAAGGCTTTATCTTTTATCACTTCAATCCTTCCAAGAGGGAGTTGAGCCTTTGAAGCTGACGGTTATGTTTTCATAAGGATGTTTTGACTGCTTGATGTGTCTTAGTAAAGGCCCATCGTGCTTTCTGTGTGTATTGGGGCATTTGATTTAGTGTATTTTCACAAGAGTCTTTGTGTTTGAACAAACACTGTAAAGCATATAGAGGTCAATGGCGGTGCATATTTATCATTAATGAATGGCTGGCTTTAATTCAAATCTCATAGATGCTCTCTGTCTTAAGGCACATTTCATAATGAAAACAGTGCCAGAGTTAAGGAATAGCTGATAAGTTCTCAGTGCTCCGTCTTTATATTCTTGCCAAGAGAGGTTTTTCAGGGTAAACGTCATGATTCGTAAGAATAATCTCATTATTGCCATTATGTACAATACAAGAAAAGAGAACAGGCACTAAAATGCAAGAGCTGTTACTCTGTAGTCATGACATTTTTCAAACAAAACCTCTGTAGAAGAACACTGCACATTTTTCCTGAGAATAGTCCTGGCCGTGAGTTTTGCAAACTAATTCAAAGCATGTAAATATGCTAGTATGGCACATGCTATCATTAAGAGCCAGAAAACAAACAATGAATTAACCACAATTGCTGTACTGATTGAAATGTTTCAATCAGATAGGATTGTTTGCATACATAATTATTCTAGCTTTCCACAGAGGCTGTATTTTGCTACCTTTTCTGAAAGGGAAACCATCCATATATCCAGTTACAGTGTGAGATTGAATGCTAGTCCCTAAAAAGATGAAAATGGTGATGACAAAAAAAGCAAAAACATGGTGTGACAGCAACAATCTTAGTCTTGAAAGCACTTCTCACCAGAACAAGCCTTAGCAACAAAGGAGATGAATTGTTCCAACACATGTGCAATAATTGCTTGACTCCATGCCCAACCAATAGAGTGTGCAATGCCAGTCCACAGAGTAATCAAGGTGATTTGGCAAGCGCTGCCTTGCATACATCGTACCGTAAAGTCATCATCCTATGCTGCACAAGAGCTGCCCACATATTGCCTTGAGGGCCTTCCTGTGCCAGAGCTGGGAATGTAAATGGGAACCAGGGGCACTGACTAATCAAATAGAAGTGTGTCTGAATGCTCTTTGTCAGCATTATGACTGGGGACGGACTATTCACTGTGCTCTGGGGTGAACCATAATAAGTACCACTGCCTCTAAGGGTTGAAAGTGTATATATGATGTATACATATATTTTATATTCATATAAAATATATTTTTCTAATTTTCCAAAATTTCCTATATGAATTTCCAATATCCTTGATTTTTTTTTTACCCGTATCCTCATGCATGTATCAATCTCAAGTGTCCTCCTTTTAATCTCTTTTTTTCTGCTATAGTGTGATGAACATGCTGTCAATACAGACCAGTGAAATCCTGGCAAAATATGAAACTTCAACCATTAATTCTCAAAAACGTAAAAAAATAAATAAACTGAGAAGAATAAAACGATTGGGCTGTTTTCCCATTTCCTCTCAGCCCGAGGCAGCTTTAATGGCTTTTCTCCACTCGGATGCAGGTGAGGGGAGTCTGATTCCAGCTGAATCACGCTCAATCCCCTTCCTCCTCCCCCTCAACCGCAGGCTCAACCAATCCCAGAGCTTGCTGCTGCTGGATGGCAGCCATATTGTTATTAAAACCTGCAGGCGTGCTGAACACAGCCTCTACGCATCGCCCTCCAGTGCCGCAAGGAATTAGGAAAAAAACACCAGATACCCTGAAAAAGAAGTGGAATCATAAAAAAGCAAACCAGGGGAGGGAAGAAACTGATGGGTTTAGTATGAAGATAGAGAACAGTGAGCATGGGGCATTGCGCCTTCACCTAATCACTACCACTAATGTGGTCGAACATTAAAAGTGAGGGGCGAAGTTATAAAGAGTTGAATTGCACTGACTTGATTACAACGTAATGTGAAAAAACTACAATTTCTTTGACACCATGCTTTACCACATTCTGTTGATGTTTGTAGGGGCTTTTATGAATTTTTTTTGTCTCCCTTTTTCACTAATGGCTTCATGCTAATGCACCCTTGGTGCCAGGTATCCTGCATTAGCTTTGATAACGCTGAGCTTTTCTCACCTGCAGCCAACATCACTGCACGTTTCCACCAGGCACCGTATGCAAATTATTATTAATGGTGATTCATTTACTTTGTGTCCTGTGCCAGTCTTTAATGGTAAAAAAAGGAAAAAAGTAGTGCGAAAAAGCAAAAACAGACCCATGTTGGGGGGTTTAAACTCTGCTTCGCATATCATCCAGCTTCGAGGTTGCTGGGGCAACATCCAATCAGAAGCCGTGGTGGCGGTGCGGTTGGCGCTGTCTTCGTTGGGCGCAGGTGGAACACATATGAAACAATGGCCCATCTGGGTGTGCCAGCGGCGCCCATTTTAATCACACCATTGCCATGGTACTGGCTAATGGAGACATTGAGTGGCCTGCTGGGAGGTGGCCAGACTTAGTCTATGCCAGGCAGAAGAGAGGGACAGGAGACACTAATGTCCAGAATGAAGGACGAGAGACTTACAATTAAACCCATCGCTCACGGTAACCTTGAGATGAATATGAAATCAAACATCATATCACTTCAGTGCCGTGGCAGTATGTACACATATGTACAGGCATACACACTGCTTCTCAACTCTCTCCTGTGTAAGTTTGATGCCTAATGCTAAAGCTAACGTTAGCATTAATGCTATGTAAATTGGAAGCACGTGCGCCCAATGAATCAATCAACCAAGGCACCTTATCAACTGAAGCACATTTAGCACGAGCAGGCCCAGCACAGGTTAATTAAAACACAAAAGCCAAGGGGGGAGAGGCCTGGCATCCATCCCTGCCCAGTCTAAGCCTGTTTATGCCATGCTGGGAGAAGAGGATTTAGGGCTGTGAGTGTAATTTTAAGCCCCCCTCCTCTAAAACCCACCAACCCCCTACCACGCTCCCACACATACAAAAATAAATCAAGTCTTTGCCTCTTTCCGCACCTGCCCCATTTCAATTGATGTTTGTCAACTCAACTGCTTGTGAGACTTCCAACCAAAACTGATTCCCAGGAAGCTTTAGATATGCATTTAGCAAAAAGTAGTTATACATCTGGTTTCAAACATGCAAAGCAGTCATGTTACGAAATGATTATTACCCCTAATTTAAATTCAGGATTGTAAAAAAAATTCACCACCAAAACCAGCCGTAGTAAAAGCTTTCACAGGTGGCCTCAAAATGTTTAATGCTTGTGGTTGAGCACTTCGTAAGTAGGGCAAAGGCAATAAGGATGTACACCATTTATATATGTACTAAGCAGTATTATAAGTTGATACCATGCCAACACTTTGTAAAAGCCATACATTTTCCTTATAGGTTCAAGTGATTTAGGAGCTCAATAGAGAAAACGATTTAGCAGGAAATGCACTTTGATTTAGATGAGCTCAGCACATACGTACATAGCTTTTTGTGTCCTAATCAGCAGTCATTGTGGAGATATCTGCAAATCACTTCCAGAACTTTCTATCCAGGATGAGGGGCTTCAGTTAAGCATAAAGAATGGCCATCATTAGCTTTACTGCAAATGGCCCATTTTTTGTAGACGATAAAGTAATTTTTCAAACTATTAAAGTAGGATCAGATAAATTACAGGATCAGGACACTGATGGAAAAACAAATCGAAGCGCTCACATGAACAGACTCACATGTAAGAAAAGATATTAAGCGAGCTGCACATGGACACGTTTGTATTACTTTCCTTGTGAGGACCATCCAGTGTTATTATAAGTTAATTAATGCTATGCACAAACCAAAATCTAGCCCTGGTTGTAAACCTAATAACTAACTGAAATCTTTTTGGCTTTTTCTTTTTTTTTTTAATATAAGTTCTTTTTTGGTTTAAAAAAAGCAGATATTCCTATTGTTTTGGGGCTATTTGGTCCTCACCAAGATATAAAAACATGCCACCCACATGCCCACACGTGCACCCACAGACACACACACACACACACACACACACACACACACACACACACACACACACACACACACAGAATGCTACTTATGTAAGTTATACACACAAAGGAGGTGGTCTTGGACTGTGGAAGTTTTAATTAATACCCCACTCCTGGCACAATGCAGCACATCTACCACTGAGCTCCATTACACATGCACTTCCAATTACATAGACAAACCCATGACCCATGACAACTGCTATAATCATAACAGTACCAGCTTTATATTCCACATGAATGTCTCAATGTACGCAGGAACTCGTTCAGAATAATAAGGAAGAAGCAAGACCATTCTTGCTTTCACTACTATGCAGAGGAGCACTCGGGGAAGTTTTTATGGATGTGGAAACACTGGCCTCGAGAGGTGTATCATAATGATGGATACTGTTACTATGCTGCTTTCTCATGCCGCCATAATCTCAGTATGCATGTTCCTCTAGCCCTTTCACCATCTGCAGCCGGAGCCGGAGGGGAGAGTGAGCAGCAGTACAGTGAAGGCATTGTGTGCCCTGACACAGGAGGGGGATGAATTTCTCCAAGGTGGAGACGCATGAGATCGATTAAAAGCACCAGAAAAGCATATGGCTTTTCCGAAAATTATGTGAAATCAGTTCATGTTGATTATGAGGGAATTTTTTGCATAATGTAATGCGTCTGAGGCAGTCATGGGTCATAGCCAAAGACCAGCTATTGAGAATTTATACAGCTCCAATCCCAAATAATGAACATCCTCATTCTTCACTCTTCTTTGCAAAAAATGTAACATTACTCCACCCTGTTCTTACTTCCTTCTTCTTTTTCTTTTTCATTGTACCTCTCAGAGTTTTGTATATCAACTTATGTAGCATGACTAATTATTATCCATCTATAGATGTCAAATCCATAGGAACATTCCAGAAACATGAGAGGAAAAAATGTAGGCATCAAAGCTCTGACATTAATATTCGATTTCCAAATACCTCATCCACATACCAGACATTGTAATGTCTACACTGTACATAACACTGTTGGTGCAGATTCTGCTTTAACTACACTTTCCTGAATTAGTACAGTGTCATTGTTTGACTCATGTTGATAAACTGTAAATTCAGCATATATTTGACTGATACTTAATATAGTACTGTGTTCACAAACAGCTCAAATAACTAATCCATATCAGCGCTACAACAAATTCTCAGCATGAATATTTTGGTGTGAAATACTTTTGGCTTGCAGTGAGCTTTTGAGGCCATTTCCTGTAAGCAATGTCCATCACTGCTCTCCATTTTGCACCACTCTCTCTGTCGGCCATTATTTATCATATAATATTGTGTTGGGCTGCAGACCAAAACCCAGAGCAGCCACAGGGAGAGAAAAGAAAAGAGAATAAACAATCTTTGAACACTTCATCTTTTATGTTTTTCTGCAAGGAATGGAGACACCATGTAAGAGAACTTTAAGTTTGTTCCAAACATTGGCAAGTGTTTGAAAATTGGCCATTCTGGCGTATTAATAACATTAACATAATACTATTAATAACACAATAATTAGGTGTAATAAGAAGCAAAATGTAGTGATTACCAGATATATGGAATCAAACTTGTACCTTTATCTTTACTTAGGATTCTGAAAAGTACATGAAAAATCATGCAAACTCCTATTAACTCATTATTGATTACCAATATTAATAGTAGTAATTGTTGATTATTCAAACAAATAATTATGCATTTCTAATGTAATGAGATTAGCATCCTGAATAATTTTCTCTCTGAAATACTCCAGGCACTTTCCAAGCTCTGCTCATGCTTTTCTCTGTAGCCGAGTGGCAGTGTTTGGGCCTCTGGGGCTCTGCTAGGGAGCCGAGCGGTGGGGTAGAGGAGCGATTGGGATTGATGGTGATTGCTTTAGCATGTGAACATGCGGGGGGAGGACAGGCACAGCTTCACACAGTCTTCCTGGACTTAGGTTAGCTAAGGTGAGAGTCAGAGAGGCAAGACGGTTTGCTGGCTCAATGCCCAGCTGCAAATAAAGTCATACTCACAGAGAACTCTTAGCCTCATCCCATGGTTCTTGTTAGATGCTTTAGTAAGTGTCCTGGCTGCACCTCTTCTCTATTTTGCGAGTGTTTCTAGATCAGCATTTATTGAGAAAGATATATTATATATATATACATGTCATATATCTCTATACATATACCTAGTCCTTGTAGCTCTTGGTTTACCAATAAAACGTGATTTTAAATGTAGTAAAGATTTTTTATGCACCTCTTTTTAATATTTTGGAAGGAATAGGTAGGACTAGCTTTTCATATCTTACAAAACCGCAACACACACACACACACACGCACACACGCACACACGCACACACGCACACACACACGCACACAAACACACGCACACAAACACACACACACACACACACACACACACACACACACACACACGCACACAAACACACACACACACACACACACACACACACACAGACACACACAGACACACGCACACACAAACACACACACACACACACCTATTTTTGTGAGGACATACACTGACATAATGCATTCCCCAGCTCCTTACCTTAACCTCAACCATCTCAAGTAAACCCCTAACCCTAACCCTGACCCTGACCCTAACCTTAACACTAACACTAACCTAAACCTCATTCAAACCTGAACACTAAAGCCAAGTCTTAACCCTCAAACAGCCCTTTGAAGTAGTGAGGACCAGATAAATGTCCTCACTCTGTTGGATAAATACGTCTTTCGTTCCTCAATATGTAGCAAGTACACACACACACACACACACACACACACACACACACACACACACACACAGAGGATAGAACAAGCCAAAATTTCTTTTAGCTTTAATCATCAATCCTATTTATTCATCCATACATCTGTCTCTTCAACATATCCATCTATCCGTATGTTTGTTCCATCCACTCATACATTCATCTGTTCCATCAATCCATCCACCCATCCATCCATCAGATCTATCTCTAAATCTGATTTATCCATATAAAACAGGAGGAAATGAACTTTATGATGAATGTGCTTTAGCAGTTTCATATTGTATGTGTACTTTATCTGAGGCACTATAAAGTGTATGTATGAGAGTGAGAGAAGGTCCAAGAGCGAGCAGCTTGACTCTGAGTGTGTGTGTGTGTGTGTGTGTGTGTGTGTGTGTGTGTGTGTGCACAGTTTCATGCATGAGCAGACTAAACTGATATTAGAGAGAAAGAAACCTGATAAAGAGCAGATGAAATCTTTTTTGCTGATCATTTTCTCAACTTTGGTGGGAAAGTAAAGCCATATAACTGTAATCGATTAGCTGAGGCATGTGAGGTTCACTTAAAATAAATAAATAATTAGTGATGTTTTATGTTTTACTTCCTGCCACATCATGCTCCTGAAGTCTCAGTACAACATTCTCTGAGAGATGATGTCACCTTTAGGTTAGATTATTGTAATGCCTTACTGTCTGGATGTTCCAGTAGGAGCTTAAACAAGCTTCAATTAGTCCAAAATGCAGCAGCAAGGGTCCTTACTAGAACAAGAAAATATGAGCACATCACCCCT